>VWZI01020788.1:176278-219844 GCA_013396835.1 Psilopogon haemacephalus | reverse complement strand
TCCTTTTTTTTTTTTTTTTTTTTTGAAGTGGCTCCTGAAGTGAATTGTCAGGCCAGGAGCTGGAGGTTAAATCTGATCCCTCAGCTTCCTGGTGGGTGTGGGAATGGAGCGGCCGTGGCAGCTGGACAAGCTGGGATTTAGCATCTCGGGTTGGGTTAGATGGGAAAAGCAGCTGAAGGCATTGCTGTAGGGGTGGACTGGAGGCCAGCAGTGCATGTGGGCCACGCTGGGGAGGTGCTGATGGGGCTATGTGCAGATGTAAGCAGGTTTCTGTTCCCCAGTGCATGTTGTTTGAGGTCTCTCTGCTTCCTTGTGCTTTAACTCTCCTCCTCCCCACATCACATAATTCCAGTGCAAATGTGCTTATTATCATAAAAGAATTTTTTTTTTTTTAATTTTATTCCAACGTTTCCTGGCCTCTCTGGGGCAGGTTTCTCTGTTTATTTAAGAGGAATTCTGTGCCTTTAAGTCTGCATTTAAAATTTATACTCCAGAGGAACTTTATTAATAAATGCATATTCTTCTGAATTCTTTTTATGACCTCAAAAATGAAACTGCTAAATCATGGCCTTTTTTATTTCAACACGTGTGTGACTAATGGCCAGAGGGACTGCAGGATCCCCAGTAGCATATCCAGCGTGGACATGGCTGCATCATAAAGTCAGCAGTTTAACTCCAGGGCACTCCTGTGCTGCACCAGCTTTTTCATGGGATGGAATCATAAAGTTATGAAGGTTGGGAAAGACCTCCGAGGTGGAGTCCAACCATTAACCCAGCACTGCCGGTACCCCACTGAACCCTGTCCCTCAGCACCACATCTGCACAGCTCTGGAATCTCTCTGAGGTTGGGAGCTCCACCACTGCCCTGAGCAGCCTCCTTCAGGACTTGACAGCCCTTTTGAGGAAGAAATTGTTTCCAGTGTCCAACTTAAACCTCCCCTGACACAACTTGAGGCTGATTCTTCTTGTCCTACCACTTCTTGTTGGGAGAAGATACCAACCCCCACCTGGCTCCAACCTCCTTTCAGGGACTTGGGGAAAGCAAGAAGGTCTCCCCTCAGCCTGCTTTGCTGCAGGCCCTCAAGTGCTCCTCACAAGACCTGTTCTTAAGACCCTTCACCAGCTTTGCTGCCTTTCTTTGGACGTGCTCCAGTACCTCAGTGTCCTTTTTGGAGTGAGGGCAACCTCTCCTACCAGACAATAATTTTAAAAAGCCCAAGGAAAGTACAGTGCTAAGTTGAGCCTCATCTCTCCTCTTTTGGAGGCTTTGGCAGGTTGTTCTTAGTTCTGTTGTTGATGGGCAAAGTGGAGTTCTTAAACTTCTTCTGTTCACCTTGGACTACAGGCCTTCAGTGCTGTAGTTCTCACTGACTTTGCTCCTCCTGGTTTTAATTAGGCAGCCCCTTCAGTGGTTTAAGGGAAGGCAGTGCCTAGTGCACAGATCTCCCATGAACCTGCCAGCTCTGGAGGTGAGACAGTGTGGACAGACCTCAGACTAATAAACCAGGTTGTGTGCCTGCTTTGCTGTGTGGGAAAGGATGTGGAGGACCACGAGGGCCTGGACAGGACGGCTGAGTTGGGAGAGGTGATGGAATTAAGGCTTGCTCTGAGTGCTGGGAATAGCTCCCATCAGGATGCTGCTGCCCAAGATGATAAATTCTTCGGTTCTCATTTGGCTGCTTCAGGCTTATTGTAATGTAGCTGCTAATAAGCCTTTTACATTAACTGTTTTCCTCATTTTTCTTGTTAAGAAATTCCTGGAGCGGTTTCGGTATTGGATTCCTGTGCTGCACATGGGGTGGTTTGATCTCTTTGTACTCTCTCCAGCTGATGAAGGCTCTCACTGTGTGTGCAGGGAAGGGGAGCTGAGGATGTTCTGGGAGCCTGGGTACTCCTGGTGTAATGTGGGGCCCTGGAACAGGCTGCCCAAAGAGGTTGTGGAGTCTCCTTCTGTGGAGAGATTCCAACCTCACCTGGACACTGATCCTCGGCAAGCTGCTGTGGGTGACTCTGCCTTGACAGGGGGCCTTGACTGAATGATCTCCAGAGGTCCTTCCAGACCCCACCTCTGTGTGACTGTGCAACACCAGCCATCTCTTTTAGCTGCTGGGCTGAAGAGATGGGGGAAGTGAATGGCTTATGTGAAACAACCTGAGGTCACCAGGGAGTTCTGGGGTCTGGGTTGCTAATGAGATGGCAATGGCTTAGCATTTGCTGACAGTAGAGGTGCAGAGGTTCAGCTGTCAGGGCGAAGGCTGGGGAGCTGTGCCCTGCAGCCTGCCCTTTGCATGACACTCCTGCAGAAATTGCAAACGGCTGCACCCAGCCAGCACCAACTGAATTCCTGCAGCAGCCCAACGCTGCCCTTGCAGCAGGCTGCTTTCTAAACTCGAGGCTCTGCTGACAGGCTCAGGTCATTTAAGCCTCTCAACATATTCTTCTGATTCACATCTAGAGCAAATTTAGAACAGCTTTTGGTTGTGGGTAAAAATGCACTTCAGTTACTCCAGCAGGGCTCTGTTTGTCTTCCCTGTCATCTTCTGGAGCTGGGCAGGTTTCTGCAGGTAGACAGGGATGTCTCAGACACACTGTTGGTTGTGTTTGACCTGCCAAGTCTCTGCTGTGACCTCACTGTGGTTCATCATTGCAATCAGTCTGATAATGACTCTGTTGAAGTGTTTCAAAGGCTGAGTTTTGGTGAGGAATCAAAACCTCTTGGGTAGGAAAGGAATGGCCTCCACAGTAGAATTTGAAGTGCTTTAGCCCTGCAGGATGGAAGTGCTGAGTCTTCTCAAAGCATGAAGGTGGAAGTACCATGTGTGTGGTTGCCCTGGTCTGCAGAGGTTCTGTCTCTCAGGAGTGGGTTCTAACACCAGAGAAGAAATGGCACCATGAAAACAAACCTCGATTGCTTCAGTCACTTGCAGCTTTTCTTTCTTTGGCTCATTTTGAGGGTGGAAATGTAGTGTTTAAAGAGCCTTTTTGTACTGCAGGGACTCAAACCCAAACACCTAGCAGTGTGTGTCTGCTTGAGACCATCTAGGGTGGAAAGAAGAGAGAGAACATGGTTGTCTTTCCCTGTGCCACTTTGAAGGCAGGAAAAATACATCTGTAGATAGCCAAGAGTGTTTTAAAACCAAATAGAGGAACTAGCAGCTGGGTCAGGCTTGGATACTGTGAAGGGAAGTGGTGGTTTCAGGCTGGGGAAAATGGCCATGTAAAGGTTGTGGCATTGCACAGCAACCTCCCCTGGCACAACTCGAGGCCACTTCCTCTTCTCCTCTTACTTGTTCCTTGGGAGAAGAGACCAACCCCACCTGGCTCCAGTCTCCTTTCTGGGAGTTGTGGAGAGGCAGAAGCGTTCCTCTGAGCCTCCCTTTCTTCAAACAGAACAACTGCAGCTGCTCACAAGATTTGTGCTCTAGACTCTTCACCAGCTGTTTTGGTTTTCTCTAGGCTTTGTCCAGAACATCCATGTCCTTCTTGAAGTGCTAAGCCTCTTGTCTTGTGGCTCTGTTGAATTCCATCTCAAGGCTAACAGTTCTGTTTCCTAATCCTTACCATCTCAGTGCTTTGTCAGTAGCAGCCTGGGGAGAGAGGTGTCTACCACCCATCCCTTGGTGGGCAGAAGCAGTGCTGTGGGGAGGCTCGGGGGGGATGCTGGTGTCCTGTAGTTTGGAGATAAGGGGGATAAGCTGGTGACCTCTGGTTTAGAGATAAGGAGCTCTTGGCTCTGGTGAGGCTGGAAGGATGCTGCCAGTTACAAGGTGCAAACAGCCTTGGTTGTCTCCATGTTCTTGGGGGCCTGGCAGATCCTGATGCTCCTTTTCACTGCTAACCTTTTTCTCTTGTTTTCAACCTCTCTTCTCACTGTTTGTAGTTCTGCTAAGCTGTAAAACAAGTGCCCTGGGAGTTGTGCTGGTGAGCAGACAGCAGTATAAACAAACAGCCCCTACTGCTCTCCTGGCGCTCCAGCCTCCAGGAGCTGTGTTTGCAGCTCTGACCCCACAACCTTTCCTCCGGTTGGCAGCCTGCTGGCGTTGACAGTTCCAATGGTTCAGCCAGAGTTGAAAGATAATTGCTGGAGGAGCGGTGGCCGGGCTGGTATGTGTTATTCAGCAGGACCCCCTTGAGGCCAGGCTTTGAATCTGGTGCACATTTCAAAGCCTGTGTTAAACTTGATGTGAGCCTGATTAAAGCGGAGGGGCTTCGGGGTGACTTGGCAGGGCCCTGCCATCACCTCTGCCAAGTGACAGGCAGAGAAAAGCCTTGGTACAGCACAGGGCTTGGGGACTTGTGGCAGCAGAATCAGGCTCTGTAGGGGACAGAGCCTCGCCAGGGCAGTTCCTCCTGTGAGGTGCACTTGGAGGTGCTGTGTGAGTCCTCTGCCCACACAGTGTCTTAATTTAAAGCCTTTTTCTTTTCAAACCCATATGGAAACAATCCTGCTGCCTCCTCGCCAGGGCTGTCAGCGTGGCACTGCCACAAAGCAGATGTAAGGAAGCGAGGGGACAGGTGAAGGCAGGTACCAGCACAGCCTGGCTCCAGCAGGGTGCACTCACTGGCTTAGGGATGCAGCAATGTTGGGTGCTCAAACACTGCAGGCAGCAGGCAATGGAAGGGCCTCCAGCACCACCAGGATCCCTCCCTGCTTCCATAGCTTCACTTTGGTCTGTCACTGATACAGGGTTTTTTATCCCTGCAAGATGACCTTTACAGGTCACTTTGAATCCAAAGCATTGTGTAACTTGATGATGTCAGTGGTGCTTTAATAACTCCAGAAGCTTCCTTTGTGATGCACAAAGGGTTAATTTTATTGTCAGGATGCCACCGCACTGCAAGTTGTTGGACCAAGCTCTCACTTGTGCTTTAGTTGCAGAATTAGAAGGAAAGTGTAGGTTCTGATGGGTTCCCATTTCTGCTGTGGCATACAGGATCCCAGCATGGTGGGGGTTAGAAGGGTGTCCCTGCCTATGGCAGGGGGTTGGAACTAGGTCATCTTCGAGGTCCCTTCCAACCTAAACCCTTCCGTGACCTCTGGAGATCATCCAGTCCAGCCCCCCTGCTAAATAAAGTATGGCCATCCACAACAGACTGTCCAGAATCAGTGTCCAGGGAGGTTTGGAAGCTCTCCAGAGGAGGATACTCCATATCCTCTCCAGGCAGCCTGCTCCAGGCCTCCAGCACCCTCACACCAAAGGTTTTTCTTTTCTCATGGGCGTTTTGCTTTCCAGCTTCTTTTCCCCTTGTATGTGGATTTGCATGGATCCTGTGCCAGCTTGCCCCTTCTTCTGCCCGTTAAAAATGAGCAGAGCCTTCCTTCTTGGAGTGTCTTCTGCTCTGGGGCTGTTTTGTAGCTGGCAGTAGCTGTTTTGAAGCTGTCCCTCTTCGGAGCTTGGCGTCAGCGCTTCCAGCCAACGACAGAAACATTTCCAGCAGGACCAAACTCGGAGTGTTCAGGCTTTGCTGGGGATTGTCAGCCTTTCCAGCACCTAATCCTTGCCTGTTTCTGGTGGCTGCAGCTTTGAATGTCTTCATTGTTGTGCCTGTGAGCAACCAAGTCTCTTCAAAGTTAGCAAGAAGAGCTCAGATTGCCCAGAGCAGGGACAGTGATAGAGGAGAACAACTTTTGCCACAGGAGCTGAGTTGTGTAAGCTGGGGTGTGTGGGTGCCAGCTGATGTGGCTCATCAAGTGGAACCATATTTGCTTTTCAAAGGGCTTGCTGTTCCTCCTGCTAGCTTCCCCACTGCCAGCCAGCCCTCTTTTTCCCATTGAGCAGTGTGGCTGGAGGTGTTCATCTTCTGGGTGGTTCTTGTGATCCAAGTGAATTGTTGGAATATTAACAAACAGTGTCACAAAGGTGCTGAGAGGGCTGCAGCAGCTCTGCTCTGAGGACAGGCTGAGAGAGTTGGGGCTCTGCAGCCTGGAGAAGAGAAGGCTCCCAGGAGACCTTGGAGTGGCCTTCCAGGATCTGAAATGGGCTCCAGGAATGCTGTAGGGGACTACTGACAAGGTCTTGTAGTGACAGGATGAGGAGGAATGGGTTTGAAGTGGCAGAGGGGAGATTGAAACTGGGTGTTAGGAGGAAGTCTTTACAGTGAGGGTGGTGAGATACTGGCACAGGTTGCCCAGGGAGGTTGTGGAGCACAGACTCTTTGATCCCGTTCTTTGCTTCTGTGCTCCACAACCTCCCTGGAGGTGTTCAGGACCAGGTTGGATGAGGCCTCGAGCGACCTGTTCCAGTGGGAGGTGTCCCTGTCTATGGCACCAGGGGGGTTGGAACTGGCTGAGCTTTGAGTTCCCTTCCAACCTAAACCATTCTGTGATTGGCAGGGAGAGGGAATCTGTGCCCTCTGGATCAGGGGAATTAACTGTGCATTAATTTGATGTATTCACAAGTTCAGTGCTCTGTGACTGTCTTCTCCCCACCTGTCGACATTTTTAGTGACCTCTCTGGGACAAAGCTTCTGCTTTACTTCAGAGCTGGTGGTGCTGCCTGCAGGCTGCCTCTGGCCTTGGAGCTTGTTAACCTTGTGGTGTCCGACAGGGTTGCCCTCGTGGCAGTAATATCTAGAAGCACTTGGCACAGACCACACAAAATCTGGTTTAGTTCTTGTGAGCCCAACATTTGACATGCAATTAAAAGGCTACGAGTTTGCTGCCTCTTAGAAATTTCTTTTGCAAGCGTGGCTGGTAAAGTCCAGTTTTATGAGCCACCTTTGCATGCTTTATGTTCTTTAAACAGAGACCTTGGCCCTGTAAATCTGACTTATAAAAATTTAACATCTCAGACGTTATTGAAGTGTCTTTACAGCACTCTGCTGTTGTTGCAGCTGCAGCTTTGATAGCTTTTATTCACAGCTACTGCAGAGCTCATTTCGTGTGTGAGCTTGCGTGGGGGGCATGGATGTGTCCACACAGAAAGAACTTCTGGGGTGTTCCCAGTGAAGCACCTACAGGTGGAATTGGACAGGGCATGGTGTTAAGGGCAAGAGGACATTCCCTGAGCTTCAGGAAGCATGCACAGACCTGGGACTCAGAGTCCCCAGGCAAAGGATGCTGAGATTTTTGCTACGCTTTTAGTTAGCATTTCCTCTGCTCTCTGTGGGTTCTTTTCTGGGATGGCAACTTGCTATGTGCTGGGAAGTGGCCATAGCAGCCTGTAGGCTGAGTAGTTCCTGAGTGCTTGAGGAATATGGGAATGGAGCTATAGAAGACTGCTTGTGGTGCTGTGCATGTGAACCCTGTGCAGGACTGATGCCCTGCTCTGTGCTGCTGGGGTGAAGCTCGTGTGAAACACCAGGACTTGCCTGCTCCAGCAAAGCCAAGGGTCACAGAGTCACAGAAAGGTTTGGGCTGGAAGAGACTTTTGAAGGAAGTTTGGTCCAACCTCCCTGCTGGAAGTGACACTTGCTCATCCCTGGAGCATTCTGTGCTGGGCCTCAGATGGGGAGATCCTTTCATGATATCATTGTCCTGGAATGCAAATTAGGCGATCCAGGGAGACTTGGATCAGCTCTGCTGGCAGCAGAGACAATAAAAGTTGCTCTCCTGCAGAGGGCTGATGTGGTTTAGTGTGGGTGCACGTGGCCCAGGTCTGGCTCTACTTGCCTGTTTTATAGAAACCTCTAAAATATGAGAGCCCTTCCAGGTGTCCTGAGGAGTTATGCTTAATTCTGAAACTATGGGATGATGGCCAGGGGCTGGGCAGCACACTGGAGATAGTCTCATAAGCAGCATCTTTGGTAGATGAAGCTCAGGCAGCACCATTCTGCATCCTCTTCAGCTGCGTTTTGTGTATTGCATCATCCCTGGCTGCTCAGCAAAGATCTGCCCTGCCCTTGAAGCTTCCTGGAGGGGTAATTAGCCTTTGTTTAGATAAATGAAGGCACGACTGGGTTGCACTTGCAGCTGACTCCAATTTTTTGTCTTGCTTTTAAGAGCATGGCTGCTCCTGGCTGGTGGTGCTTACAGGATCCCAGAGCTGTCAGGGTTGGAAGGGACCTCAAGAATCCTTCAGTGTCCAGAGAAGAGCCATGAGGATGAGCAGAGGGCTGGAACTGCTCTGCTATGAGGGCAGGCTGAGAGAGGTGAGGTTGTTCAGTCTGGAGAAGGAAAGGGTCAGAGGAGACCTTATTGTGGCCTTCTGGTATCTGAAGGGGGCTACAAGAAAGCTGGGGAGTGACTTCTGAGGGTGTGAATGATACGACTGGGGGGAATGGATCCAAGGACAGATTTAGATTAGACGTTAGGAAGAAGTTCTTCACCATGAGGGTGGGGAGAGCCTGGAAGGAGGAGGTGGTGGAAGCCTCATTCCTTGCTGTTTTTAAGGCCAGATTGGATGTGGCTCTGAGCAACCTGATCTAGTGTGAGGTGTCCCTGCCTTATAGCAGGGGGCTTGGAGCTGGATGATCCTTGAGGTCCCTTCCAACTCTGACAATCCTGTGAAACCTGCAGGAGCTGCTGCTGCTTGGCTTGGTGGTCTGCAGGGTGCCAGTGGAAGATGTCAGTGGTCTGTGCTGGGGTGGGACAGCTTGAGTGCAGCTGAGCCTTGCAGCCTTCATCATCACCAAACAACTCTTTGGAAATGTTCAGTGATTTTTCTTTTATTTTTTTTTTTCTCTCTCACCCCCCACCTCCCCCCCAACTATTTATTTGTTTTCCTCCTTTTTAAGCCAAATTCTTGTTGTTTACTGCTTCCTGGACCCGATGATTTCTGATTGACTTCAAAAATAATAATAAAAACAATGCCCTGTGTAGATTAAGCTGCTGAAGTGCCTCCAAGGCGTTGTTTATAGGTCTGTGTTCCTTCTTTGCTGAGAGAAAGTGAGTCCTTTAATGTCTTCCATATTTCCCAAATCTCTCCAGCTTGGATACAAAGGCCTGTGGCATTTGAAGGCTTTTTGCTGTGTTTAGGGAGAGGCTGATGGAAGCTTTGGCAGACGTGGCTGTGATTCTGGCTCTGGAGGTCAGTGTCTGGAAGGTTCAAGATCAATGCCGTTGGAAGCTGGAGACCTCAGAGCTGCAGAATGTGCTGTAAATGAGTGTAAAGAGTGCTTTAAGGGGGAACAGGGGTGAGAAAGGGCAAGCTCTGCAGGCTCCAAGGAGAGCAGCTGCTGCTGAAGCTCTTAGAAGCATACTCTGCCTTGCAAAGCTCTGTGGCAGCTTGCAGGTCACTGCTGCTCCAGCTCCGATCTCCTAGCATCATCTCAGTAAGGCAGAGCTGCCACCAATGGCTTCTCACTCCTCAGATCTGCCCTGGGGATGGATACTCCTCTGTCATCTCATCTCTGTCCATTTGAGCTGCCTCTTGTCACTGAAGCTTGTGGCATAGCTCATGATCCAGGCTCCTTCTCTTTCATTTCCCAGCCCTTGGACCACCTGTTCTGGCTTCTCTGCCTGAGGAAACCCAAGGAAAAGTTTTCATAGTCTAGGTGTCTTCAGCGTGCATAGGCTGGATGCTGCTTGTGATTTTTTCCTGTGGGCTCTGGGTTCTCTTCAGGCCTTCCTGTCTCCTCCAGAGAGAAGCAGACTGTAATTCCATGGACAGAAACAGATGCAACTTTGCTCAAGTTTCTCAATGGCCAGTAAAGAGGCAGCAATTTATTGAGTTGTTTGGAATTCTGCAGACAGTCAGAGGGTGGAGAGCCTAAGTGAGATCTGTTGTCTCCCACACTTTGCTGCTGTCTGACTCTGGCCAAGCAGTTGCCATCCAAAAGTGGAGGAGGAGGTCCCAGGCTGCTGTGCAGATGAGGAGCTGATGTGATTTCCATGTTGGTAGCATCTCTGAAGTAATGCTGGTGGTGTGGTGATGGAGATAGATAAGGATTGAAGTAAGAGGCTGTTGACAGCAGTTCCCTGCCAGGATTATGTAGCTCTTCAGTAGCTCCAGAGTAATGAAGACAAGCCCATAAATGAAAGCTTTTTCTGTCAGCATAAGAGCTGATCTAAGGATTCTTGCATGGATCCAGGTTCTTTTCTCTGGCATAGCACAGAGATGTTAAGTGGCAACACAGATCCTGCACATGAAATGAAACGATCTGAGTGAGAAATGCTCTGGGTTTTGGTAGTCTTCAGGCACGAGTCTAACTGCTACCATTCCCAGGTTCAGAGTTTTCATTCCACTTCTAGCTGGTACAGCAGAAGAGAAAGGCAATGTGTAGGGGTATGTCTGGGACTGAGGCTGGGTGTGTGAACTGCTGTAATAGCAGCTCTAGGAGAGGAGTTGGTGATAATCACCCCCTGGAGACTGAGCTGTCTGGGGAGCTCTGAGTAAATCCCACAGCTCAATGTACAAGTTCAGCCCTGTAACATCCAGTACCTGGCCAAGGGGTGGGGGAGGTGGGGAGTTCCACAGCTAATTTCCTATCTTGACATTGAGCTGGATCCTAAAGAAAATCCCTCTGAGCTGCAGAAATTCCATCTTGCCTAATTTGCCTCAAGCAGGAGTGTTAAGGGTGCTCTGAGATGGCTCAGGGCTGCTGTACCCACCAAGGAGTCAGCTTGGATTTATTAATGCTCCTGGTCAACAAGCTGGGGATTTTCAGCAGTCAAACCCCAACATAATTCTCTCTTTTTAATTTGCATTCTAAAAATTACCACAGAAATTCCACCTGAACAAGTCTGACTTAGAGAAACAGAGGAGTTAGCTAAGCTAGAGCAGAGGGAGCCTCCCCAAGCTCTTGGGCTTGGAGATGGGCTCCAAAATAGCTCTTCTGGGAGGTGCTCCTTGCTCCTGTGCTGAAAGGTGAGCTGCTAGACCCTGTGGAAGATGTCTTCTCCAAAAGGGTTGTCAAGCCCAGGCTCAGGCTGCCCAGGGCGGCGTGGGGAGTTCCCCTCCATGGTGGGATCACAAAGCCACGTAGATGTGGTGCTGAGGGACGTGGTCAGTGGTGACCTGGCAGTGCTGGGGCAGTGGTTGGACTCAGTATTCTTTAAGGTCTTTCCGACCTAAAAGGTTCTCTTGATTTCATGGCAGATAAATTTCCCCCAAAGCCATTCTTGAGCCGGGGGAAGTGAGGAGTTTTGGCAGCACGGATGAGGAGATGCTGCTCCAGGGCTTCACAGAGTGTTAAGGAGGATCCAGGGGGAGAGCTGCAGGTGGGGCAGGTTTTTGTTTGGAGTGATAATTAGATCTGCTCATCACACCCAGCTCTTCAGGCTTTCAGATGCACTTTTGTGCAGGTAGCCAGATGCTGATTGCTGTTGACTTCTGATCCCATAAAACCTTGGATCAGGCAGCTGGAAGCAATCGAGGGAAAGTCCATGTTCTTTTGTTTAACGAGACAAAGGCCATTGTGTGCTGCAGCAGGGCATGAAAGATGGTTTTGGCTGTACTCTACTGATGGACAAAGGGCTGAGCACTTCAGCTGAAAAATGACTTTCCCAGACAAAAGGACGAAGCAAGGAAACAAATGTGGTGTGGGAGCCTGCAGTGGTGGCTGCGGAGGGGCTGCAGCGGGCGCTGTCTCCCTGACATCTGCATCTGCTTGGCTAGGTGTTGCAAGGGCATTTCTCTGCAGAAAGAGCTTTCAGTGCCTGCTTGAAAGGCTTCACGGATGCCAGAGTTCCTTTTCTGAAGGATCAGAGTGAGTTGTAATGTGCTAAAAATTAGCAGCGTGTTCCTCTCCTCTCTGAGTTGAGGGAGCAGATCAGATTCCAGCCAGGGGCTTTCCAGTCTTGGAAGTCCTCGGAAAAAAGAACAACGAAAACCAAAACTCCTACCTGCATCTCTGCCTCTGCTTCTCCCCTCCCCACTTGGACAAAGCTGCTTTGCTTGCAGGAGCATTGTGTTTGTGCCTTTATTTACCTCTCCATGTGCTTCCAGGATTCACCCCTTCCTGCATACTTTGCTACATCCCTCCCAAGGCTCTTGTTTCTACCATAAGGTCCTATGTAAACTGGTCTGGTAGTTGTCAGTGTCCTCCTTGTGTCCTGTAGATCATCCAGAACTCCATCTAGGCACAGAGAAGATCACAGAGGCACCAGACCATCTTCTTGGTGGGAGCCAGGTCTTGTGAGGAGCAGCTGAGGGAGCTGGGGTTGATTAGCCTGGGGAAAAGGAGGCTGAGGGGACACTTCCTGGCTCCCTACAACTCCCTGAAAGGAGATGGAACCAAGTGGGGGTCAGACTCTTCTAATGAGGAGCAAGCAGTAAGAGAAGAGACAATTACCTCAAGTTCAGCAGTAAGGTTTAGGTTGGATATGAGGAACAATTTCTTCCCCAAAAGGGTTGTTGAGGCCTGGCCCAGGCTGCCCAGGGCAGTGGTGGAGTTCCAGTCCCTGGAGGGGTTTAAAAGCCATGGAGCTGTGGTGCCCTGGCAGTGCTGGGTTGGACTAGATGCTCCTTAAAGATCTCTTCCAACCGAAAGAATTCCACGAATCTGTGACTCTGAAGTTTATTTGGGGCTCAGAACGTGAAAAGTAGAATTTCACCTGATTTTTTTTGAGTGGCAGTGAGATTGAAATGCAGGAGAAAGGGCTGTAATGAGGTGGTGCTGCTGGGACTCTGGAAGGGGCTGGATGAAAGCAGAGCAGGAGGCTGCCCCTGCCCTTATTGATGTGGTGTGTGCAGGCTCTGGGGTTCCAAGGGCGGAGCTACGCTCCCAGCATTTCTGCTCTCTTGCTCTGACTTTGCTAGTCCCAGCGTTTGACAGGCTGATCTAAGGCTTTAGCTGTTGGAAACCACTTCAATGGGGCCTGGGAGCTATAAAGATTATCTAAGTAGGGGCCCGAGGAGCTCTCAAACTTGAGCAATCAATCCCTTATGTAGCGTTTCAGCAGAGATGGAGGACTGGAGGCTTTCCTTGACTCACTTCTCAGACCAAACCAAAACGTTTTGCCTTTTTAAAAAAAAAAATCAGTGTTCCTTTTGTGTTAAGGGCAGAGCCAAGGGGGCTGGGAATGGAAAGCCTTGAGACCTGAAGCTGGAGGCAGACATGAGCTTTGTGTTAGTGGCATGGCAGATGTGATGGGCTTGCCTGGTAGCTGTAAGTTTTACACCTGTCTGATGGTGCCTTTTCATCCTGGGTTCTCTTTCCTACCACTCTGTCTCTGAGAGCCCAGCTCACCTCCCTCTTGTTTTCCCAGACTTGTCAAGGAATTTTGCTTCTACCCTTGGCTTCCATCCTTTTGGAGATTGCAAAACAAGGAAGCAGCCACAGTAGATTGGGCCAGAGGTGCCTTAATTGCAGCTTCCACTGATCATAAGCTTCCCATTAAGATAAGCTGCAGGAACTGTTGATATTTGCATTACAATAATTCTTTTTATCAGCCAAATGGTTTGGAGATGTCGAGGACTTGCTGGCTGTTAAAGACTTGCTGTGTTACAGGAGCAAGGAAGCCATGAAAGCCAGGAGTGCATCTGCTGGGGCAAGTGGACCTCTGCTGAGTGAAAAAAGAATTGGAATCGTGGGCTTTTGTGCACCTGGAGACACTTGCATGGCTGTTGTGTGGGATTTGATCACGTTTAGGTTCTTGCAGGGCTGAATTACAAAGGCTTAAAGGTGTTGGATGCCCAGGGAGAGCCTTTAGAGGTGCTGTAGCTGAAGTAAAAAGCTACAGAACAGGTTTGTGTTAGTAGATGCTGGAGAACCTGTGGGCAGAGATCTCTTGGATTCTCCTGCTGCAGCAGTGTCCTGCTGAAACACCAAAATCATAGGTTCACAGACTGGTTTGGGTTGGAAAGGACCTTTCAAGGTCATCCAGTCCAGCCTCTAGCAGTGAGCTGGAGGGACATCTTCAACCTGAGCAGGTTGCTCAGAGCCCCAAACAACCTGGCCTGGTTCCAGGAATGGGCATCTGCCACCTGTCTGGGCAACCTCTCTGATGGGACAGGCTCTCATCATCCTCAGTGTAAAACAAAATTCTTCCTCCTCTCTAGTCTCCACCTCCCTCTTTTAGTTTCGAACCATCATCCCTTGTCCTGTCACAACAGGCCCTGCTAAAAGTCTGTCTCTAGCTTTCCTGTAGACCCTCTGTAAGTACTGAAAGGCCACCAGAAGGTCTCCCTGGAGCCTTCTCTTCTCCAGGCTGAACAAACCCAATTCTCTCAGCCTGGCCTCACAGCAGAAGGCTTCCATAATCCATCACATGTCTGAGCCTTGAGACTGACATCCTGAGAGGCTCTGATAGCCACCACAGTCCTCACTGATTTTGTTTCCATCCCTATTAATTTCATTAGACTCAATTTCTGGTGGAGGAGGTTCAGAAGCCCTTCCAGGTTTCCCTTGACTTTGGCACATCTCACAGCTTTCCTCTGATCTCCACTGCTGTCACTCATCCCTTCCAGGTTTTTGGAAGCCCTTTCAGTGTGGGAGATGAAGCTTTATAGGATCATTTTTTTTAAGCAACAAGTCTCAAAGTTGGGTTGCTAAGGGGTGAGGAGCAGCCCTTTGTAGTGCCTGGGTGCATCTGTTCCAGGCCCCTGAGNGGGGGATGTGTGTGTGTGGGGGGCAGTTAAAGGCAAAATGATGGCATTTATTATCTTGAATTTCCATGACGAGTTAATTTGGGCTGTGTGTGGGTGGCTCAATAATCCTCCTGCTTCCGAAGCCTTCCCCAGGAATTCTTTGTTGGTGCAGTGAGGCAGGCGCCGGCCGCTGGAAGCTGAAATGGTCAAGCCCAAATCCTGCCCTGCTGCTGTGCTGGCTGCCAGGCTGGCAGCTCCACAGCCCTCTGCTGAAGGCATTTCTCACTTCCACTCCCTTAATCCCTGTTAGGGCTTCTCAGCTGCTCGCACTCGCAGCTTTTCCAGGGAGGGGGGCGGTAGATGTGTGCTGGGGGCAGAGTTTCTGCGGGGTTGAGGCTTCTGCTTTGTGATAATCACAGAATTGTTGAGGCTGGAGTTAGACCTCTGGGATCATCAAGTGCAGCACCACTTTGACCAGGCCGTGGCACTAACTGCCACATCCAAGCTTTCCTTAAACACCTTCAGGGATGATGACTCCAACACCTCTCTGGGCAGTCCAGACTGTAGAGAGGAAGTCCTCTGCAGGTGCTGGTGGAGGAACCAACCTGCAGTTAGCTCCTGTCAACCCATGAAAAGATATTTTGAGTTGCATTTGGCTGTCTGCAAGGAGAATCACTTCTGCTCTTCAATTAATTTCTTTCTCTCTTGGTAATATTTTTTTAGCTTTATATTCTGCAGTCTTTAGAGCCCTAGGGAGGCATCAGGGATTGCTTTGCTCTTTGTCTGTGGTTCTCTGGAACACACTGTGTAGGGCTTGGTAGGACAACAGCCCACAGCTTGGTGCTGCAGCTCTGCTGCTTGTGGAGAGTCATAGAACCACAGAATGGTTTGGGTTGGAAGGGACCTTAAAGATCAAACAGACCTTAAAGATTGTTCCTCCCTCAGAGGAAAGGTTCGGAGAGAGGCACAAGGTGAGCAAGTGTGAACCTGACAAAATCCCAGCATGGTGAAGGCTGGAAGGAACCTCTGGAGATCCTCCAGTCCCACACTGCTACAGCAGGGCACCCACAGCAGCTTGCCCAGGATCAGAATGTCCAGGTGTGGGATTGGAATCTCCCCAGAGAAGGAGACTTCACAACCTCTCTGGGCAGTCTGCTCCAGGGTTCCAGCACCCTCACAATGAAGAAATCTTTACTCCTGTTCAGATGGGAGTTCCTGCATTCCAGTTTGTGCCCATTGGCCTTTGTCCTGTTTCTGGATGCCACTGAAAAGATTCTGGCCTTTGTGCCCTTTAGGTAATGATCAGCACTGAGAAGTCCTCCAGCTGCACCCTGAGGTACCAGACAGCAACCATAAGGTCACGATGGTTGAAACCAGAGTTGGAGGCTGGCAAATGGCATCCAGTGGCCACCCAGGCAGCATCCTGATAGCACATTCTGGATGGGGGCTTGAAACGTGCTGCAGCCTGATTTGGAGGCAGCTCTGAGCCATTTGGATTTTTTTTTTTTAAGTTAAGGCAGGGAGGAAGCCAACTGACATCCTCCACTTGGGCTTTGGTTCTGGCTGAACAATAGCACCCGGGAAGGCTCCTGCGCCTTCTGCGCCGCCCTCGCGAGAGCCCAGGCGCTTAGGAGCTGAACATCCTGAATACCTTGGGCTCAGTGGCATATGCAGAACAAATGTGAATCAAACACAGAAATAATTCCTTCAAGAATTGGATTTCTTGATGTGGTAGGGCAATACTACACTGTTTACAATAGAGAGTTAAGTGGGATTCGGGGTTTGCTGGGAAGTTGACAGCTTGCGGTCCCCAGCAAAAATTTCTGCCTTTTGTGGGATGAAAGAAGAAAAGCCATGTTCTTGAAATGGTTATTTATAAATGATTTGAAAGTTTGTTCCCCTTCCAGACGAGGGGGAGCCTGCCAGGCTTGTGGTTACTGCAATGGTGAAATTTTGGATGTGAAAAAAGTCACAGAAGTCTGTTTGCATTAGAATAACAAGATAAAGAACCTTGCGGGGGACTCAAATCAAATGCAGTTGTGAGCAGATTTCTCCTGCTCCCTTTCTCACGGGTAAGACCTTGGGGATCTCGAGCTGAGTGTGTGAGCAAAGGAATCACTGGAGGAACAGAGATGATTTGAGATAGGGAGCTCAGCTACAGCTTTGGCAATCACAGAATCGCAGAGTCCCAGGCTTGGAAGGAACCTCTGAAGTCATCCAGTCCAACCCCCGCCCTGCTAAAGCAGAGGCACCCACAGCAGCCTGCCCAGGAGGGTTTGGAACCTCTTGAAAGAAGGAAACTCCACAACCTCTCTGGGCAGCCTGCTCCAGGCTTCCAGCACCTTCCAAACAAAGAATTTTTTCTTCCTGTTGAGATGGAACCTCCTGAGTTTGAGTTTGTGCCCATCACCCCTTGTCCCGACACTGGGCACCATTGAAGAGAGCCTGGCCCCAGCCTCTTGCCCCTCACCCTTTAGGTCTTGCTGAGCATGGAGATCATCTCCTCTCAGGCTGCTCTTCTGGAAGCTGAACAGGTATAAGGACAAAGTCTTCAATGCCAAGAAGGGCACACTGAAGGTTTCATCCATCTCTGGGCACATTCCAGGCCAGGCTGTTAGGGGCCCTGGACGACCTGCTCTAGTTGCAGATGTCTCTGCTGCCTGCAGAGGGGTTGGACTAAACGACCTTTAAGGGTCCTTTGCAAGGTGACATGGCATGGTTCAATGATTTATTTGTGCAGGTGCTGATCTATTGTAGCACGGATGTTGTTTCCTGTAGTGGCTGCTGAGAAGAGGGATCAAATGTGTTAAGGAGCTCTAGAAGTGGTGTTATGGAGACAGCATCTTGGTTTTGCCCAGCTGTTGAAGGAATAGGTGGCCTCCTCCAGATGCTTATGCTGCAAGAGGTGAATTCCTTCTTGTGCTCAGTGTCTACCATGTGGTAATTCTTCAAGGTGCTGTGGTTTGTGCTGCTGACAGCAGAGGATCCTGCAGAATGGGACTGCACTTGCTCTGTGGTGGAGATCCTCGCCTGAGATAGCAGTGAGGTCCCACAGCCCCTGGCAGGGTCTTGATCAGTTTCTAGACTTTGTGGAAGGAGGTTGTGCAAGTGCTTGGTCTTTACAGAGGTCATGGTGTTGGATTGCTGCCCTTGGTGTTTCTCTTTCAAAGTGTTGATAATGAGGCTCTCTTGGAGGCTTGAACAATTATTTTTCTCAGAGGTGGCTCCCAGGAGGCTTAGTTGGGTTTCAACAACAATTTCTTGAACTGCTTTTGCAGCTTTTATCTGAAAAATGACAGAGTAGCTTCTGCTCAGTCTGCAGCAGCCACCAGGGCCACGTGGCTGAGGAGATGCTCTGGGATACTCAGATTTTGGCCCCTCGCTCCCAAAAAGGACATCAGTGTGCTGGAGCATGTCTAAAGAAGGGCAAGCAAGTTGGTGAAGGATCTGGAGCAGAAGTCTTGTGAGGAGCAGCTGAGGGGACTGGGGGTGTTCAGCCTGGAGAAAAGGAGGCTGAGGGGAGACCTTCTGGCTCTCTATTACCATGAAACAAGGCTGGAGCCAGCTGGGGTCATTCTCTTCTCTTCTCTTCTCTCAAGTAACAAGTTATAGGATGGGAGGAAACAGCCTCAGGTTGCTCCAGGGGAGGTTTGGGTTGGACATGAGGAACAATTTCTTCCCCAAGAGGGTTGTCAAACTCCAGACCAAGCTGCCCAGGGCAGCGATGGAGTCCCCATTCCTGGAAGGTTTTGTAAGCCTTTTGGAACTGGTGCTGAGGGCCATGGTTTGGTGGTGACCTGGCAGTGCTGGGTTAATGACTGGATGATGATCTTCAAGGTCTTTTCCAGCCCAAGTGATTGTGGTGTTGTGATTCTCTCCATGGGGGCTGGGGGGGAGCAGCGAGGCAGGCAGCAGACTAAGTGCCATGGGTTTGTTTCAAGTTGTGCAAGAAGGGAGCCTGTCAGATGCCAACTATTTGTTTACTTCTTTCAAGATCTACCATAATGAGCTTGTTTACAAAGCCTCAGATAGAGCAGAAGGAACCCATTTGATTATTTGGAGAACATCATCTCTCAAACCATTGCTTGCACCACACAATGACCTGAGCAGCTTTTGCACCCTGTTTTCCCTGCCTGAAAAGCCCTGAACCGTAGTCTGCCAGTCCCAGAGGGTAATTAGGTTGTCTCATCATCTGCTGTTCAGTCTCTGTTAAATTCTTGTGGGCCATTTTAAGTGTCTAATTTGTGGTGGTGGTGCTCTGTGTTGTGGTGGACAGAGTAAGACTTGACTAACAGTAGACATGTGGGCAGCCAGGAGGTGAATGAGCTGCAGGCTGGGCAGGGCTTGGAGAGCAGAGCTTTGTGCAGGTTCAAGGGCAGGAGCAGCTGTGAGCAGAGTTCCTGAGGTTTACATTGGAATGTTGAGGTGCAGAAGTGAATTAACAAAACCTGTTCCCCTAACTGCTGAGTGATGTGAGCATGAAAATCTCCCAGGTACTGTCTGTACAGGAATGTCTGCTGCAGGATGTTGTATGGAGCAGCCAAGGTGTGATAGAATTTGCATCTTCATGATTCCATATTCATGCAGACTTGAGATCCTACCAGAGTGTCAATCTGCTGCTGCTTCCTGAAGGCAGTGGCTGGGAGGTGTGAATGTCCCCTCCAAATCCTGCTTAATCTCAGGTCAAGAAAACTGGGAGCCTGGTGTTGAGTTACTGAGATGCTGAGAGGGCTGCAGCAGCTCTGCTCTGAGGACAGCCTGAGAGAGTTGGGGCTCTGCAGCCTGGAGAAAAGAAGGCTTCCAGGAGACCTTGGAGTGGCCTTGCAGGATCTAAAGGGGGCTGCAGGAGGGCTGGGGTGGGACTATGGACAAGGTCTTGTAGTGACAGGATGAGGAGGAATGGGTTTGAAGTGGCAGAGGGGAGATTGAACCTGGATGTGAGGAGGAAGTTGTTTTCAGTGAGGGTGGTGAGATACTGGCACAGGTTGCCCAGGGAGGTCACATTGAAAGATCCCATTCTGTGCTTCTGTGCTCCACAACCTCCCTGGAGGTGTTCAAGGCCAGGCTGAATGAGGCCTTGAGTGACCTGTTCTGGTGAGAGGTGTCCCTGCCTATGGTGGGAGGTTGGAACTGGATTCTTTGAGGTCCCTTCCAACCTAAACCATTCTGTGATTCTATGATTAGTGTTTTGAAATATGTTGCTGTGAGACCCTGAAGTGCTCCTGCCTGTTGTTGAATTGACCTCAGCTTTGTCCCTGGGCTGTGGCTTTTACACATCTCATCATCTGCCTGACCCTGTCCTGCTGCTGCCTTCTGTTCTGTGCTCAGCCCTGGTGGGAGGAAGCTGGGAAGCAAATCTCTTGTCTTTTTATCGACTTACTGAGCTGATTGTTGTTTATTTCTCTTATTTTTCGTTTGTTTGCTAAGGCTGCCTGATTGCAGCTGCCTCTAGAGTGGAGAAACCTTCTCTAAGCCTTTAAATTCCTAATTGGTGGCAGAGTTGAGCTGCTGTAAGCTGCTGTTCTGGGGGAGCTGGCTGATGTCCTGATGACAGTGCAGAACTTGACTTTGGAAGAGTTGAAGTGATGGAGAGAGATTGCTCTCATTTCACAAACACCAGAGAACTGCTGGTGAGGGCTTGCTTAGGAGATGAGCGTTCACCACTGGCTGCTCTACCACTTCTGCTCATGGCCAAGGTGTCCAACGGCTTCCTGGGGTGCAGTAAAAGGAGTGTGACCAGCAGGCTGAGGAAGGTTCTGCATCCCCTGCACTCCTCTCCAGTACTGGGTCCAGTTCTGTGCTTCCCAGTACAAGAAATATAAACTACTGGAGAGAGTCCAGCAGAGGTTACAAAGAGGCACCTGTGTGAGGGGGAAAGGCTGAGAAGCCTGAAGCTGCTGAGCCTGGAGAAGAGTAGCCTGAGAAGGGATCTGATCAATATCTAAAGGACCTGTGGAGGGCAAGAGGATGGGGCCAGACTCTCTTCAGCAGTGCCCAGTGACAGAGCAATGGTTAGAGGACACAGATAGGAGCCCAGTGACAGAGCAATGGTTAGAGGACACAGATTGGAGCCCTGATGGGCACCACAGATGGAGGTGGTTCCATCTGAACATGAGGAGAAACTTCTTTGCTTTGAGGGTGCTGGAGCTGGCTGCCCAGCGAGGTTGTGGAGTCTCCCTCTCTGGAGAGATTGCAAACTCTCCAGGACATTGTGCTCCTGAGCAAGCTGCTGTGGGTGCCCTGCTTTAGCTGGGGAGTTGGACTGGCTGATCTCCAGAGGTCCCTTCCAATGCCCACCATGCTGAGATTCTGTTAAATAGTCCTAGAGCCTGGGTAAAAATGTCATTTAGATTATTTCAGTCTGTGCTGGTTCAGCCAGGGTGAGATGTGGGTGCTGGGGCTGTGAAGGTGTCTGTCTGAGGAGCACTGTTGAATATTGTTCAGTTGGAAACCAGCTGCTGACCTGAAGGAGCAGGGCAGCCTCTGTCTCTGGAGACCAAATCACGGTGGGAAACGCTGAGAGGGAGGCAGCAGGAATGTTGAGCTGGGTTAGCTCCGTGAACACCACTTGGCTGCTCCAGATTCTTTTTGAGGAGCTGGTTCTGTTTCTGTTTTTAATAATGGCTTCTATTGCATAACTTTAAATGTTTTCCTGTTTTGATGTCTATTAAAATGATAAACTGCAGAAGGGGACCTGCTGCAGCAGCTTGCGCGCGGAGCACAATCCCACTTCCAGCCTCCGGTTACATAACTGCACATATTTATAGGTAACATCACTCAGTCCTTCTGGGCTTCTGCCTTCCCAGTAGGAGTTGCCAAGGAGAGGTGGCAGACAGGGGAGTGAAGGAGTTTGTGTTTAAGAAGGGAAAGGTCAAGAAAAGTCTGCAGAAAGGAGGCCAGAACAGGAGAAACCGCGGCAGAGCAAAGCAAAACACGGGAGCAGGAAGGCTGCTGCGTGCTTGCCAAACCCCAGTGTCTGTATCTCTCTTGGCTACCAACAAAGGTATCTGTGTTAGAAATGGAAAACATTGGCTCTGATATTTTATTTGTCTTGGAAGAAAAGGGCCAAGGAGGGTTTGTTCCTGCACCTTGTGTCTTGCACCCCGCTGTGTCTGATGACTTCTAGTAGCTCAGACTTCTTACTTCTGACTTGGAAAGCAACTTCAGCTCCTGCTTCCCTGGGAATGTTAACCATCCTGTTCCTCTTGCACCACTTCTTGTATCTTGCACCCTTAAAAATTCTTTTTGTAGTGAGAATTCATATTCTTGGCATCTGAATTCTTACTTGGAACCTTCTTGGAGCAGGAGCAGGCAGCTGTTCACATTTGCTGCAGACGTGTCTGTGGTGCTTGCTGCGGAGCTGTCTGTGTGCTGTTTGCTCTTGGTACCTGTGCTGAGCACACCTTGCTGTGGGGCAGAACACAGAATGATTTGGGTTGGAAGGGCCATCTAGTCCAACCCTCCTGCAGGCAACAACGGGAACATCCACCAGGCTGCTCAGAGCCCCAGACAGCTTGACCTGGAATGTTTTCCAGGGATGGGGCATCTATCTTCTCGCTGAAGAACCTGGCCCAGACGCAGGATGCTCTCACAGTTTTCCCCAAGTGGAGCTGAGCTGTACCTTTCAACAGAGGAAAATGGCTTCTGAGCACCTTCATCTCCATGAGCACAGTACTGGGGATCACCCCAGCTGGGGAGCTGTAGAAATGGTGCAGAACCTGCTCGGAGTTTGGACCTTAGGCTTAAAAATAGACTTGTGTTAGCAGAACACTGCTCAAGATGATGAGACCGTGAAGGCTGTCTTGAAAGGTGAGATCTAGCAACCTGGCTTGGTGCTGTGGAAGGTGTATCCTCCTCCTTTATGGCTCCAAACCTTCAATGTCCATGGCTTTGTAGTCCTTTCTGAAGGCACAAGGGATAGAGAACTTGGTGTGTGGATGGTGACAGCTGCAGGGATTGTACTGGAGTGGCTTCAGAATTTAAAAGCGTCTCTGACAGAAGTATCCAGCCGGAGAAAAGACCCTCGTGTCCTCCTGCAGCATTTCTGCTCAGCACTTCTCCTCTCTAGGATTCCAAAAGGATAAAAAAAGGAGCTGTTCATTTAATTTCCTTCCTTGGAGAGCCAAAAACAACAGTGTAAAAGCAGACACATGTCAGGAAAGCAGCCTTTACGGGCCTTGCCCCGCTCTAGGAAGGATGTGCCTGCTGACACTCGGCGCTGGGTGTCTGCTGCTAACCTTTGCTAAGCCTAAGCAAGAGCAAAATGAGCAAATTAACCTCAGGCCATGTTCTACACATGTGTCTCACCAGGGAGCAAATGGAAGCGTTCCCTGCAGAAGTGCTGTTTTAAAGAGCAGTCTGTGGACTGCCACAGCTGGGGAGAGGTTGCTGTGTTGGCCATGGCAGGCAAGCTGGCAGTGATGAGCTGGCAGGAGGCATAGGCTGCAGGTTAGGAGCACAGAATGTGTGCTCCCTGGAGGTGTTCAGGACCAGGTTGGATGAGGCCTTGAGTGACCTTTTCTAGTGGGAGGTGTCCTATGTTGGGGGTTTGGAACTGGCTGAGCTTTGAGGTCCCTTCCAACCTAAACCATTCTATCCCCCTGCTGACTGCAGGGGTATTGATTGGACTGGATGCCTTTTGAAGGTCCCTTGCAACCCAGACCATTTTATGATCTGCAGCTAGAGCAGGTTGCTCAAATCCCCACCATCATGACCTAGAATGTTTCCAAGGAAGGAGCATCTGCCACCTCTCTGGGCAACCCATGCCAGCGTTTCACCACGCTCGGAATTCAACCCTCTCCATTCAACCTCGGTGGAATTCACTTTTACAGCAGAAATACCTGCAAATCCCCTCTGATTTCTGAAAAGGAGTCACCATTGTCCAAAACCCAAATGAATGTCTGAATCATAGAGGAGAAGCTGGGCCTGGTTCAGCTGAACAAATAATGCTCCTCTGTAAAACAGAGTGCAATAACATGCAGAGGATTGGAAAAACATGGCAGGGACCAAGAAAAATACCTCCGCATCCATATTAATTTTTCATTTTGAGTTAGAAGAGAAGCTGTAAGTCACTATTAAAGTGCAGTTCAGAACTTTATATTCTTTTAAATACCTTGATACAGCAAATCATGACTGCTTAGGAAAGTGCTGCAGCATGCTGAAGTCACCTTTAGGGGAAATTAAGCACATGCTTAAAGCTGAGCTTGCTCAGGAGCTCACTGCTGCCCCTTCCCTCTTCCACCCTCCCAACTGACTCAGGCTTGCTGGAAAAAGAACTTAAATTTGGCATTTGATTGAAATGTTTCAGTTTAGAAAACAGAGCAGAAGAAATATTTCCACTGTGTTCTTAAAATATGGGAGAATATTGGCTTCTGGAGAGCTTTTATTGCGTTGTCTGCAGCCTGAGAAAGTCCAGAGCAGCAGCATCACAAATAAGCAGTGTTGGTGGAGCTTGTGAGCAGTTGGGTTCTGGTAATTCTTTGTGTCAGTCTGAGTGTAATATACAGAGTGCACACAGTGTGACTTTAAAAACAAGGTCCCTTGCAGCTTTAAATAATTCTTTGGAGTTAAAGGCCCTCAGCTGGGCTTTATTCCATCTCCCTTGTGCAGCCCACGTGCTCCTGGGCAGCTCCTGGGCATTGGCGGTGCTGGGTGTGTGGTGGGGAGCAAAGCTTTGCCTCTGCCCTTCCTGTCATGCAACCATTCAATGCTTTAGCTTGGAGGAACTTCTAAAGGTCATCTAGGCCAGAGCCCAGCAGTCTGCAGGGACATCTGCCACTGCATCCAGGTTGCTCAGAGCCTCAAAACCTGGAATGGTTCCAGGAATGGGGCATCTCTGGGCCCTCCTGGGCCAGGGTCTCATCATCCTCAGTGTGAAAAAAAGGCTTCCTTCTCTATGGCCAGAATCTCCCTCTTTCTGTTTATATCCATCACCCTTTGTGCTGTCACAGCAGACCCTGCTGAAACATCTGTCCCCAGCTTTCTTATCAGCCTCTGTAAGTAGTGAAAGGCCACCAAAAGGTCTCCCTGGAGCCTTCTCTTCTCCAGTCTCAACACCCCCAACTCTCTCAACCTGGCCCCACAGCAGAGCCCTTCCAGCCCTGCCAGCATTGCTGTGGCCTCCTCTGGCTCTGCTCCCAACATGTCCTTGTCTGTGCTGTGCTGAGGACCCCAGAGCTGGTCCCAGCACTGCAGCTGAGGTCTCAGCAGAGCAGAGGGGCAGAATTTCCTCCCTGCCCATGTTGCTGGGGATCAGCCCAGGACACAGCTGGCTCTGGGCTGTGAGCTCTTGGTGCCAGCTCCTGTCCAGATTTTTATCTGCCAGTGTCCCCAAGTCCTTCTGTGCAGGGCTGCTCTCAATGCCTTCATCCCCCAGCCTCTGTTGCTGCTGGTGAGCTGCCCTGACCCATATGCAGGACCTTACACATGACCTTGTTGAACCTCATGAGGTTCTTACCCGACACTGAAGCGTTCAAGTTTCCCTGCTTGTTTTTTCTCACTTAAAACCCAAATGCAAGAGCTACTTTGTAATAGGGATGTGTTTACGGGAGCCCTGTGTGGGACACTTTGGAGCTCTAATTTGGGCTGTCAGAAGATGCAAAGCGTCAGCAGTTGTGATGCAGTCAGGAGCAGCAAGAGCCTGGAGGTCCTCTGCTCAGAAACTGAGACACTGCCCAACTGTTGAGAAGTTTAGAGGGGAAGAGAAAGAGGAGAGGTTTGGGTATTTGGGGAGGGAAGTGTTTAGTGGATGGGATTGATGGGTTGCATTGTGCTGAGCTCCCTGGGTCTGCTGGCAGGAGCCCACTGGCAGCGTGGGGGGCAGAGGCAGATGCTCTGCATGCTGGCAGTGGGTAAGCCTCCTGCTGACTGCAGTTCCCTCTGGGTTCTCCCTGCCTTGCTGGTGGCTGACAGCCCAAGCCTCCATGCTGCTGAGATGTGGCTGCAGGGAAAGTTCAAACTGTTGATTCCTGTCTGGTTTGGCGGCAGGGGACTGGGAGCAGGGTTTGTGCTGCTGACAGGGCTGGTAGGAGACCTGGGTGCTCTGATCCTCCTGCTGCCTTCCTGCAGGGCTCCTGGAGGGGTTTGTTTCAAGGCAGTGCACTGGATCATCCGGGACAGCAGCTCCATCTGGGGCACAGCTCTGAGGAGCTCGTTTTCTTGAGCGGTTTCAGAGCTTAGTGTTCCCCCTGCCTTTGACTCAGGATGATGGAGGGGAAGGAGCTAAAGCCAGGGCTGGTACCCATTCTTCTGTGCTGAGGGCATGCAGAGCTGAATGCCAGCACGCAGCTCTGCTCAGGGCCAGGCACCTTGGGGCAAAGCATCTCTCCAGGTTGTGCTTAAAGGAGCATCTTTATGTAGTTACAGTGCTACACACAGACCAGCAGAGCCTTCTCCAGGCACTGCTGAGGGCTGCAGCTCTCCTGGGAAAAGTATCACTGCCTCTGAACCTTTGTGGTGTGGCAAGGCAGAAGCTGAGCTCCAGAGTTCATCCTGCCCACCCCAAATGTCAGGGCTTTGCTCCCTGTTCCCACAGCCTCTGCTGCTGCTGGCTGCAGAGCCATGAGTGATTCAGTAGCTCTGCTGTCAAAGAGCAGCAAGGTGTTCAGCAGATTTCTGGCTCTCTGCTTAGTTCTAGGCTGCTTGGCTGCCTCTTTTAATCAGAAGGGTTATGGGGGTTATTTTGCCTTTTTTTTTTTTCCCTTCTCCAGCTGTTGGTCCATTCCAGGCATTTGTGTAAACTCAGTTTGACATTGCTGCCACTAGCAAATGTTTGCTGTGTTCCCCATCACTCAGGAGCTTGGTATTTAGCAGTGAGGGACACATTTCTCTTGCTCTTTACCCTGGCAGTGTGCAGGCTACTGCAGCCTCTCTTCCCTTCCCTGTGACGACTGCCAAGTAGCAGCAGTTGAGCTTCCCATGCTGTAAGACCAAGTACCCTTGGAAACCACAACTTGTGCTTTGCTAACATTAGTGAGAGGTACAGCAGGTGAGCTCCTGGACTTAAAAGACCCCCTGATCTAGAAGCTCACTCCCTAAAAGAGAGCTCCTCATGTGGAGTGGTGGGAAGCTTAAGCTTTAGCTCAGATAAAGTTCTTACCTGAGGACTTTAGGAGGGCTTTACACAGCCTGAGTTCAGTCATGGAATGGTTTGAATGGCAAAGGATCTTAAAGGTCACCTAGTCCAACCCACCTGCCTTGGGCCTTCCCCTAGATGAGGTTGCCCAAAGCCCCATCCAGCCCAAAGAGAGGGTAAAATCTTCCTGGAGGCTTCAGGAGAGCTTTGCTCAGCATGAATTTGCCAGCAAACCTCCCAGTTACAGACAGACTTTCTGAAAAAGGCTGGGGATGGTTGGTGGGTTGAAGAGATGGCTCAGAATGCAGTGGGACCACAACCATCTGCTGTGGGCAGCTTGTGTTGGGTGCAGGGGGCTGGAGTCTCTCATTTCAAAGCTCTTAACCATGCCAGTTTTTGACGTGGCTGCAAACAGACCTGGGCAAAATGAAGTCAGGGAGCCCTGAGTGTGCTAGGGAAGGATCTTTGCTTCTCTGCAGCTGCTGCATCTAGCACAGATCTGGAACTGTAGCTTGCTCTCATGTGAAGCAGCTTCTGGGAATGCAGAGATCTGAAAGCTGCCATCCAACATCTACATCAGCTTGCAATAAACTTTTATTCCTCCTCCTATTTCTCACTTCTGAAGTTGGGAACAAAAACAACTTCATATAAATTACGTTCCTAAAGGAGACTTAACTTCCTACTTTGCTATTTATAGGCAGCTCTTTCTTCATGCATATGGAGAGCAGCTTTGTTTTCTCATCTTCAGTAGCTTCTGTTTGATCTCCTGGGTGCTCCTTGTGCATCTTCAAGGATCGTGGCTGAATAATTTATCCGTTAAACACTCTCAAGAGAAAGCCTAAAATGGTTTCTGGAGTACCTCTAGACTGCTGTAGAGATGATGCTTCAAAGTTCCATCTGTGGAGCCTTGAAAGGATCTTAAAAAGCTGATCATGGAAGGGTAAGAATGATCTGAGTAATGCTGGAGCCTGCCGGAATTGTTGGTTCTGGACACAATTCTCTGTGCTAGTGTGGAACCAGTGTAGAAGTTCATAGAACCACTGAATGACAGGGGCTGGAAGGCTCTTCTGGAGCAAGGTCACCCACAACAGGTTGCACAGGATGGTGTCCAGGTGGGTTTTGAATGACCCCTGAGGTGGATACTTCAATACCTCTTTGGACAACCTGTTCCAGTGCTCTACCACTCTGAGTAAAGAACTTCCTGTGTTCCAGTTTGTGCCCATGACCTCTCGTCCTGTCACTGGGCACCACTGAAAGAAAAAGCCCAGTCCCATCCTTCTGACACCCACCCAAGTATTTACAGGAATCATTTAGGTTGGAGAAGACCTTTAAGATCATTTGGTCCAGTGGTAAACCCAGCAGCACCAGTTCCTGTTATCCTCAGTGCATTTCACCCTTGTGTCCCTTGTTTTTTCCACTGATTGAACAAACCCCACTGGAGTCTGGTTTACATTTTTACAGCTTCCCTGGCGTAGGCTGAGTGACTTCATGGCCAAACACCAGCTCAAAAGCAGCAGCAGAACCATTCTGGGCTTATCTTGGTCAGGAAGGTGTTGCCTTTGCATTCCAGGGCAACTCTTTTTGTGACTAAGATAGTGGCATTCTGGCATCAGTGTACGAGGAGGAGTCAGGATGCCCAGGGGGAAACTCTTCTGCAATGGATGTTAGGGGTTGGAAGGGACCCAAGGAGATAGAGTCCAACCCCCCTGCCAGAGCAGGACCAGACAATCTAGCTCAGGCCATACAGGAACACATCCAGACAGGCCTGGAAAGGCTCTAGACAAGGAGACTCCACAACCTCTCTGGGCAGCCTGTGCCAGTGCTCTGGGACCCACACAGGCAAGAAGTTCCCCCTTGTGTTGAGCTGCAACTGATATTGCAGAAGAAATAACAAACCTCTCCCCAGAGCCAGGGCAAGGAATTGGCCTCCTTGGCCATTTTGCTGACAGCCAGAAGAGGTGAGGAACAGCTTGGATCACTTCCTAGGGTGTAGCTACATCTCCAGCCAAAGGGCTGAGCCCACAATGCTCCATTAGCGTGACGGAGAAGGTTTGTGAAATGCTTCCCTACCCAACCACTGCCATTATCACCTCTCAGGCATTAAATCTTCCTCATGCTTCTTGGTTTTACCCAGGCTGAACTTTGGTGGGAGGGGTTGGTTTGCTTCCCAGGTTAGGGGAGGTCTCCTAATGGTTGCCATGTCACCACAGAGGTGGCTTTGTGATTGGAAGCTTTGCTAGATGATGATAGTGTTTTTAAGAAAGACAGATACTTCTGTCAGCAGCTTGGAGCATCAGTTTCCAGAGTGCCCTTGGGAAATAATCTTCCCTTTGTTAAAATATCATCAGAACCTGGTCCTTGGGAGCACTGACAGGCTGGGAGTGAGGCAGATGCATCTCTGATGCCATCCAGCTCAGCCCTGCCTGTTCAGCACTGGGCACATGGGCTCAGATTGATGTAAAATTGACACAAGTCTGGTTTGTACCTTTAGTAGAAACCTCAACTATACAGCAATGCCTAGGGGAAAGTGCTTGCCCTGGAAGATCTCACCTGGGACTCCTGTGCTTAAGGGAAAAATCTGAGTTGAAGAGTGGCAGTGAAAAGCTGAACAGCTTTCCCTGGAGCTCTTCTGGAGTGCGCTAGAAGTGTGACCAGCCAGCTGGAGGGAGCTTCTCCTCTCCCCTTACTCTGCCCTAATGAGGCCACACCTGGAGTACCTACTCCTCTTCTGCACTGCCCAGATCAAGAGATCTCTGCTGGAGTCCAGCAGAGGCTAAAATGATGTTGAGGGGCCTGGAGCATCTCTGTGAGGACAAGCTGAGAGCCCTGGGGCTGCTGAGCTGGGAGAAGAGCAGCCCCAGAGGGAACCCCGGGGGTGAGGTGATGCTTCTCTGTCTTGGTTGCCCAAAGCTGTGCTCTTGGGGAGTGAGGCTGTGCCTGGCTCAGCAGCCCACCTGTGTAGGGGCACAGGAACCCCGGAGGAGGTGAAGTGGTTCTCTACCACCTGACTTGCTGCTGTCATCCTCTCAGTTTTTATAGTTCCTTCAAGGCAGTGAGCGTCTCTGAGAAGGGAAGTTAAAAAAGTTGACTGGTTTGAACTAAAATTGAAACATTTGGCAGAGCCTAATTGGAGTGAGTCGTGATTATTCTGTAAAACCCTGTCCCAGGCCTTCAGACAAGTTCTTAAGCAGCAGCTTTGCCTGAGAGCCCTGCCTGATCACCCTGGGAAGGAGCAGGGGGCCAGGGGGTGTTGAAAGGCAGGGGCTGGAGCTTGGCCAGGGAGCACAGCGACCACGAGTGCTGAAACTTGCACGGAACACGAGCAGGGCTTTGATCAGACACAGCCTGGGACACGACCAAGAGCACTAAGCAGCACTCCAAGGAGCCTCTGGACAGACTTCAGAGGCTCGGACAAAAGCACTGCAGCCTGCAACCTCCATGGGAAGCTGCTCTGCTGTCATGAGCAGCACTGCCTTGTAATCCATCCCCACCAGGGCAAGCTCTGCCCTCTCCTCTGGAGAAGCTCTGGGCCAGGGCAGGCTCTGCCCTCTGGAGAAGCTTTGAGCTCTTTGTGTCCTTCATTCCCTTCCAAACTGGTTCATACATTGGAGGCAGAAGAAGAGGTTGATTTGTGGCCAGGGGTGTGTGGAAAGGGCTTTGTCCTGGGCTTCCTGGGTGGCAGATCTTGATGTGCTCCTTGTTTTCCTGGTGGGAATACAGCTGTGGAGCCTTAAGGAAAATAAATGTCAAGTGTCCTGCACCTTTTTGAGGGGAAAGACTCATTGAGATTTGTTGCTGTCTGGTGAGAGGTGAAAATTAAGATGCTGAAGTATTTTTGAGGTGCAGCAGTGGTTGGGTTGGTTGGGTGGTGGAAGTCTTCCCAGGGCCTTTGCGACTGTCCCTCTGTACTCAGCACTGGTGAGGCTACATCTTGAATCCTGGGCTCAGTTTTGGGCACCTCTCTCCAAGTAGGGTGTTGAGGTGCTGGAGCATGTCCAGCCAAAAGCAGGGAAGCTGCTGAAGGGTCTAGAGCAGAAGTCTTGTGAAGCTGAGGGAGCTGGGGTTGTTCAGCCTGGAGGAAAGGAGGCTGAGGGGAGACCTTCTGCCCTCTACAGCTCTCTGCAAGGAGGTTGGAGCCACCTGGGGGTTGGTGTCATCTCCCAGGGAACATGATAAGAGGAAAGGTCCTCAAGTTGCACCAGGGTAGATTTAGGTTGAATGTGAAGAGCAGTTCCTTCCCCAAAAGAGTCGTAAAGCCCTGGAAGGGACATTTCAGTATCTTAAGGAGGCTGCAAGAAAGCTGAGGAGGGACTTTTTAGGCTGTCAGGGAGTGGTAGGACTGAAACCAAGCTAGAGATGAGGAGATTCAGCCTGGATGTGAGGAGTAAGTTGTTCAGCATGAGGGTGGTGAGAGGCTGGAAGGGGTTGCCCAGGGATGTGGTGGAAGTCTCATCCCTGGAGGTGTTTGCAGCCAGGCTGGATGAGGCTGTGGAGAGCCTGATCTGGTGTGAGGTGTCCCTGGGCATGGCAGGGGAGTTGGAACTGGATAATCCTTGGGGTCCCTTCCGACTCCTCTATGATTCCTAGGGCTGTAGTGGGGCCCTTCTCTTCCAAGGAGAGGGCAAAGTCCTGGAGGGGTTGAAAATCTGTGTAGATGTGGTGCTGAGGGCCATGGTTTAGTGGTGGACTTGGCAGTGCTGGGTTTAAGGATTGCCTTGATGGTGTTAAAGATTTCTTTCCACCAGAATGCTTCTGTGAGTGTGAGGATGGTTTGCCAGGCTCTAGTGCAGGCAGTGTGTCTTTTTGAGGAGCTGTGGCACTCTCTCCCATGAGCTATCTGCAGAAAGACTTCTGAGCTGTCAGCAGAGTCTCTCTGCACTCTCAGCCCCTTTGATCCCCTCTTGTCTTTACAGCTGATGTTCAGTCAGTCCATGTTGGAAGTGGCCTATAGGCAGGGCTGGCAGCAGATGAGCTCTGGAAGAATGAGGAGTGGCTGAAGGAACACCAACGTGTTCCTGAGGCTGGGCTGGGGTCTGTGGAGGTGGGGGAGCAGCTGGCACTGTGCCTGCTCATGGGCAGAGACAAATACTGTGCTGAAGGCAGCAGGAGGAAGAGAGCCAGCGGCTGAGCATCCTTGGGACAGCACTGCAGCGGTGGCCTGGGAGTGGGGACAGAGTCCTGCTGGATTGCCTTCAGGAAAGCTCTGGGCCAGTTTTGCCCCTGGTGACTTTGTAGCTGTGTGACTATGAAAATGGTTCTGCAGCCTCAGCTGAGGAATGTTTGTGTGCCAGTGGACTTTGCTGACACGGATCTGTGTGTGGTGGGGACGTGGGATGGTGACTCCAGCACCAAATGATCTGCCTGAGTAGCTGATGGGGTGGTTCTGCCTTCTTCAGTGCTTTGATTGTTTTGGGCATGTGAAAAGTTGTGCTTCCATGTGGCCATCTGGAAGGCAGCTCCAGGGAGAAGAACCTGGGAGTCCTGGTGGATGAAAAATTAACTGTGGGGCAGGAATGTGCCCTTGTGGCCAAGAAGGCAAAGAGTCCCCAGGGTGAGAAGATTGTTACCAGCAGGTCGAGGTTCTCCACCCCCTCTACTCCACCCAAGTGAGGCCACATCTGGCCAGTTCTGGGCTCCCCAGTTCAAGAGAGCCAGAGAACTGCTGCAGAGAGTCCAGTAGAGGCTACAGTGGTGTTGAGGGGCCTGGAGCAGCAACGTGAGCAGCAAAGGCTGAGAGCCCTGGGGCTGAGAGTCTGGAGGAGAGCATCTCCAGAGGGTATCTGAGCAATGCTCAGCAAGAGCTAAAAGGCAGAGTCAGGAGGCTGGGGCCAGACTCTTTTCAGTGGTGCCCAGTGGCAGGAGAAGGGGCAGTGTGCACAAACTGGAACCCAGGAGGTTCCCTCTGAAGAGGAGAAAATATTTCTTTGGCATGAGGGTGCTGGAGCCCTGGAGCAGGCTGCCCAGAGAGGCTGTGGATTCTCCTTCCCTGAAGAGCTTCCAAACCCATCTGGGCATTGCAATCCTGTTCAAGCTGCTGTGGGTGACCCTGCTGTAGCAGGAGGTTTGGAGTGGATGATTCCAGGATGTCCCTTCCAACCCTCACCATTCTGGTTTTGAAATTTCTGCAGTGTGTTTTCAGGTGTTCAGACTTGTGGATATTCATGGTTAGTGTTGAAGAGGCAGGCTGGGGTCGAGGGGTCCTGCTGTGCCCACTGGCTGAAGAGGAGCCTGTGCTGATCTACGTGAGCTGCCTGTGCAGCTGCAGAGAGGGACATTTAATTAATACTGAAGCAATTATCCTGACAAGTAAGGAAAACTCAGAACAATAACAGCATCCCAGTTCCTGTGGCAGCCAGATGGTAATGCAGGCTGCTATTAAGGTCTTGGCTTGCCACTCTTGAGGTTCCTGGCAGGTACTCAGTATATTTTTCCCATTTGGAGGTTTGGATTTCAGTGTTCTGGGAATTAGGCCCACAGGGATGTCCAGTGGATGTTTCAGTGTGAATGGAAGAGTTTTTTTAGGCTTTTTTTCCTTTTTCTTAATTCTTGCTAGGAAATATTTCTTGCTGTTGCCAAAGAGCAGGATGTAAATAGAAGTATACGTGCTGTGGGGGCTGGTTGGCTACAGATGAAAGCTGAACCAGGTAGGAAGCTTTCCAGAACTTAGTGCAGGCTCTCACGAGCTGGTAGAACATGCTGTGTGGTAACATCATTGCTGTCTTCCATTCTTGCTGCTGCTTTTGGTCACGAAAGACCCCCAGACCGATAGTCCTTGCTTCTGCTGGCTTCCAAAACCAGAAACAGTGAGTCGGGAATGATGGAAGTGTCCTGCCAGCATAGACAGAGCCTCTTGTCAAGGCTCCTCAGGTCCTTCTGGATGCCATCCCTTCTCTCCCAGGTGTCAGCTGCACCGAGCAGTTTGGTGGTGTTGGTAAACCTGCCGAGGGGGCACTTGACCTCAGTGTCCATGTCCCAGTACCAGCCCCTGGGGGACCTCTGCTGCTTTGGATGCCTGATACTTAAACAGTCAATGCTCCCAGTGTTTTCTAAGAGCAACCAAAGGATGCAAGGAGCGTTGTAAAGATGCAGTGAACAACATAAGAGCAACTTAAGATGCAATGGTGGAGGTCAAAGCTGGGTGAGGCAGATGAGGGGAAGCAGTGAACTCCTGAAACCCTCCACCAAGATTTGTGGTAGACTTTGCATCATCCCTGGGAAACCTTCAAAGCCAGAACAAGTTGTTTGTTCTCAAAGCTTCATGTTCCAGTTGAACCACAACTCCTGACCTTAAGGTAGGTATTAATTAGTGGAGGACTACTCATCTGTGTTGGTCAAGATGTCTACCTTACTACTGGCAGCTTTATGCCTGTAGGAATGGTGGCTTCACACTTCATGTTTTTCTTCTTGTGGGGAAGACTAAATGAAAGGAAAAGAAGAGTTTAAAGCAGGGGGGGGTGGAAAGTAAGTTGAGTCCAGGTCTAGCAGCCAAGGAGGATCTTGGTGCCTTGTTTCAACTCTGATAGTACTGCTTGTGTGGCCTGGGGCAGGGGCCTCAGTTTGCCAACTTGTCTGCTCAGGGTAACTTCACTCACCAAGAGGATGATGTCACTTGAACGTGCTGCTAATGTAAATGTGGAACACTTCCAAGCTTTTTATGGCTGCTTTGTTTGTGACAGAGGAGAGTATTTGTGTTTCCAGTAGATGCCCATTTTTCCAGATCTACTTCATTTAACTCCTGGGAGATGTTTTTGACTCTTCAAAAGAGGATTTTTCTTGACTTGAGGCCACCGCTGTGGTCCTCTGTCCCGCCAAGTTCAATGTTCCTCTGGATAAAATAAAAATGTGTTTATGGATTTTGATGAAACTTGAAAAATTTTGGATTGTTCAGCTCGCTCTGTTACGGGAAAGGGAATCAAGTGGTGAGTCATGGAAGAGGACTGACCTTGGGGGGAGAGGGCAGCCTTGTAAGTGCCATGGTCTGGCTTGCTAGGGAAGGATTTCTTTGCTTGTTTCTGCCATTTCTTCTTCATGTTGATATTGTTATTACCATTGCCTGGTCCCAAAGGATACAGAGCCACAGAATCACAGCAACAGGCAGGTTGGCAAAGCCCCCCTGGATCACCAAGGCCAACCTAGAACCCTGCTCTACAAGATTGACCTTCAATCATATCCCTAAGCACCACATCTAAATGACCCTTGACCATTAAGGAGAAGAGCATGCTCTTGGTGCCCTTCTCTGTGTTTTCACCCTTTGTTACTATGCATTCCTCCCCCCACAATCATTTCCAGGCTTAAAGATTGTCTGCTGGTTCTCAGGCCAGGCCAAGATGTGTGGGCAGGTTGATGGCCAAGAGTTCTTCTAGAGAAGTTAATTTTAAGCAAGAAGGTTGCCACTTATATGTTGATGTTCACAAAATCTGAACGGTCCAGAGGCTGGAGTCAGGCAGTGTGCAGTGGGCATGGATCCTCTCCAGGTGTTGAAGGTGGCAGAACAACTCAAGGTGTGATGCAGTTGCTGCTGCTGTCCCAGAGGCTTTGAGGATGTGCTGTTTCCTCAGTGCTAGTGCAGAGTTTGTGTTTTCCAGATAAATCCTTCCTGTGTGCCTGCTCCCTCTGGAGCTGTGTGCCATGTCCATCCCTCTGTGTGAGTTGTGGCTGGGTGCAGCAGGATCTCCATGGTGTCTGTAGAGCTGGACAGCTTGCATTGGCACTTGTAACCCTTAAGCTGCTGGAGCTCTGTGCCAGCTGTTTTCCCAGACACTTGGGTTGTGCTCTGCTCTCATCTCTGTCAGCTTTCACCACTCTTTTGGGTCCCAGGCACCTACTGCACATCTCTGTCTCCAGTCTGTCCTGAATGTGTCCTCTGAGCAGACCTTCCAGGTATGTCAGTCCTGGATTTAATTTCCCTCAATGTTTGTTGTCTCATACCTTAATTCAGTGTCTTTGGCAGGTTCTGTGCTGCTTACTTCCACTCTTCGTGAACTTTTCTTGCCTGTCTGCTCTCTGTCTTCTCTTTGTTGTTTTTTCCCCTTTTTAAAAAAATGTTTGTTCCCTTCATCTCCTAAAGGACTGCAGATACAATCAGTGGAAAATAATTGCCAAGATATTCTTCAGTCTTCTGCTCTCTCCAAACGTGAAGGTACTTTGCACTTGATGTGTCTCTCTGCTTAATTGCTCTCTTTGGTAACAACATGGAGCTAATTCCTCGTTTACCTCTGATTTGGTGGCACTAAACTGCAAACCCAAGCTCCCTGGCTGAGCACTCACAGCTCACTAACCTTTGCTGCCCTGGAAGAAATCAGTCAACTTCTGCTTCCCAGTGGGAAAATCCCACATTTTCCATTCAGATCATCACTGAAACCAGAGCAGTTTTTCACCAGCCTTCTTGAATCTGGACAGCAGAACTAAATGCAATCATAGAATCATAGAAAGAGTCAGGATGTATTAGGGGAAGTCATGACAATGTTTCCACGCTTGTGCATGCAGCTGGTATGAGGGCTGGAAGCTCTCTGCTGTGAGGACAGGCTGAGAGAGTTGGGGTTGTTGAGCCTGGAGAAGAGAAGGCTCCAGGAAGATCTCCTGGTGGCCTTTCGATATTCAAAGGGGCTGAGAAGAAACCTGGGGACAGACTTTTGAGCAGGGCCTGTTGTGACAGGACAAGGGGTGATGGTTTGAAACTGAAAGAGGAAGATTGAGAGTGGAGAGAAGGAAGAAATGTTCAACATTGAAGGTAGTGAGACCCTGGCTCAGGTTGCCCAGAGAGGTGGTAGGTGCCCCATGGCTAGAACCATTCCAGGTGAGGTTGGACTGGGCTCTGAGCAGCAAGACACAGTTGGAGACGTTGCTGCTGTGTGCAGGGGAGGTGGCCTAGGTGACTTTTACAGCTCCCTTCCAACCCAAACTATTTCATTATTGCACAATCTACTCACTGGTGTAGAGCAGTGCAAGGGGCTGAGAGTGTTCCGCACATCAGCGATGTGACAACCTCCTCTGCCATGCAGAGTAAGATACTACAGAACCAGTTTTTTTTTCCCCAATTTCCACCTTTTGAAAAATTGTTTCCAGTTCATTTCACTAGAGGGTTGATCAATAGGGCTCTTTTACTCTTGAGGTGATTGAAAAACAGAAGCCACTGACAATCCTTACAGAAGCAGCCATTACCTTCTTCATCCATCCTTTTGCTTCCCACGTCAGCTCTCTGTACATCCTAACACCAGCTTCTTGTTTGCCAGCTTGAGCTTTTCTCTTTATTCCATTTGTCCTGTTCCTTTTCTTTTCTTTTCTTCCTTCCTTTCTTTCTTTCTTTTTTTTTTAATAGCCTCTTTAACTTCCATCTGAGCCAGGTTGCCTTTTAACTAGCGTGGCTGCCTTTTTCAGTTGTGGGATTGTGGTTTTTTGGAGCATCTAGTTAAAATGTTCTTAAACAATTTTCAATTAGCCTTCATATTTTTCTGATTACGTTCCTTCTCCCCACTGATTTGCCTTGTAATTGTTTTCAGCTCGATGAAACTGGCCCTTTTTAAAGGGTGTGTGCATGGATGTGTGTCTGTGCTGCTTTAGTCTTCCTTTAAATTTGGTTTTTGGTGCATGTAAAAATGTGGTCAAGTCATGGTGTCACTTCAGGTGTTGAAAGAGTGGGATAAAATGTGGCTCCCATTAAAAACCTTTCCACACAGGCACTAGAAAATGAGCTCTTCTCAGTGCTGATCAATAGCTAAAGGGCAAGGAGGTTCACTCTGGCTTTGGAAGTGTGGTGGTCCATGAGCATGAATTTCCAGGTGAGACAGGAGAAGACAGCATTGCCTTGTGTTTGCTCTGCAAAGCTAGCAGGGGACACACTGTTAGTGGTGGGAAGGTGGAAACTTGGTATGGATGAGATGGTAAAATGCAGGAAAGCACAAATGACTCTGGAGTTTCAAGATAACCGAACTGCAGATTGGTCCAGGTCCAGCTGGGGTCACTGGGAAACCTTTCCTGTAACCTTCCAAGCAATGTGAAACCAAACTGGCATAAGGAGGAGTGAGCAGGAGTGGCCTGAGGTGGTGAAGGTGAGGTAGGGAAACCGCAGAGAAGAGCCAATGTGGAGCAGCCTGTGGGAGAAGGACATGAGCTGGTCTCACCAGCAGAGCCTTGCTGGGATGGTCTGCACTGAGGTGCCTGTGACACAGATTAGAATTGCTTAGGCTGAAAGAGGCCTTGAAGAGTGTTGAGTCCAACTGTTACCCAGCACTGCCAGGGCACCACTAATCATGGCCCTCAGCACCGCATCTGCATGGCTTTGAAACCCTTCCAGGGATGGGGACTCCACCACTGCCCTGGGGCAGGGCTTGACAACCCTTTCTGGGAAGAACTTGTTCCTCATGTCAAACATAAACCTCCACCTGGCACAACCTGAGGCTGTTTCTTCTTGTCCTGTTGCTTATTACTTGGGAGATGAGACCTCCCCTCCCCCCAGCTCCATCCTGCTTTTGGGGAGCAGTAGAGAACCAGAAGGGTCTCCTCTGGCCCTCCTTTTCTCCAAGCTGAACAACCTCAACTGCTCCTCACAAGACTTCTGCTCTGGACCTTTCAGCAGCTTCATGGCTCTGCAGCAAGGTGTCCTGCCCTGAGCCAGCAACTCGCCAGAGCTGTTCTCTGCAGAGGATTCTCTGGCTGGATCAAGTCTGCAGCTTTGGGAATGCGTTTGGAAGCTCTGCTGGGGGGGGACTGTCCCAGATTACCCCTCGGATGACCTCTTCCTTGAGCTGGATGGAAATGATCAGCACCACGAATGCAAATGATCAGCAGTTGGGTTCCATCTGCAGCTGGTTAATTACCCCTTCACACAATATGCTGTGAGGGGTCATCTGGTTCCAGTTTCACCATAAACAGAAGTAAATGTTGAGAACATACTTTGCTACATCCAGTTTCACTTGTTGTGGATAGTTGGAATAGTTTGTAAGCCACATCTTTGGGTTTGCAAGGAGGGCTTTGGGCCAGAGAGAGCCCAGCCACCATTTGAGATCTTTGCTTGCCTTTTTTTTTTTTTTTTTTTCCTCTTTCCTTGCCTTAAAAAAAAGTGCCCTGAAGGTTGCATTGAAGGGACTTTTCCTTATGCAGAACATAAAAGTGCTGCTTTTAAAGAATCATAACCATATTTTTTCATTAAAATCAGTTGGAGTCCCAATGAACAATCGACTCCCAAAAATTTTCCAACTCTTTGCTGCTTCTATTTTTAATTATTTGTTTTAAAAAGGTTTTTGTTTTTTCTTTTTCCTTTGCTTGAACACAGGGCACAGAATGTAAAGAAGGGCTCAGGGAAATCAAAGAAAATGTCCATGTCTGGAGCTTTATATTGCAAGATAATGAAAACCTACTGTCCATTTTGGTGTGAGAAAGCTTGGTGCAAGCTGCTCTCCAGGGCTGCTCCACAACATCTCTGCATTTATTGTGTAGAAATTGAGAACTGTGTAGAGTTGAGAGGTGTTGAAAACTTTGGAGCATAGCTGTGAGGCACAGAAGTGCCTCAGTGCTCAGGAAGTGACATAGTTCCACCCTGCAGCAGTGCTGGAGCCATAGAATCACAGAGTCCCAGCATGGTGAGGGTTGGAAGGGACATCCTAAAACCACCCAGTCCAAACCCACTGCTACAGCAGGGCACCCACAGCAGCTTGCCCAGGATCACAATGGCCATCTGGGGTTGGAATCTCTCCAGGAAAGGAGATGCCACAACCTCTCTTGACTTGCCTGCTCCAGGCCTCCAGCACCCTCACAGCAACAACATTTTTCTTCCTGTTTAGGTGGAACTTCCTGGGTTCCAGTTTGTGTTCCTCACCCCTTGTGCTGGCACTGGGCACCACTGAGAAGTCTCTGGCCCCATCCTCTTGCCCCCCACCCTTTAGCTCTTGCTGAGCATTGCTCACATCCCCTCTGGGGCTGCTGTTCTGCAGGCTCAACAGCCCCAGGGCTCTCAGCCTCTCCTCCTCACAGAGGATGCATCTTTGGTGACCTGGCAGTGCATCTGTAATGAGCAGCAAATAACTGATCCTGCAAATGGGTGAGGGCTCAGTGTGATCAGTCTTGGTTGTCCTGCTGAGAAGCAAACCCCCTTTGTGGTAGGAAGTTTGCTGGGCTGGGTCAGACTCGCTGCATAACTCCCTGTAGCTCCTAGCACCTTGTGCTGGCAGGCATTAGGTCTGCAGGAATTTCTCTGGTGATCCTGGAACCTCTGCTCCTGCTGAGCTGGGCAGGAGGTGCTGGCTGTTGAAGTGCCACCTGTGCCCCTTGCTTTGGTCAGCCTCAGCCACCTCTGGCTGTGCTGTGTATGGAAGGAGCTTTGCCCTTGCTCTCTGTTCACCAGGGTCCTTTTTCTGGGTGCTCTTGAGCAATGGCTCTGTGGGGGCTGTCCCCAGACCTCCCACAGGGATGGCTGCTGTGACAGAGCCACTGAAGTGCCTTTCTTGGTGGGGCCATTCAGAAGATTGCTTCTGAAGTCTGCATGGGCAGTCCTTTGGTGACTTCTTAGACTCTGAGCTGCCTTAACTTTGTTCCCTTTCATTGTATTGTTTCTCCTCTAAAGCCTTTACAGTGGACAGTGACAAAGCTGGGACTGAAATCTCTGCTGAAAGCCCTACAGAAGAGTAGAGATCCATTTTGCTCAGAGGGCTTGGGAGGAACCTGAGCTGGCTTTCATGTTGGGATTGGTATCTCTTTCAACATCTTCATTACTTCTCGCCAAGTTCTTAATCAGGGCTTGCTGAGGAGACCAAAGGACTCTGTAAGCTCCTCATGATGCTCAGTATCCGCTTTGCATTTTTGCCGTTGACTTCTGTGGAGGGTAAGCATCCATCAAGAGAAGCAGAATTTGTCATTGTGTCATGAAAAAGGGCAGTAGCATTGTTAGAGCCTTGATGGGAGCCCTTTGGTATGAAGAGCCTCAAGGGGTAAATGCAAATTTATATTGGCTTTTAAGACAGACATAGCCCAGAAGTCCCTTTCAAATCCAAAGGTTGTTTTATCTTTGGTGGCTCCTTCCAGAAGACCTGCAGTGCTGCTGCCTGAGCCCCTGCTCTCCAGAGCTGGGTTTGCCACCTCCAGTTGCTCATGTTCTGGGGGGGAGCTGGAGACTTAGCTGAAGCTGTGACTCCTGGGGTGCCGCCCTTGGTGGCACTCAGCATTTGGAGTGGCAATTGCCACCTGGAGGGAGGGAGGACATGAATTTGACATAGCTCTTCAGAAGGCATTTTGCTGCCAGAGAGGATGGCTTGGAGATTGTGGGAAAGCAGCCTTGCTTTATGGTGAGGGGGATTGCTCCATCCATCATCAGGAAGGGCTGGCTTGGGGCATGGGAACAGCCTTGGTCGTGGACCAGATATAATGGCCCCCTGTGTTCTTGCTCCTGCCTCCAGATCTGTTCTTAATCCAGACCCACAAAACTTGTTTACCTCAGTCCATCACAGCTTGTGTTCCACAGAGGGTGCTGGAAGAGTCCATCAGTCCCATCAGACTTGTCCCTGTTTGTGTGCAGTTAGGCAGACACCAGAACTGAAGGTTCCCTGCGGGGAGGATCAGGCCATGCTGACCATTGTGTCCTCAGCAATGAGGGATTCCCAAAGCCATCTTCTCCAGCATGTTCTGTTTGTTAGCTGCTGGGACATGAAGTTGAGCACTTTGTGTTGGGATTTCTGATGTCCTGCTGTAAATGGAAGGTGTTTGGCCATTCCTCCCCAGCCCAAAGGAGGCTGCTGGTGCAGAGAGGCTGTGGGTGAGTGTCCACTGCTCTCTTCTGGCATTCACACATCTTTTAATCAGCCATGTTTGGGTCTTTCCCACTTTTCCCAGCTTTTAGTGTAAAATTTCCTTGTCAGGTTCTCAGACCTCACATCAAAGGCTCCACCTCAGTTGGTCCACCCCTCCTTGGCTGTTCTGTGCTTGCAGGAAGCAGTGCTTGCACTCCTGGGCTGTGTGTGCCTGCAGTTCAGCTGCTGTTCCTGGCTTCCTTTGCAGTCTGCCAGAGCCAGGCTGTTGCTGGGTGCTGTGTGGGGTCACTTAGCACCACTTAACAGTTGCCGTTGTTCACAGCATCTCCCTGTCAGCAGGCAGTAGCTCTGCTCAGCAGAAGATGCTTTAAGTAGTGCTGTTGCTGTTGCCCTTGGGGAGCATTTACTGAGAACTTCCCTCAGTAGCACCTGGTGAGCTGAGTGCTTCTCCTTTCCCTGCCTGGTTCACACTGAGCAGGCTGGAGCAGGAATGTCCTGCCCTTGCCAGGAGGCAGGCAGCTTCCTTTTCTCACATTGTGCTGCACCATCTCTCCAGGTTATTTTTAAAACCTTGCTTTACTCCAGCACTTGGCTGGCAGGGGCTGACTGACAATTCCAGCCTGGGTGATGTGGGAGCTGTGACTGAGGGTGAGAAATCCTGCAAGTGTCTGGCAAGTCCTGATGACTGCTTGGAAGAAGGCTTAGTGTCAGCCTTGCGACCAGAGGAGGGACAATGTCCTTCCACAGTCACAGAATCCCAGCATGGTAGGAGTTGGAAGGGATCTCTGGGGATCATCCAGTTCAGTCCCCTGCTACAGCAGGGTCATCCTCAGCAGCTTGCCCAGGATCACAATGTCCAGGTGGGTTTGGAATCTCTCCTCAGAAAGAGACTCCACAACTACTCCAGACAACCTGCTCCGGGGCTCAGGTACCCCACAGCAGAGAAGCTGTCCTGTGATCCTGGGCAACCTGCCCTAACAGAGGTTGGACTGGGTCATCTCCAGAGGTCTTTTCTGACCCCTGTCACACTGGGATCTTGTGATTCTGTTGGAGTTCAGATATGAGCCTGTGAGTACTTGAATGCATCCTGCTCTGTCAGAGTACATCTAAACCTGGGATCAGTAAAGAAGCATCACAAGGAGATCCGAATCTGAGGAGCTGGGAATCAGTTGTAGGCTTAGATGCTACTAAGAGCCACCCTGAAAGCTCATGGTGCAGGGAGGGTTTTGGAGGAGAGACTTGTGCAATGCTATTCTCTTTCCTTTCCCCCCTTTTCCCCATCTGATCCATGCCCCACTGCTGGAATTGATGACACACTTCTCCCCCATGCAAGCTGTTGTTGCTGAAGCTGTTTCTATAAATATCCCAAGGGCTGCCTTCTTATACTCTGCCATCCCAACCAGTCCCATGGTGTTCCTCACTCCCATGTGCAGACCAGATTGGTCCTGTGGTGAGAAACTCTTCCCAGGAACTTTGGAGGCTGTGAGGTCCCCAAAACAGAGCAGTGGCCAACTGAGCCCTGAGCTGAAGCACATCTGAAGCTCCTTGGCTGCTGCCTGGATGCTTCCTATCGCTGCTCTGGCTGCTGCTGGGCAGCAAACTCCGTTGGGTTTGCACTGGAGAAAAGTCTCACTGGCTCTGGAGGAAAACAGAAATGCTTTGGTTGTGGAGTCTCCTTCTCTGGAGACACTCAAACCCCATCTGGTTGTGATCCTGGGCAGCCTGCTCTGGGTGATCCTGCTTTGGCAGGGGAGTTGGACTCCAGAGGCCCTGCCCAGCCCCTGCCATGCTGGGATTCTGTGGTCTGGTTGACTTGTAATGGCTTTTTTCTCACTGTAATATGTTCCTCATGGCACAAGCTCAGATTTTCTTTCCTAACCTTCTCCCTGATGGAGATGGCTTCCCCCTGCTTAGTCTGAGGCAGTACCAGGGCCTGAGTTGTGCACTTCGGGGGGTCAAGCTCACACCTTGTGAAAAGCAGGTGCAGCTCCATAAACTCCAGGTGGAGGCATGAGAGTTGAAACCCTATGGATTTGTGTCCTTACCAACCTTATATTGGAACTAGATGCAAATGTGCTTAAAAAAGAAAAGGTTTGTGGTCCAGACATCTCAGTAGGAGGAGGAGAGTTATTTACCTGAGAGAGGGAGGGGTGGGTCAATTGACCTGCAGCATTGCTGAGAGATGAAAAACGATGCCACCACACAGGGACCAGCTCCTGGGGACCAAGGGAAGACCTCCCAGCTGAACTGAGAGGTGCTTTTTGCTTTTAAAAGGTTTATAAATCCAAATTGGAAAGGGCTGGGGGGAAGGTGTGAGATTTTTCTGGTCTTTTTTTTTTTACTT
>VWZI01020788.1:153104-175812 GCA_013396835.1 Psilopogon haemacephalus | reverse complement strand
TCAGTGTAGGCAGCCTGGGAAGGGTTCCTGAGCTGGTGGCCAGAAGAAAGGCTGCTGAGCTGCGAGGTAGCAGTGCTGGCTCCTTCTCTGCTCATGCTGATACACTGGAGAAGCTCCTCACAGACTGCAGGGAGTTTGTGTTGGACCTCTGGAGATCACCCAGTCCAATCTCCCTGCTCAAGCAGGGCATCACAGCAGCTTGCTCAGGATCACAATGTCCAGCTGGGTTTGGAATCTCTCCAGGGAAAGAGACTCCACAACCTCTCTGGGCAGCCTGCTCCAGGGCACCTTAAGGCTGTTTCCTCTTGCTCTATCACTTATTACTTGGGAGAGGAGACCTACTTCCAGCTGGCTTCAACCTCTTTTCAGGGAGTTTTAAAGAATAAGGGGGGGACAGAGAGTTTGCTCAGCAAATTTGCTGATGGCACCAAGCTGGGAGGCTTGGCTGAGGCAGCTGCAGGCTGTGAGGCCATCCAGAGAGACCTGCACAGACAGAGCTGGGCACAGAGGAACTGAATGAGGCTCAACAAGGACAAGTGCAGAGTCCTGCACCTGGGGAGGAAGAATAAACTGCAGCAGGACAGGCTGGGAGGTGACTGCTGGAGAGCAGCCCCAAGGAGAGGGAGCTGAGAGTGCTGGGGGAGAAGATCCATGGCACAGCAATGTGCCCTGGGGGACAAGGGGATCCTGGGGTGTATTAGGAAAAGTGTCCAGCAGATCCAGGGAGGTTCTGCTCCCCCTCTACTCTACTGCTCCTGGCTCCATCAGCCCACAGGCAGTTTTCTCAGTTAGGTGAGGCCAGGATGGTCCCTGAGTGGGCTGAGCTCAGGCTCACCTTGGTCAAGTTGAGCTTGGGATGCTGATGAGTGATTGAACAGTGCATAGGTTGTGGGGGGAGAGAGGACAGGGGGGTGAAGAGAAGGGAGGAGGATGTGTAACACTTGTGGGTTTTATACTGGGCTGAAAATCTCTCTGCAGTCTCCGCTGCAGCCTTTAGAGGGCAGATCGAGTCCAGTAAACAGCAGGCAGGGACAGGGACTCGCTGGTTTTGCTGCTTGTGTCAATTCTCCAAGTCTGGGGACTCTTCACAGAGTCTTTCTCTTGAAATAGAGACTTTTAATTCTACAGTAACTGCTGATGCTCTGAAAGATGAACAGGAGATCAATTTACAGAAGCAAGAGGAGATCAAGTTTTGAAGTCAAGAATGGTTTGGGTTGCATGGGACCTTTAAAGCTCATCCAGTCCAATCCTCCTGCATACAGCAGAGTCATCTTCAGCTGAAGCAGGTTGCTCTGACCCAAGGGATGGGACATTACCCCTTCTCTGGGCATCCTGGGAGAGTGTCTCAGCAGCCTTAGTGCAAACAATTTCTGCCTTCTGTCCAGTGTGACTCTCCCTCTCTGCATTCAAAGAGTCACAGAATGATTTGGGTTGAAAGGGACCTTAAAGCTGACCCAGTTCCAACCCTCTGCCATAGGCAGGGAAACCTCCCACTAGAACAGGTCTCATTCAACCTGGCCTTGAACACCTCCAGGGAGGTTATAGAGCACAACCTCCCTGGGCAACCTGTGCCAGTGTCTCATTACCCTCACTGGAAAGAACTTCTTCCTCACAGCCACTTTAAAACTCCTCTTTGCCACTTCAAACCCATTCCTCCTCCTCCTGTCATTACAAGACCTTATTACTGCTCCCTCCCCAGCCCTCCTATAGCCCCCTTCAGGTACTGGAAGGCCACTACAAGGTTCAGAGCCTTTTTAGTTAGAGTGCTAACAGCTCTGATGCAAGTGAGATGCTGCTGATCAGTGCAGGGAAATGAACCTTGGGAACATGGTGTGGCAGGGAAGAATTATGTAATCTGTTGCCTAAATTCATTGTCACTTTAGGAAAGACCCCAGAAAGTCATTTGAGTTTGAAGAGTGGCTTTGGGAGAGAAATGCTCTGGTAAATGTGTAGCTTCATCCTTCACTGAGGTAATCTCTTCTCTAACCTCCCCCCAGACCTCATGCCCAGAAGTCTTATCCATGGTGAACAACTGCTTAGAGGGGGAAAAAAGCCCCAACCCACCCCCTGCTTATCACCAGACTGCTCCGTGGGGTCAGAGCAGCCTGCGCGGAGCGAAGGGAGCCAGATGAAATCCAAACTCTTCACTGGAAACGACCTCACAGAAACTTCTCATGTGGGGATTAAATTCCCCTTCCAGTCAACATGCTTGGAGGAGCAGCGAGTGTTTAATTCTCTGATTAATTAAAACCAGAGCTACCCAGCTAATGTTCTGCTTTCTTGCGCTGCTACCCTAAAGCTCATGGATCATGGTGAAGATGGTCATGAAAAAGCAATTTAGTTCTGAACAAGAAGAGCTCCTCTGTGTGGCTCAGCCCTTTTGGCATCTGCTTTGTGGGTTTCTCATCAAGCAAACCATTGGGTTATTCCCAAACAGAGTGAACATTTCTTTGTTCCAAGAAGGATTTCTCTATCTTGAGAAAAAAATCAACAACTTAGTTTAATAGTTTTTATTTAATAAATCTTCTGAAGGTGAGGGTGCTGCTGCTGTCTGCTTTCCTCAGGAGACAAGAACAAGAGGGTAGTGGTTTCTTTTGATGCTAGGATTCAGTCTTTAACTGCTGGGGTCTCTGCCCTGTCTTGCTGCTTAGCTCTTTGGTCCACTGGTTGATGGCTCTGAAGTGCTCCTTGCATCACCTCCTGCTCCACAGTGGACAGCAGTTTGGGTGAGCACCTTTACCTTGCCACTGGAAAGATATTTCTCTGTCACAACAAACAGGATGGTAAGGCTCTTAGGATAGAGAATGGTTTGAATTTGAGGAGACCTTTAAAGCTCATCTAGTCCAACCCTCCCTGCACTCAGCATGGACATGGACAAGGACAAGCACAGTAGGTTGCTGAGTCCCGAACAACCTGAGCTGGAATGTTGCCAGGGTTGGGGCATCCACCACATCCTTTAGCTCTTGCAGACATGATGGACATTATGGAGACCATCATGCAGACATCAGACAAGCTCTTAAGTCTCCAGTGATGCAGTCCTGTTAGGCTGTTGTCCATCATTGTCCTTAGTCCTCATCTTGACATGGTCTGCTGCATCAGCAGGTCATGGAGTTCAGTGCCTATAAGCCTCTGAAAGTGCCTTTGGATGGCTGCAAGGGTTAACATTGTTTACTGCATGACTTTTTGAGGCTCACAGAATCCCAGCAGGGGGCCTCTGGAGATCATCTAGTCCAATCCTCCTGCTAAAGCAGGATCACCCAGGCCAGGTTGCACAGGATTGTGTTCAGGCAGGTTTTTAAAGTCCCCAGAGAAGGAGACTCCTGTTCAGTTCTGTGCACCAGAGCTGTTCTGGGGTGTGGAGGGTGAGAGTTGGCTTTGGTTGCAGTGACCTTGCTGCTCCCTCTCTTGCTCTGCAGGGTTTGTTTCAGTTGCAGTTAGGCTGAGGAGGTTCAGCCCAAAGTGCAGAAGTTTCCACTTGTGCTTGGAGTGGTCGCTGAGCCTCGCCGGGGAGGGAGATGCCTCCTCAGTGTTGGATGAAAAGGCAGCATGAAAAAAAACCCTAAAGCCAACCCAACATCAGAGCATGGCTGACAGGATTGCAGATGGCAGGGGAGTTGGTGTGAAGTGTCTCAGCGTTTAAAAAGGAGTTTTAAATTGTTGGTGAAAGTTAATCAGAGAATCTCCATCCAGTTGCTTAATGGCAGGCAGCAAATGATTGATCTCAGCCTGCCCTGCAAGGTGCTTGGGACCCATTAAACACCTGAGCTGTGGAGCTGGCAGGACCACGCTCTTTAATGTGCTTGAAATACTTTGTGCAGCAGCAGCAGCAGCAGCAGCAGCCTCCCTCCTCCTGCTTTTAGTCCACTGATCTCATTTACAGCTTCTCTGTTCGCTGGAAAGGTGAGAAATCAACTCTGTAATCACATAACTGAGCTACCTTTGATGCCTACCTGCAGACAGCTTGTTCTGCAGGCTGGACCCCACCGAAGTGTAAATCAGCACTTTGCTCACTAAAGGGCTGCTAAAAGAATGCCTTTTGGGCTCTGCTTGTACAGCTGACCTCAAGGACTTGGTTGTTGAAGTCCTTTTATCAGTGCTAAGATGAGACACTTCTGTTTACAGCTGCTAGGGAGGAGGAGGCTTAGTCTGCCCTCAAATGCTCTCCTTCATTGCTGCCTCTGGACCTCTCTCCAGGCTTGATCTTCCTCCCAATACTGTACTGCAGGAGCTTCCCCAAAGAACTCTTGAATCACAGAATGGTGCAGGGATTGAAAGAATCCTCTGGAGAGCATCTAGGCCAACCTGACTGCTAAAGCAGGGTCAGCCAGAGCAGGCTGGAGCCAGGTGGGGCTTGGTCTCTTCTCCCAAGTAACAAGCAACAGGACAAGAGGAAATGGCCTCAGATTACACCAGGGCAGGTACAGGTTGGACATGAGCAACAACCTGCTCTGGCTGACAATTTATTTCCCAAAATGTTTCTCAAGCCCTGGCCCAGGCTGCCCAGGGCAGTGGTGGAGTCCCCATCCCTGGAGGGACTTAAGAGCTGTGCAGATGTGGTGCTGAGGAACATGGTTTAGTGGTGACCTGGCAGTGCTGGCTTAATGCTTGGACTCAGTGATCTTGTAGGTCTCTTCCAAAACAATTCTATGGTTCTGTTTGTAGGGAAGGAGGAGTGGGAGGTTGAAGCAGTGTCTGTGCAGGGTGTTGGGGAGAGCAGACTTACTGATTGCTGCGTTTCTAAACCAATCTTTTAAATGGCTACGAATCGACTTTTAAAAAATCAGCTCTGGGGCTCCATTTCCTGTGCCGAGGGTGAACTTTGTCAGACAAACCTCTGACAAATTGCTTTCTCTGATAACCAGTTAGCACCGGGGAAAGCAGATAGGCAAACCCTCTTATCATCCTGACAAGCAGCGAGCTTTTTGTCCAAACTCAAACCAGAAGCTGTGTCAGTGCCTTGAGTTTACACCTTGCAGCAATAATCCCTGCTTTTATCTGATCCGAGGGGGATTTGATAGCTTTCAAATGGCTCTCTGGCTGGGAGCCAGCCTGACTGTCATTTTTTATTAACTTTCTTCTTTGCCTCCCTCCCAGCCTGCTCTCTTGCTAATGCTGTTTCAGGAATATGTATCCCATTCCTAGGGATATTGGGAAATGCTATTTTAACATCCTGTGTCTCAGCCCATCACAAGGGTCTATAAAACAATCACAGCAACTAATCAAAACCACCGAAGCTAACCACAGTGGTGCTTCGTTCCCTCTAAATCATAAAAGCCCTTACCCCCCCCACCCTGTGCCTTATCTACTGTCTCATCAGGAAAGAGCTAATTAGATTCTTCTGAGGAGTAAATATTGTCAGCTCCTGGGTGGGTGGAGGTGACAGGAGGTAAGACATGTGCAAGCCTTGGCAGAGCAGGGCAGGAAAGAAGGCAAAGTTATAAAACCTTATAAAAATCCATTGAAGTTTTAAAGGAGCTTGTTCCCTGTGGGGGTGGTACAGCAACTTTCTACCACCTACACGGGCATGGCTTCTGTGGGCAGAGCCTGGAGGAAGTCCCTGACCTGCTCTCTTACTCCATGCCATTGCCCATTCCCTCCTTTTGGGGTTGGGACTGTTTGCTTGATCTCAAGTTTCTTTGAAAGCACCAACTACAAAAAAAAATCAGCTGCTGCTTGGCACCAGTGTTTGAAGGCGAAGCACTCAAGCTGTCCTGCAGAAGGCTGTGTCTGTGTGCTTGCTCAATTCAATTGGCTTGCTGAGTTGTGGAATTGCTGCTCCAAAGCTTGTGACAGCAGTTTCAGGGTGGCTGACCTGACGGAAAGCAGGTCCATAGGAAAGGAGCTGGGAGTGCTGGTGGGCAACAAGCTCAGCGGGAGCCAGCAGTGTGTCCTTGTGGCCAAGAAGGACAAGAGTGTCCTGGGCTGCATTGTAAGAGTGTGGTCCCTTCCAACCCAAACCATTCTGTGCTTCATGAGAACATTTATAGTTAGGGCTTGTGTGCGACAGGCTTGAAGGTAACCCCCCAAAGCCACTTCCTGCAAGGCTGAGCACTTGCTGCAGTGGTATGCAGGTGACAGGAGGGAAGCAGATAGCTGGGGAGAGAAAGCACCTGGTAAAGGACTTCTCTTTCCCCTTGAGCCTTTGATTCTCTGTTTCCTAAAGAACAGCAATAAAAGAGAATCTTTTGTTTGCCTTCAGCCAGCAAAACCTGGCAGCTTCCCAGCTGTGGAGATGTTCTTGTAGACTGCCTGCTGGGCAGCCCCACTCCTGGTGCAACACCAAATCACAGAATACCAGGGGCTGGAAGGGACCTCCAAAGCTCATCCAGTCCAACCCTCCTGCCAGAGCAGGATCTCCTATATCAGGTCACACAGGAACACATCAAGGCAGGGTTTGAATATCTCCAGAGAGGGGGACTCCACACCCTCCCTGGGCAGCCTGTTCCAAGTTCTTTCACCCTCACAGGGAAAAAAAATCCTCCTCATGAAACTTCCTAAGCCTCAGCTTCCCTCCACTGCCCCTTGTGCTGTCATCAGGCACCACCAAGAAGAGCCTGGCTCCAGCCTGTAGGTGCCTGACCTGACCCTGAGCCTGGGGATGGAAAAGTTTTCTTTGCTTCTGCTGCCCAGCAGCCTGGGAACAGCCTTGCTCTCAGGGGAGCTGGGATTTCTGCCCTGTCAGAGGGGTGTAGGGGTGCTCCTGGCCTGCCAGGAGGCTGCCAGACTGCTGTGCTGGCTACGTGGCTGAAGGAGGTAGCTGTGCTTGGAAGGAGCTGCAGCTCCGTGAAGCCAACACTTTGTGTGCTGCTGCTGAATGTGGTGTTGGCTGTGAGCAGGCAGCTGGGTTCTTACCTTTGCTGTTTTTTTTATCCTCACGTTGAGCAGAGGGTCAGGAGAGCGATCATCTGCTGTAACAGAGGCAGCTTTCCAGCAGAGCACAGAAATGCCCTGGCTTTCGTGTAAGCCACACCAAAAGCTGGGGGCATTTTCAAAGTGATTTCTGCCCCTCCAGGGCTTTTCGCCTCCCCTCTGCCCCCAGGTCCCTCCGTTTTTAGGGGGCACGCTGGAGTGTCGCCTGCCCTTTGATGTGGTTTCTAAAGTGTGCCTCTTCCTTGGGCTCCCTGCAGATGCCTTTATGTGAAGCAGAACATTAAAATCCAAATGTGGCTGCCCTGCAGGTCGTTTTTCATCCTTTATGTGCCACGTCAAATGTGCTGCCCCCCCCAGCCCAGGAAGGTGCAGGGAATGGGACGGGGGAAGGAGCAGGGAGTTCCTTGGCGGTTAAGCCTCAATTTGTCCTTCCTTGCTTCCTCTGGGCCTCTCCCCAGCTCTGCTTCTCTCAAGGTGAAACTGAAACCTTGGTGACTTCACCCAAGCCTGCCCCAAGTTAAAGAAAATTTGATATTTCTCACTTATAGGTCACTTCAGTCCAGATTGTTTCCTGCCAAGCTCGGGGGTGGGGGAAGTGCCCTCCCGTTAATGGAAAAGCAATTACTGTTATTGCTGGCGTCTACCTGCTGTCATTCCAGTGGAACACCTCACTTATGTGCTCTGCTTGTCCCACACCAGCTCCTCGGGCTCCTGGCTGGCTGCTGCGGGGCTGTGCCCATCGTGCAGCAGCTCTGTGGCATGCAGGTTACAGAGCCACAGAACAGAGGGGGTTGGGAGGGACCTCTGGGGATCACCTGGTCCTGCCCCCTGCTAAAACAGGGTCACCCAGAGCAGGGTGCCCAGGATCAGTGTCCACACTCTTGTCAATACTTTGTTTGGATTTCAGCAATGTTGATGTCTGCTCAATAGATGTTATGTGCTTCCCAGCTCCTCCTGTGAGCGTAGCTGAAGGTGACATCAGTGCCTCTGGTTTGAAAAGAGATGGAGAGGAGGTGTTCACGGCCGGGTTGGATGAGGACTTGAGCAACTTCTTCTAGAGGAAGGGGCCCTGCTATGGCAGGGGTTTAGAACTAGATGATCATTGAGGTCCCTTCCAACCTAAACCATTCTATGAGTAAGGTAATTTCTGAAAATCGTAGAACAGCTTAGGCTGGAAGAGACCTTAGAGAGCTTCGAATCCAACCTCTCTGCCATGGGCAGGGACACCTCCCAACTGGACCAGGTTACTCAGGGCCCCATCCCACCTGGCTTTGAACATCTCCAGGGAGGGGGCATCCACAGCTTCCCTGGATAATCCATTCCAGACTCTTGCCACCCTTGTAGTGAAGAATTTCTTCCCAAGATCCAACCTGAACCTATTCTCCTTCAACTTAAATCCATTTCCCCTTGTCCTGTTGGTGGCTTCTTGTAAAAAGTTCCTCTGCAACCATCCCTGTAGGAAGGTTCTTCTTCAGGTATTAGAAGGCAGCTCTAAGGTCCCCCCAGAATTTTGTCTTCTCCAGACTGACCGATCCCAGCTCCCCTAGCCTGTGCTCATGTCCACAAGGTCCTGTCGTGAGGCTGTTTCTGTGTTGTGCCTGAAATGCTGAGCGCTGCATGTTCAGGGCTTCACTGGCAAAGGTCGGTGCTGGCGACAGCTCCCTCAGCTTCTTGGCCTGGATTCTTCCCCTCCCTCTTGTCCTGCTGTGATTTTGCTACGCCCTGTTTAATGATCTGTTTTGGGCACAGTGTTTTATCCCCCAAATCGGCATTTTCCCATTCTTTGATTCCTGCTCCTTCTAGAGGCAAACAGATTACATAAATTGGAGGGATTTTAATGAGCGCTGTGGGCTGGCTTTTGGGGTAATTTCCACTGGATTCAGGCTTACAGCTTCATTACGCTTGAGTAACTTATGTCATAAATGGGCGTATCTGAGGGTGGAATCAAGCCTCGGTGGCCTTTGTTGTGTGGCCTTCAGAAGGACCAAATGCTGACGCCCCTTTTTGAAGTCCTAATTCTCTTCCCAGGCTGTTGCAATGCCTTTCTATAGAGCTGTGCCTCTGAAGTTCCAAGATTCCCAATGCAAAAAAAACCCCAACAAAAACAAAAACAAACAACCCCCCCCTTTTTTTTTTTTTTTTGCCCAACTCCTTCAAGTATTGGACCCTCCTGGCAAAAATTTGTCTTCATCAGCGCTCACACAGAGCTGCTCCTGTGGCACTGCTGCAAAAATGCCTCTTGCTGAGACCCATCCCGGAAGAGATCTTTGGTGTAAGCTCTGTTGGGTGTCCCTGCAGGAGCCCTTGTGAGCATCAAGGATATTGCCACTCTCCAACCACTAGAGGTCAAGATTGTCCTGTGCCTGTGCCACAGCTGCTCCTCCCGCAAGGGTCAGCTCCAGCTCCCGCTGCAGCCACAGCCAGTGTCAGCTCCATCCCTGTAATTGAGTTATCAATTGCCACGCTCGTTAATTAAAAGGAAGCTGATGGTGTGTGCAGGGCGTGAAGGGCACTTCACCTTGCACAGCAGCTCTCCTCCCACCCTGCTCTGCCCCACTGAGGCCATATCTAGAGTGCTGGGGCCCAGTTGTGGGCTCCCCAGTTCAAGAGACAGGGAGCTGCTAGAGAGAGTCCAACAGAGGCTACAAAGCTGCTGAGGGGCCTGGAGCAGCTCTGTGAGGAGGAGAGGCTGAGAGCTCTGGGGCTGAGAGCCTGCAGAAGAGCAGCCCCAGAGGGGATCTGAGCAATGCTCAGCAAGAGCTAAAGGGTGGGAGGCAAGAGGATGGGGTCAGACTCTTTCCAGTGGTGCCCGGTGACAGGAGAAGGGGCAGTGGGTATAAACTGGAACCCAGGAGGCTCCAGCTGAACACAGAAAGCAGCTTCTTTGCTGTGAGGGTGCTGGAGTCCTGGAGCAGGCTGCCTAGAGAGGTTGTGGAGTCTCCTTCTTTGCAGAGATTGCAAACCCAGCTGTACACTGTGATCCTGGACACTCTGCTGTGGGTGACTCTGCTTTAGCAGGGGTTTGGACTGAATGATCTCCAGAGGTCCCTTCCAATCCTACCATGGTGGCATTCTCTGATTCTGTGATGGTAGATGCTGCAGGATTTTGAGCAGGTTGGGATGTCCATTCCATGCTTGGCTTTTAATTTTCTCCAGGTATAGAAGTTACACCAGTGAAGGATCTCTTGTGGCATCTATCTTCCCAAGGAGAGCGATTCATACAGGAGCTGAGCAGAAATAGGCTGTCAAAAGAAGACTCATGAGAGATTTTTTGCACAGCATTAATACTTTAAAGTATTTTGAAGGAAGTAATTTTGAAGGCTTCTACTCTATCTAGAGTTTTCTGCATTTCAGCCAGAAGAATTGATTGTTTTTTTTATAGGTCCCACTTGTTTTAATTGTCTGTTTTCCTAGCACAGTTAGTTTCACTGACAACAGAATCTAGAGTATGATTCCTGGTGTCCCTCCTCCTTTTTAAGGCCAGGCTGTGACATTAGTGTGGGGCAGGGGATGGTGCCTCTCACCACCACCTTTGCCTCCTGTTGTAGCACAGCAATGAAAGATTTAGAGGCAGTTTTGGTTTGGATGGTGCAGGTAATGTTAGTACTGTCAATAACTGGAAAAGCTCAGTTCTTTTTACAAAGAAACCTACCATCCAACTTCAGAGAGGCCTCTGGATTGTTTCCATGCACCTTTTGTCTATATATTGAAAACACACAGAAGAAGTTGGGAGGGATCCTGTAAATCCATATAGATTTTGGAGTGTTTAATTTTTGATTACACCAGGATGGAGGCCCACATGTGCAGAACCCCTTCATCCTTTGACTTGGCCTTTCCCCCTTGTTTTGGCCATGATTTGAGAGTTGGGCTAAAAACAGCATCTCCAGGCAGTTCCCTCTCCTTGTTCTTCACCTTCAGTTTGAGGTTAGAATCAGTCAGGGTTGGAAGGGACCAGAAGGATCCTCCAGCCCTGCTACGGGCAGGGATACATCACACTAGATCAGGCTGTCCACAGCCTTATCTAGCTTGGCCTTAAACACCTCCAGGGATGGGGCCTCACCCACCTCCCTGGGCAACCCCTTCCAGGTTCTCACCACCCTCATGCTGAAGATCTTCTTCCTAACATCCAGTCTGAATCTCCCCATTTTTAGCTTGGTTCTATCCGCCCCCAGCCCTATCACTTGGTCCTAACTGTGGTTAAACTATTTTACCTGTCTCATATTCTGCTTGCTAACGAGAAGGAAGCCAAGTGGGTCTTTGCAGGAGAGAACACAGGGTGACCTCTGCTGCAAGTGACCCAGGAGTGGGTGCCAGGAGCTCTGCCAAGCCCACGCCTGCGCTGGCCGAGCCACGGCGCTGTGCCCAGAAAGCCGAGTTCAGTTCAGTACCTTTCACAGCTCATTCCCTACAGCAGCAACCTACAATTAAGCTCTCCTGGGGTACCACAAAAATGCTTTCAGGAACCTCTGGGGTCCAGATGTGGAATGTTTTGTGCTGACACGAGTTGAAAAGAGGAACAAATCCAACGGTTAAGTAGGTCCTTTAATTTAGCCTGTGACAGTCACCACATGGCCTACGGGCTAATATTTCTGCATCTGGGGCTGTAAATGGATCAATATGGCAGCGTGATGGGTTCGGGGGTTTGATTTGTGAAGAGGCAGAATATTGTTGGTATTGTTGCATAATCCCTGGAGTGGTTTTGAAATGACTCCTCTGGTTCTTTTCGGAATCTCTGCGTCAGGCAGAAGCTCGGCGTTCGGCGGCTCCCTGCGCTCCACGCAGCGCACGTTCCCTGACTGATTGCATCTTGTGGCTGAGAAAGGATAAAATAAATCCAAAGATGCTGTCATAAAAAGGTGAAATTTGTTCTCTTTTTTTTTTTTTTCCCCCCTTCTAGGCACAGCAGCAAAGAAACCTGGACAGTGTTGTCTCGCAGCACCCCAGGATAAGCGCGGGGAAGAAGTCCAAGAGAGAAGCCTGCTCAAGCTCCGAGCTGGAGGTAAAAAACACTAGCCCCATGTCTGAGCAAGATTCGGGTATCCTGGATGTTGAAGATGAGGATGAGGATGAAGAGGTAACTCTACACCATCAAATCCAGGAGACTTGGATGGTTTGGGGGCGATCAGTAGTGTCTCAAAAGGTGTTTGCACCTCGCTCGGTCTCTTGTGTTGCCATGAAGGCAGCAAACAGGCTGCAGAACTTAGAGCTGCAGTGTTGGGCTGCTCTCCACCACTGTGCCCCCAAGAGAGGGGTCAAGTGTTGTATGAGAACTGAACAGCCCACGTCTGTCCCCCAGTTCAGGGGCAGCCCTTCTGTGCTCTCTTGGGAAGGCAGTTTGCTATCTCCCCTCCATTTAAAACAATACAAACTGCTGGCAGAGGCATACTTGGTGTTGAAAGGTTTGAGTCTAGTTGGAGGTCTACAGGTTGTGGTGTTCCCTAGGGTCAGTCTTGGTCAAAATCATCATCAGTGACCTGGGGGAGGGGATGGAGTGGCCCCAGCACGTCTGCTATGGCACAAAACTGGGCAAAGTGGCTGACACCCAGACAGGCTGTGCTGCCAGGCAGCAGAGTTGGGTGGAGGGGACTCTTGTGAAGTTCAGTGAGGACAAGTGTAGAGTCCTGCACTTGGGGAAGTGAAGGTGAGAAGGTGAGCTGCTGGGAGTGCTGGTGGATATGGAGCTCATCATGAGCCAGCAATGTGCTCTCATGGCCAAGAGGCCAAGTGGTCTTCTGAGTTATATTAAGAAGAGTGTGGCCAGCAGCTAGGGGGAGGTTCTTTTCCTCCTCTCTTGTTTTGGATCTGTTAGCAAGGTTCATCTGCCACTCCTGTGACCCTGTGAGGCATTAAAGATCATCTGGTCCAACCTCCATCTTCTGTGCTGGGGGGGAAGATTTTAAAGGTGATAATTTTTATGCTGCAGCTGAGAGAAATCTCTCAAGTGCTTTGCTGGGCAGAATGAACTCACCTCAAGGCAGCTGAAATCCTAACTCTGAGAGCTTTTAAAGTTCCTGCTGGTCCTAAGTGAAGAGAGTGAAGGTGGGGATGAGGCTGAAGGTGGGGGATGGGCACGTGTGGCTGCTGTCCGTGGTGATGAAACAGCTCAGTGGGGCCAGGCCCTGCAGGAGCTGCTCTGTCTGCTTGGCCTGGCTTTAGGGAGTCTCTTGTGTGGCTCAAGGCCACGCCTGAAGGCTGGATGTGTTCTACCTGGACTTTAATATAGCCTTTGGCACTCTGCCCTCCAGTGTTGTTCTGGAGGCACTGGCAGCTCGTGGCTCAGGCAGGTGTGCTCTGCTCTGGTGAAGAGCTGGTGGATGGCTGGGCACAGAGGTGCAAGGGGAATGGGGTTAAACTGGAGCTGCCACTCACAGGTGGTGTTCCTGAGAGCTCGCTACTAGGGTTAGTTCTCTTTAATATCAGTGATGTGGATGCCACTGAGTGCCTCACTTGGCAGGCAACACCAAGTTGGGTAGCAGTGTTGCTGGAGGGTTCAGAGTCTCTACAGAGCTATTTGGCCAAGCTGGATTGATGGGCTGAGGCCCCTGTGATGAGGTTCAATAAGGCCTAGTCTAGCACTTGTGTCACAACAACCACAGGAATGCTCCATGCTTGGGGCAGAAGTGGCTGGAAAGCTGTCCTGTGGAAAAGGACCTGCTTGACTGCCAGCTGTATAGGAGCCAGGGTGTGCCCAGGTGGGCAGGAAGGCCAACAGCATCCTGCTTGTATCAGTAGTGTGGCCAGGAGGACCAGGGCAGGGATGATGCCCCTGTGCTGGGAGGGGTGATCACTGGGGAGGCCAACCCTCAAATCCTGGCTTCAGTTTTTGGGCTCCTCATTCCACACTGAGTGCTGGAGTGTGTCTAGAGAAGTGCAACGATCTGAGGAAGGGTCTAGAGCACAAATCTTGTGATGAGCAGCTGAGGGACCTGGGGTTGTTCAGCCTGGAGAAAAGGAGGCTGAGAGGAGACCCTCTGGCTCTCTCCAGCTCCTTGAAAAGAGTCTGGAGTGATGTGAGGTTGGTATCTTCTCATAAGGATCAGGCGATAGGACAAGAGGAAATGACCTCAAGTTGTGTCAGGGGAGGTTTAGGTTGGACGTGAGGAACAATTGATGCTGTGAAATGGTGTCAGTGTTCTAGTGGTGAAGTGACAGTGCAGGATTTATGTTTGAACTCAGTGATCTTAAAGCTTTCTTCCAGCCAAAAAGGATTGCAAAGTTCTGTGTGTTGGAGGTGTAGATCATTCTCTCCCTTGGAGTAGTGTAAGAGAGCTCTGCCAGCTGCATTCAGGAGGACTAACTGGAGATGTGGTTCTCCATGTAGGAGGCATTATGCTCCAGATTTGTCTTGCCTCAGCACAGATGCTTCACAGAGGTGGCATCTCCCACCATAGTGGGAGTGGGGAAGTGGGCCCAGCTGGGAGAAGGCTCAAATCCAGCTCTTAGGAATGTCAAGTTATGGGAGGAGAAATTTGCATTTCACAGTGAGCAGCTCCACAGTCTGTCCAGTGTGTGCCAGCTCTGCCCTTTGTAGTAGAAAACATCCACAAAACTACAACTCTTGTCCAGATTCTTCCCATTTTCAGTGTCTTCTCCATTGTTATCCTGAGTACAGCAGGACAAAGTGGCCTGCATTGCTCCTTCCTGTCCCTAAGAAAGGCTGCTCAGGTGTCTGGGAAGTGCTTGGGTTGAGCTGGAGTCCCTGGGGCTGCTTTTTGGAGAAGGTGAAATTCTGAGGAAGGACATCACACTCCAGAACAACATTCTTTAACTGTCTTTGAATAACAAATCAACAAATTCCAGACAGTTTTCTATCTGGAGAAGGAGTTTGGCACTCAGGCCATCAGCAGGTGTGAGGTGTAGCCAAAATCCATCATGCTTTTGGCATGCCTTCAGGGTGACCTGGCTGCAGGGCTGAGCTGGAATTCTCTCCGTGAGTGTCATAGATCTCTTACAATATTTTGGGAGATAGAGCAGGCACCCCAGAGAGCTCTCTTGACTTTCCCTGATAAATGGCCCTGTTAGGTGCCATCAGCCTCTGTGTTTTCTTTGCTTCCAGTAGGAATTGTGCAAAAACCATCTTGGACACCACGAGAAGCCTCTCTGTTTCCAGACAAAGCTGTCTGCTCTTGTCTATGACGTGAGCCAGAGTGAGATCAGTCAGTCTGCAGGCCCAGCTGTCCACTTGCACTATCACAGTATCCTGAGTGTCCTCTTGACCCTGCAAAAGCATTCAGGACTCTTCCCTGAGGTTAAGCTGTGGGAGACACCAGGACAGTCAAAGGGCAGAGCGCAGGGGCAGGTCTGCAGCACACTTTGCTCAGCCTGGGGAAAGGCTTTCCTGGCTGCTGCTACCCATAGGTCATTTGTTGCATCATAAAATGCTTTGGGTTGCAAGGGACCCTTAAAGGGCATCTGGTCCAACCCTCCTGCAGAAGCAGGGATACCTACAACTAAGCCAGCTTGCTCAGAGCCCATTCAGCACAGAATCACAGAATGGTTTAGGTTGGAAGGGACCTCAAGGCTCATCCAGTTCCAACCTCCTCCACAGGCAGGGATGCCTCCTGCTAGAACAGGTCACTCAAGGACTGGAATGTTTCCAGACAGGACATCTACCACCTGTCTGGGCAGCCTGGGCCTATATTTCACCAGCCAAAGTGTGAAAAACTTCTCTGTAGGAAAGATCTTCCCAGAGCATTCTGTTCTCCAGGCTGAACAGCCTCAACCTTCTCAGCCTCTCTTCATCCCTGTGATTGTTTTGGTGGCCTTCTCTGGGTCCTCTCCAACAAGTCCATGACTTCCCTGTGCTGAAGACTCTACAGCTGGACACAGCACAGAAGCATTGCTCCTTTGAGCAGTAGTTTTACTGTGTAAGGTGACCAGAGGCTTTCTGCAGGGTGTGCATCATGTGAAGACACTCAGACTGCTCAGTGTCCTCTGCTGGACTCAAGCCTTTGTGGATGCAGTGCTGTGTGTGCTGTGTTCCTCTGCACCACCTTCCCCACCTGTGTGGGCATGAGATGATTCACAAAGCACTTCTCTTGAGTTTCTGGTGTTTAAATCTGGAGGTTCCCTTCCCTCCCTGAAGAGAGATGGATGTGGCTGTCCTTATGGACATCAAAAACATAGGGGCAGAGATTCAAGCCATTGCATCCCTCTATAAATCCAGAGCAGCTTTGAGCTCTGGGCCACCAACCACCACCATCTCTTGTGTTAGCAGTTTGACTTGAACGTTTCTGTTGAGAACTTGTCCTCCATGGGTTAAATTTGCTGCAGTCAGTGTTTAACCCAACTGAAAATGTTCTTGCAAGAGGAGAGGCTTTGGCTGTTTACAGAAAGTGACAGGTCTGCCTCTGCTCCCGGCACCAGGAACGTGCTGGATGCAGGATTTGGGAATGAGGTTTGTGAAGCTGATGTTTTGTGGACTGGGAAAATTTCAGACAAGATGAATAAATTCTTTGTTCTGCAAATGAAAAGGGAAAAAAAAAAAAGAAAGATTAGGCTGAAGGGGACATGTCAGGGAGGGGGAGATCAGTGGTGGGGTGAGGCAGCTCTTGGTCTCTCCTCACCGTCAAGTCTTAAAAATCAGATATTTATTTTGTTGAACACTGCTAGTGCAGCCTTGGCTCAGGAAATCAAATCACTGCTGAAGGGGATGTGATGACTTTTTAGATAGGTCTAAATATCTAAGTGTTAGCTAAACAGATAAATATAGAATCAGAATCATAGACTTTTGTTTAGGTTGGTAGAGGCCTCCGGGAACATCAAGTCACACTGTTAACCCAGCACTGCCAGGTCCACACTAAGCCATCTTCCCCAGCACCACATCTCCATGGCTTTTCCACCCCCTCCTGGGATGGGGGCTCCACCACTGCCCCTGGGTAGCATGGTCCAGGGTTTTGTAACCCTTTGGGGGAAGTAATCATTCCTTCTGTTGACCATAAACCTACCCTGGTGCAACTTGAGGCTATTTCTTCTTGTCCATCCGTTCCAGGTGCAGGGAAGTGACTCCTGCCCCTGCTGCTGCTGATCCAAGCCAGGATGCCCTTGGTCTCCTTGGCCACTTGGGCACACACAGGCTGCTGTGCAGCCAGCTGGTGATCAGCATCCCCAGCTCCTTTCCTATCGGGCAGCTTCCAGCCACTCTGCTCCAAGCCTGGAGCATTCATGGGGTGGGTGTGACCCACGAGCAGAATCCAACACTTGGCCTTGTTGAACCTACTGTCAGATATGTTTAAATTGTGGGATGCAGTAGCGTAGCCATTGAGATGATTCAGAGGCCTTGACTGGTTAGTCTGGGAAGAGTTTAATTTCTGGGATGATTATTTCTTCAGTTGTTGTGCTCTGGCTGCATGTGGATGAGTTGGGCTGTGCCTTTGCTTAACTATCTCGTAGATCTCTGCGATGTGTTGAAGTTCCTAGCACAGTTTTTGTGTGCTTGTCTTTCTGTTTGCAAAACAAAAGCTTTCTCGTGGTCCAGAGCTTGCACTTGCAGGTCTGACAGTGTCCTACCTGCATCAGCAGTTCAGTGCCTAGGAGATGTTAGCTCGGCAGGACAGTCCAGCACATTTGCTTGCAAGAGTGTGTGTGGGCTTGAAAGTTTTCACAGAAGATCAGAGACTGTGAAAATGTTGCAGTCTGCTTTGAAAAGAATTTCTCTGTGGGAGTAAACTCCCTTCTTGGCAATATCCTGATTTCACAAAACCTTTATCAGAAATATTTCTCCGTGGACCGTGTTCAGCCAGTGCCCCAAATCCAAGAGGAGCAAAACCGTTTGATCCCGAATTCAAATTGGTAGGAAAACATGGGCCTGCTTTGAAGATGATGTGAAGGGATGACAGATTTCTCCTCCCTTAGAAAAACACAGCCTGGACTCGGGTCCATCCAGTCCAGCTTCCCCACGCTGATGGTGGTCGGCGGAGGATGGCTGGGTCGAGCCAGTACCGATGCTTCCCCCTCTGCTCTGCTGATCTGCAGCTGTTTTGCAGTGGGGGATTTCTGGAGCCAGCAGTGATTTACTGTTCTACCAACTGGAGACCAATTGAGCTGAATGCTGGAGGAATAAAGCAAGGCAGAATCTGTAGCCGAGTCCACAAACCAGCTGAAATCTGGATTTGAGAGCTGTTTACGGAGCGTTAGGAGACCTGGGAGACTGCAAATGGGAAATAAATGGCAGAGAAGATGTGATCAAATCAGCATTAACGCGCCAGAATTGCTGCCTGGAGCCTGCAATTGTCACATAAAGCCTTACAAAGGTGAAGGCAGGAGATGTTAGTGAGCTGGTGAGCTGTGTCACAGCTGCTTGCCCTGCCTGCTGCTGGCACAGTTGCCTTCAGCCTGCCAAGGGTCAGGCAGGCAGGGCCAGCCCTGTGCCTCGCTCAGGAACCTTCCTCCTTCCCAGGGAGCCAGCCTGGGAGAGCTGCTCAGGTCCCAGAGTGGTTTGGGTTGGAAGGGACCTTAAAGATCACTTAGTTCCTACCCCTGCCATGGGTAGGGACACCTCTGCTAGGTCAGGTTGCTCCAAGGCCCTGCCTAACCTTGCTTTGAATACCAGGTATGGGGACCCACAACTTCTCTGGGCCAGTGTCTCACCATCCTCACAGGCAACATTTTATATCTAATGTCAATCTACCCTTTTTTAGTATAAAATGTTCACTTCTTATCCTGATTGAGTCCTTCCCCAGCTTTTTGACAGACCACTTTGAAGCACTGAAAGGCCACAAGAAAGTCTTTCTTCCAGCTTGAACATCCCCAACTCTCCCAGCCTGGCTCACAGCAGAGCCCTTCCAGCCCTGCCAGCACTGCTGTGGCATCCTCTGGCCCCACTCCAACAGGTCTCTGTCTGTGCTGAGGACTCCAGAGCTGCCCCAGCACTGCAGCTGAGGTCTGAGCAGAGCAAAGCACAGCAGAGGGGCAGAATCCTCTTCCTGCCCCTGTTGCCCACGCTGCTGGGGATCAGCCCAGGGCATGGCTGCTCTGGGCTGTGAGTGCACAGTGCCAGGTCACATCCAGCTCCTCTCCCACCAGTATCCCTTAGTCCTTCTCCACAGTGTTGCTCTCCATCCTTTCATGCCCCTCTACTGATACTGAAGATCATCCTGGCCCACGTGCAGGACCTTGCATTTGGCCTTGTTGAATCTCATGAGGTTCCCATGGGCCCACTTCTCAAGCTGGCCCATCCCTACCCTCAGGTGTGGTGACTGCACCACTCAGCTCGGTGTCATCTGCAGCCCTTCTGAGGCTGCTCTCTGTCCCACTGCCCATGTCACTGGCACAGTGGAGTGCTTGGTGCAAGGGAAGAGGAGTGAGCAGGGTGGGGTGGGTGAGCAGGCTCATGCTGTACCACAGAATTACTCTTTGCTGCCTTGTTCCCAGTCGACTGCTTCTCCTCCCTGCAGCACCAGGTAGGGTCTGTGAAGTGTTTTTGTGGCCTCAAAGCCATCCTGGTGGGTCCTGTAACAGTGCTGTGGTGGCTCCTGTGCCATGCATTGCTGCTGTGTCTCTGCAGTGTCTCACATTGTTTCAGCTCTGACCAAGAGCCCCTGTAGTGCTGACCACTGTGGAGGAGGTTGTTTGACAGCTGCAGTGCCACATTACACAGGAGACTCTGACAAAGTCCTCTGTGTTCCCTTTCCAGCCCATACCCTCTGCACTCCCTTGCTTGGAGCCATTGCTTTAGCTGAGGAGGGGACCACTTGCCCCAGGACTGGTTGGGGCTGGCTTGCCCTCATCCACATAGAAGCTTCTCTCTTCTTCATCCTACCTCCTTTTTAGCAGAAACACCTCTTAAGCATAATTAAAATGTATGAAATAAACATGTTTCCCAGGCCTGTCCATTGCTCCCTTTCATCTTTCTCCACTTTTTTCCACCACATGTCAACAGAACACTCCCCTCCTCCCTGGATTTTGGGGGAGCAGGATGGTTGCTTCAGCTTTATGCCTTGGCCAACAAGCTTAATACTGTGTTGGCTTGAACATCTCCAAAGGACATAAGCTTCTTGTATGCAAATTCCTCCTCTGATCTTTCCTCTCCCCCTCCCTCCCTCTGTCCCACCCTTCCAAAATGAGCTTCCTTGTCCCTGTGCAAGCCTCACTGTGCTGTTGAAAGGTGGTGGAGTCTGTGTGGGGCAGGCGCTCGACACACAGAAAAAAGAAATTTAAATAGAATTTGTGCTTTTAAAGAATTCAGACTGGAAATCTAGAGAATAAGGGTTTGATATTTTTCCCCCCCTCTTTGTTTCATAAGTGCTCAGATGGTTTGTGCCAGGATGCTTGAGCTTGTGTTGAAGCCTATGGCCAAAATTAAATCTCTGCTGAGCTGGCTAAGAGAGAGCCAAAGAGAACTGCAGGGTCCCAGCGCGGTGGGGGTTGGGAGGGACCTCTGGGAATCACTTAGAACAAGCCTTCGGCTAGAGCAGGGCACCCATGGCAGCTTGCCCAGGATTGCATTGTCCAGGTGGGTTTGAAATCCCTGCAGAGGAGGAGACTCCACAAGCTCTCTGAGCAGCCTGCTCCAGGGCTCCAGCACCTCCAAAAGTAAAAGGTTTTTCCCCACGTTCAAACAGAACCTCCTGGGTTCCAGTTTGTGCCCTTTGCCCCTTGTCCTGGCACTGGGCACCACTGAGAACAGTCTGACCTATCCTCTAGGACCTCACACTGCCTTTATATCTTGCTGAGCACTGAGCAGATCCCCTCTGGGGCTGCTCTTCGGCAGGCTCTCAGCCTCCCCTCCTCACAGAGCTGCTCCAGTCCCATCAGTATCTTTGCAGCCTCTGCTGGACTCTCTCCAGTATTTCCCTGTCTGTCTCAAACTGGGAAGCCCAGAACTGGACACAATAGTCCAGATGTAGCCTCACCAGGGTAGAGTGGCAGGAGAACCTGTCTTGAACTGTTGGTCACAGTGTTCTCAGGGTACCCCAGGATCCCATTGGACTCCTTGGACACAGAAGCACCTGGCTGGCTCATGATGTCCTTCTTGTCCACTTGCACTCCCAGTTCCTTCTCCCTGGAGCTGCTTTCCGGCAGGTCAACCCCTCACCTGCACTGGTGCAAGGGATTGTTCCTCCCCAGATGCTGGACTCTACACTTATCCTTGTTGAACTTCCTGAGGCTCCCCTCTGGCCAATGGAATGCTGCAGTGGGATTTCATGGTGGAGCACAGATGAAGCAAGGGCAATAATAGCAAGCAAAATGTTTATGCTTCCAGAAACATTAAAAAAAGTCACTCCTGTAAAGCCAGATAGGTGCCAGTGGTCACTCAAAGTGTTGCATGCCTCAAGTCTTGGTGCCATTCCTGGTGGCACTTTGCATACTTTGGAGGTGCACGTAGCTGATTGTGATAGATTGGAGTTGCACTTGCCTGGGTATCTTCTGCATCATCCACACTGATCTCCTGCTGTCTTTTAGGTGCCTGGAGCCCAGGACCTGGTGGACTTTTCCCCGGTGTACCGCTGCCTACACATATACTCTGTGCTGGTAAGTAAGTGTCCTCCCCACCAGGTGCTGCTCACACTGGGCTGCCACTTAGAGAAAGTGGCAGAGTGCTGCTGCTGCTTCCATCAGTGCTGTGGGAAGGAGGTGGTGGCAGAAAAGCTGACTGGATGGTTGGGCCTGCAAAGATGTGGTGAATGGAGTTAACTTCAGTTGGGTGATGGTCACAAGTGATGTTCCCATGGCTTGGGGCTGGCGCTCGTTCCCTTGACTATTTTCATCCATGACCTGGCCAAAAGGATCAGGAGCACCCTGGGTACGATTGCAGATGACACCAAGCTAGACAGGAGTGTTGATTTGCTTGAGGATAGGAAGGCTCCACTGGACTATCTCAAGCAGTTCCCTTTTGCACTGGAAAACGTGGCCAAGCTGAAACTGTCCTGGCTAGAAAGTGCTGCTGTGAGCAGTGTTAGGTCCTGGAGAACTACTCAGCAGAGCTCTCAGCTCCACGGGTGTGGGCTGCTGCAGGAGCTGTGCTTTCACTCAGGCACTGTGAGCACACAAGGCAGTGGTATTTGTAAACTTAACTTACTTAGAAGAAGGGCAATGAGATGCCCTTTGGAGCTTGCCCTTTGACTTTCAGTTTCTAAGATGCCCCCAGCAGCAGAGCAGCCTCGCATCCGTGGACCCGAAGAACCTGTGTTTTTTGAGTGCCTTCTTTGGAGGGAAGGAGCCTTCCAGGGGCTCTTCTCCTGTGGTTGAGCAATCTGGAGGGCAGGCAGCAGATGAAAGGAGCACTCTGTTCACAGCTTTCCCCCCTTTCCACCGTGGAGCCAGGCTCGAGAGAGAATTGTTTTTAAGGCACTTCTAAAGGCAGTTTCGCCAGCAATGCATACAAATGAATTTGTGAAAAGGAAAAGAATTGTCATCAGAAACATTTATGTAAAAATCTTTTTGTGCCCTCATCTGTTAATAATTATGCAATTTGGCTGCATTGCCACGATGCTTTATTGGAATGAAAAAGTTAACCTACCCGAAATGCGTTATTCTGTTTTTCTTGGACAAAAACCTTCCTCCTCAAATCCGGCGTCAGGAGCCCGCTTCAGGGAGTGTGCTAATTGAAGATTACAACTGGTCTGAGAGGGTTTGTGGATTGCAAAGTGTCACTTGCTTTGGAGAAGCTTCACACAGAGCGAAAACAGGATTAGGGATGCTGTTTGTGTAGCTTAGGTGCGTTTGTTCGGTGCAGAGGTGTTTGTTTGAGCAGGAGGTCGTACAGAGAGCTGCTCTGAGCAGGCTGAGGAGTCTTCACTCCTGCAGCTCACGCTTTTGGGATGGTCTCTTTTCTCCACTGGGGCTTTGTTGTTGTCTTGTTGCTTTGTGTGTGTTTTTTTGGGTTTTTTTTTTTTTT
>VWZI01020788.1:108150-147798 GCA_013396835.1 Psilopogon haemacephalus | reverse complement strand
TGGGGGGGTGAAAGAGAGGTTTACTACAATAGCCCGGATGCAGACTTCTTGTCACCTGAGGTTAGGAACAGCAGCTGAGCTTTCCCAGGGCTTTGCAGAGCTCTGCACGATCACTGACTGGCTGAAAATGCAGAGAGTCTGCAGTTAGTGCTGGCTTCAGCCCCATTCACTCCATCCTGTGCCCTGATCTTCGTGGCAAACTCTGTTAGTTCTGAGCAGGGGAAGTAACTCATAGAATAGTGGGGGTTGGAAGGGACCTCTGGGGCGCTAAAGCAGGGCACCCACAGCAGCTTGCCCAGGATTGCAATCTCCAGGCAGGTTTGGAGAAGGAAACTCCACAACCTCTCTGGGCAGCCTGCTCCAGGCCTTCAGCAACCTCACAGCGGAGAAGTTTTCCTTCATCTTCAGATGGAACCTCCTGGGTCCCAGTTTGTGCCCATTGCCACTTGTCCTGCCACTGAGCACTGCTGAAAGGAGTCCAGCCCCATCCTCTTGCCCCCCACCTTTTAGCTCTTGCTGAGCGTTGCTCAGATCCTGCTGTGTGGGGCAAGTTCTTTAGCCTCATCCATCTTGGTGGCCCCCAGTGAGCTCTCTCTGCTTTATGGTTGTCTTTGCTGCATTTGGGAGGCCCCAGGCTGTAGATAGAGCCTGCATGAGTGCTGCATAGAGGAGGATAATTGCTTCACTCGATCTACTGCCTTGGCTCCTGCTAGTACAGCCCAGGAGGCTGTTGGCCACCTCTGCTGCCAGGGCAGAGAGCTGGCCCCAGTTCAGCTTGCTGTCTGCCAAGGCTCTTGGTGCTTATCCACAGAGCTGCTCCCCAGGCAGTCAGTCCCCAGCCTGTGTTGTTGTGAGAGGTTCTTCCTTCCCAGGTGCAGTGCTTGGCATTCCTCCTTCCTTATTTTCATCAGGTTTCTGTCAGTCTGTTCCCCTGGCATCTCAAGGCTTCCTGGATCGTGGCCCTGCTCTGGAGTGTGACTTTTCCCCCCGGTTTGGTGCCACCTCCAAAGCACATGAGGTCATGCTCTGTTGCCTTCTCCAAGTCACTGCTGTGACCCTGAAGAACACCACCACTGCTAGTGCTGTGTAAGTGTGGGAAGGCTGCTCCTAAGATTTGCTCTGTTTTTTGGGCACTGGGGCTCAGGAGGCTCCCAGGAGCTTCTGGAAGAGGCTTCAGCTGCTGCAGAGAACTTTGTGTGGATGCCCAGAAGGAAGAGTATCTCAAAAATAACAGAGATAGTGGCAGAAGCACCCTGATTTGCAGAGAATTTCCCTGCAGAGTATTGAGTTGTCTAAGGTGAAGCTCAGTTTCACAGGGGGAAATCTCTCTCAAGCATTCCCACCCTTTTATCACCCTCTGGTCACACACTCCTAAGAATTTATACTGGAGGAGACTCATGGAGGACTTCTCTGCAACTTTACCCTCACAGATTGGTCTGAAGTTACATCACAGATCTCAGAGGCACATCTGGTTGAGTTTTGGGGGTATCACAGATTGTCAGAGGCTGGAAGTGACCTCGAAAGATCGTCTAGTCCAGCCCCCCTGCCAGAGCAGGATCACCTATACCAGGTACCAGATAGGGTATAGGTGGTGGGGGCTGCTCAGCCTCTGGGTCTAGTGTCTGACCACCCTTGCTGTGCTGTTTCCCCTGTGTAATTAATTTGGGTGTATCTTTTTGCATTCAGTCTCTTGATCCTCCTTCTTTGTGCTCCCTTGGGGAGCCTTGCTCCATCTAGCCCTGGAAGCCTGTGTTAGGTTCCTCACCCTTCCTTCAGCAGGGCAGTGCTGCAGTCCCCATCCCTGGGGGAGTTTAGAAGCCATGTAGATGTGGTGCTGAGGGACATGGTTTAGTGGTGAGACCTGGCAGTGCTGGGCTGATGGTTGGACTCGATGATCTGAAAGGTCTTTTCCAAGCTAAGCAATTCTGATTCTGTGATTCTTCTCCTTTCCTCACGTGTTCCCCAGCCCCTTCGACCACCTTGGTGGCCACCACTGGCCATGCTTGGCTGTGTAGTACAGCAGCATCTCTGCAGCTGCTCCTTGGCATAACACATTTAAAGCCTTTTTGATTGCAGCTGGGTCACAAGTGGCACTGTTGCCACTGGGGCTGCTGGGGACGTTCAATACTTAGGACTGACTGTGGCTCCTGTGTGAAAGATCCTGTGATCCTAACGTCCAGCCTAAACCTCCCCTGGTGCAGTTTGAGACTCTGCTCTTGTTCTGTCTCTGGGAAGAAGAGATGCAGGCCCTCTGGCTGCTGGAAAAAGAGGCATTAGGAAGATCCTTCAGCCTGAGGACCACTGAGCTGCACGTGTTAGTTAAATGTAGTTTGTGCTAGAAGTTAAGCCCTGGGGGCACCATCCTGTGCTGCCCACAGACTTCAGCTTGAATTTAATTTCATGCAAATTTTTGGGTTTTTTGGGTTTTTTTTTGTAAAGAGGAGAGTGTGTTTGTGGGGGAGGAGGGAAGGTTTCTGCATCCTGGGGACTGGCTTGGTGCGCAGCTGTGGTGGCTGTTTTCCTGCTCTGGATGTTGTTTCTCATCTTAAAGGCCTATATGGAGTGTATCTGGGAAATGATTGCCATCCTGTTTTCAATAAAACCCTATTTTTTTATGCGGGGTCTTGAGCTGGCTGGACATTAATTCTCAACCTGTTTACAAATATTTGCACAGGAAAAGGGTGAGCAACGTCCAGGACGGGCTGGTGACGCATACAGCCCCTGCCTCAGCCCTTTGTTCAGGAAAATGTGGAAACAAGGCACTTGTGTGAGGGACAAATGCTGCCTCGGCCTGTGGGGCAGCCTCTGCTCCTGCAGGGGTGAGGAGCACACACAGCACAGCACAGCACACACAGAGCAGGGCTGCAGCATCAGCACAGCACACAACAGGGCTGCAGCATCAGGTCAACGGCACCTTGGGCTGTGTTTGCCAGGGGGTGATGGCAGGGCTGGGATTCAGTGGGTTCATGGCAGGGCTGGGATTCAGGGGGTTCATGGCAGGGCTGGGATTCAGGGGGCGATGGCAGAGCTAGGATTCAGGAGGTTCATGGCAGGGCTCTGATACGGGGGGTGATGGCAGGGCTGGGATTGAGGGGGTTCATGGGAGGGCTCTGATGCAGGGGGTTCATGGTAGGGCTGGGATTCAGGGGGCGATGGCAGAGCTAGGATTCAGGAGGTTCATGGCAGGGCTCTGATACGGGGGGTGATGGCAGGGCTGGGATTCAGGGGGTGATGGCAGGGCTGCCATTCAGGTGAGTGCTAATTGCTGTAGACAAAAGCAGGGGATGTGCAACATGTTCAGAAAGGGAGCGTTGCCCACAGAGATCTTTTCCTTGGCTCTGCTCTCCCCAAGCCCTTGGGATGAGGGTTTTGCCTTCTGAGAAATGTGTCTCATCTCTTTTCTCATTTGAAGCTGGTACCTGGAGGTTTGGGTGGCTTCACAAATCAAGAAGTCTTCTTTTCTGGCTTTACTCCCTCCGGCTTGCCCCGGCCACGGTTGTTGTATGGGGTTGAAACACCTTAGAATCCTTCAGGGTAAAAGAATTGTTATGGATAACGCAGCCTAAAAAGTTGTTTCTGTTCTTTCTTGTTAACCAAAGGACATGTGTGGAACTCTAAAGCAAAGTCTTTGTTGTAGTACCAGCGTGGGTAGGTCACAGAGCAAGTTTTGTACAGCTGCTGCTGGCTACAAAGCCTCGTGCCTGTCTTTGTGTACAGAGCCCAGAGCCCAGCAGGTGCATGCTGACTTCTACAGGTGCCCACACACAGTTGTTATTTCTCTGCAGGGAAGCTGCTGCTGTTGTCTGTCTTCACAGCATCACACAGAGTTGGGAGGGGATGTCTGAAGGTGACCCTGTCCAGCTCGCTGCAGAAGCAGGGTCAGCTAGATTGGAGTTGCTCAGGGCCATGTCCAATGGGGACAAGCAGGAACAGTGATAGACAAGAGAAAACAGCCTCAGGTTGCACCAGGGGAGGCTTAGGTTGCACCTGAGGAACAGTTTTCTTCCCAGAAAGGGTTGCCAAGCTCTGCCAGGGCCGCCCAGGGCCCCTCCAGTCCCTGTAGGTGGCTTTTAGCTGTGTGGATGGGCTGGGCTGTCAGTCACTCCTTCCAGTTTTGTCATTTGCATTTTGAGTGAGTGGAGGAATTGAAGGCAGATTTCACCCAAGAGAGCCTCATGGGTGATGGATAGGAACAAGAAGAACTTTTGCTGTGCTCCAGTGAGCTGTGTGCTGGTGTTTATATCTCAGTGCAGCGTTGGCTTCTTAACTGTCTTCTGTAAACCTATCATCATTACATAGGTGTTGGTTTAGGCAAGCAGAACTGAGAGGTGGTCAAACCAGAGGTCACACTGGGCTGCTTCTGCTTGGAATTGGACTGTGCAGCATCCCACAGGCCTGTTTGCATTCAGTTTCTGTGGAACTTTGCACCATTTCCTCTTGGAAAGATCTAATTTAAGGGCTCCTCGTTAGGGGATCTTCTCAATGCTGATCAATGGCTAAAGGACAAGGGCCAAGAGGATGGGGCCAGACTCTTTCTCAGTGGTGTCCAGTGACAGAACAAGGGGCAGCAGGCCCAAACATGAACACAGGAGGTTCCATCTGGACACAGGGTAAAAATTCTTTCCTGTGAGGGTTTTGGAGCCCTGGAGCAGGCTGCCCAGAGAGGTTGTGGAGTCTCCTTCTCTGGAGAGGTTCCAAACCTGCCTGGACGTTGTGATCCTGGGCAACTTGCTTTGGCAGGGGGGTTGGACTGGATGATCTCCAGTGGTCACTCCCAACTTAAGCCTTTCTGGCACTCTGTATTAAGCAGACTATAACAAATGGGTGAGGCTTGTGGCAGATTGTGCTCTTCTCAGCCCATTCTACCTCCTGTTCTTCCACTTTCCTCTTCCCATGGCTCCTTCACCTCCTTCCAGACCTGTGCTTCATCTTCCTCAAGGACTCATTCACTCTTTTTAAAATGAGAGTTGGTTTTTTTTTTTTTTTACCCCTTAATTGATGGGAACCCTGACAAGAGCTGATTAGCTGTTGGGGATGCATCCTTCCTTGCAAAGCTTGTGACCGATTTCCACCGCTTCCTTCCTTCCTCGAGACTGGAGAGTGAGCCCTCTGCTACCAGCAGGCAGCTGCCTCCTGGAGGTTTTACACACAGTGGCCTTGCATGGGAAGACTCTGTGGGCTTGTCCTGAATCTGTTTTTTTCCCTGGCAGCTCATTCATTATAAAGTTTTAATGAATTTAAAATGCATTATGTAAAGAGCACGTGGGTAAGAGCCCGTCTCTCCTCATTTCAGCACTGGGAAGTGCCGGGATGGGATTTTTCCTTGCAGAGAGGGTGAGTTGAAAGCACGCAGAGAAGAAAGGGCATATCCCCTGGGGTGCTTAACCTCGCAGATCACCTGGGAACAGGAGGAGGTGGCCAAAAATGCAACCTGAAAATGTTTAGCTGCTGCCATTTCTAATGAGGAAATATCTGTCTGCATCATCGCTTTGTAACTTGCGAATGGCAGGAGTCGAGCAGGAGGAGGGGGGTGGGAGAGAGGGAGCTGCTCCGCTGCCTTTTCCAGAATGAGAAACACAGGCTACTTGTTCAGTCAATTCAGTTTAGGTCAAATGGAGTTATGAAAACCAGATGATTGCTGGTGATCAAGCTGTACTTTGACAAATATCCCATTGTTTGAGCCTGCAGTGATTTCTTCGGAGCCTTACCCGGTGTGGGGCTTGGCCATCGCCTTCCTCCAGCTCGGAGCCTGTCAGCCAGCACAGGGCTGGGTGCTCCAGACCCGAGGACTTGGCTCCAGGGGAGGAGAGGAGAGAGTGAACAGAAAGAAAGGCCCCGTGCAAAATGGGGGAGGTTTCCACTCTAGCTGTGAAAACCTGAGCTCACTTGGGGCTCTCAGAAATGCTTGAAGTGAAGCCTCCCAGGTACACTTTGTATCCTGCTCCACAGAGCAGAGGTGTAGCTGGGGGGATGCTGATGTTTGGGAGAAGCTCTTTAATGTCACTGTGCTCCAGAATCACAGAAATACTTGGGTGGGAAGGGACCTTCCACTCCATCTTCCCTGCAGTGAGCAGGGACATCTTCAACTATTTTTGGTTGCTCAGAGCCCCGTCCAGCCTGACCTGGAATATCCCAGGGATGGGACATCTACAATATCATAGAATCAGCCAGGCTAGGAGAGACCTCCAAGCTCATCCAGTCCAATCTATCACCCACTCCTATCCAATCGACTAGATCATGGCACTAAGTGCCCCATATAGGTTCATTGGTGTGTGACAGGTGGCTCAGATGCTGAGGATATGTGTGCAGATGGCTGGAAAGTCTAAAAGCAGAAATGAGGTTGATAGAGAAAAGCCTTTTTTTGTGGCAGGAGAAGGTCTCTTGTGTGTCTGTCCTTGGAGCTGTTACAGGAAATATTCCATTAGATGCTGGGAAGACCAAAGGGTTAGATTTGTGCATGGTCCTGCTCGTTGGCATCGCCTTCAGAAACATACACTGTTGCTTGATGTATTTTGTCATCTGAAAACAAAATCAAAGCCATTGAAAATCTGGAGAAGCCTTTTTTGTTTGACTTCTTCTCAGTCTCACTGGTCCTCGGGCTATGAGCGTGCGTTGGATCTTCTGCTGTGCTGCTACCACTCCGAGAGAGACTTTTTGGCTATTAATCACAGGAGAAGATTAGGCTTCCGAGCAGATCTTAATTTGTCCATGTTGCTCTCTGCTCCTCTGGAGCAGCATCAGCTCGGAGTTGCTGTGGGAGCTTGAGCTGTCAGCTCAGAGAAGCTTAATGTCCTTCTCGCCTTTCACAGCTCCGTCTGCTCTGCGCTTCGCTTCATTCGTCAGGCGCAAGCAGCTCCAGCTCTGGAGTGCTGCTTCTTTCTGCCTATTAAAAAGTAAAAATGTTAAGACCAGGAAAAGACCCCAGGGGAAATAGTTGAGTCTTTATGTTCCTCCCCGATGAACTTTTTATCTCTTTTTAATATGGAGGATTGATTTGGTAGATGCAGAAATGTGGTGTTAAAAGCTTGGCCGTGTGGTCAGTGTTGATTCAAGCAAAGCAGCTCTCTGTCACCAGCGTGGTGTGAAGGTCAGCTGCATCCTGGACTGGGGCAGTGGCCTTTGACTTGGTCTAATTGAAGGAGAAGCTGTGGTGCCTGCTGCTAGCTAAGGGAAATAACTACCCAAACCTTGCACTCCCTTGCTCTGGTCGAATGAACCCAGCAGCTCTAAACCAATGAGCAGTAGCAGCTACACTGAACTTCGCTGCTGCTGCTGCTTAATGGCAGAGAAAGCACATTTCTGGTTAACGTGTAAACCTGTTAAACTGTGACTGAGGTGGGATGTGCACCCTGGATTGCTTGGAAGATTTCCTGTGGCTACATATGTCATGCTAGGAGAACTCACTTTTTGCTCAAGTCCCCGCACTTAGCTTGTGCTGCTCTGCAGCTGCTTGCAGAAGTTTCCCGTGCAGTTGAGGTGCCCTCAGCATGCAGGAGCTCAGCCCAGGTGGTGAGGGCACCATTTGACTCATCAGCAGTGTTTTGGTGTGCTGAAGAGTTTTGTGTTTTCTCCAGTCCTAGTGCTTGCCCAACAGAAGGCTTAGTCTCAGGAACCCACAGGTGACAGAATCTGTAGCTGTGTTTGAAATCTCATGTTCCTAATCTGAAACTTGACTTGGGGAGAGGCAGCTCTGCTTCATCCCATCCTTCTGCACTGCTTTCTTTGAGAAGGGCTCAGATTTTTGATTCCTTCCAGCACTGGATTTTGCAGCCTGACAGACCCCTGCAAAGGCTCCACTGGCTGCAGAAATGAACTTTATTGGTGGGAGAGGGAAGATGTACTTTGCAGATAGAGCTGAGTTGTTGGTGCCTTCTTTGTCCTGTGGGTTTGATGAGGAGGAGATGTTTTCTGTGTGCTCCATCCAGCCCTTTGAGTGCTTTGAAGATAAGAGCACCTGAGCCCAATTTTTCTGTGGTTAGCCATGGTGTGGAGGAGGCTTTGGTTGTGCTGCCATGACAGCCCCCGGATCTGGGACTTGGTCGAAGGCTCTTAGTGGCTTTTAGCTCCTCTGAGCCGTGCAGCATGAGTCACTTCTTCCAGCTGTGCCATGCAGGCTGGGTTCTTCTAAGAGGTGATATGATGTTATAAGCACTGTTTTCAGCATTGTAGAGTCTCAGGAAGATTTGAGTTGGAAGGGACTCCAAAGATCACCTAATCCGATTGTCCTGCCATGGGCAAGGACACCTTGCACTGCTGAGACTCCTCTCCAACCTGGCCTTGAATGTTTCCAGAGATGGGACATCCACAGCTGCTCTGGGCAACCTGTTCCAGTGCTTCAACACCCTCAGAGTGAAGAATTTTTTCCTTCTCTCTAGTCTAAATCTCCCTCTTCCAGTTTCAAACCATCATCTCTTGTCCTGTCACAACAGACCCTGCAAAAAAGTCTGTCCCCAGCTTTCTGGCTGGCTCTGGAGTCTTCTTTTCTCAACCCCAATTCTCTCAGCCTGGCCTCACAGCAGAGCCCTTGCAGCCATCTCAGCATTGCTGTGGCCACTTCTGGCCCCACTCCAACAGGTCCCTGTCTCTGCTGCGCTGAGGACTCCAGAACTGGCCCCAGCACTGCAGGGGGAGTCTCAGCAGAGCAGAATCCCCTCCCTGCCCCTGCTGCCCACACTGCCCAGGACATCTTTGGCTACATTTCCCTCATTTTTAAAGCCTTGCTGTCTGTTTTAATCTCCAACCTCTGCTTTCTCTGACACTTGGACATGAGGTCCTGTGGACACCAGAAGTTTACATGGGCATGGGAAGCTGCGGGGCAAATTTATGGCAAACAATCCCTCAGGGGCTATTAAACAATAAAACCTGGCCTGTAGCTCAGGGCATCCCTGTGCTGAGTTGCTGGAGGCTGGGATACAGTGCTGGAAAACCTGGATTCTGTGTTTTCCTTCTTGTGCTGTTTCCCAGTAACAGCAGGTCTGGTGCTGGGCAGTGCTGGAGGCCAAGTGCCATGCCTGGGCTCTGCTGCCACATTGCCTTTCCAGGCATGTATTGGGAACACTGGTTGCTGCTGCTGGTTACATTGAGGGTGGTTTTGGTTAGCTCTGAAAGACAGGACAAGTGGTGTCTCCTGACAGCTTGTGGACACTGCTCTGTGTATGAGTGGAAGACCTCCTGGCTCTGCTCTTGCCAGGGGTACGAGGCAGGGCAGGGGGCGATGGGCTTAAATGAAAAGGGAGGTTCAGACTGGGCAGAAGGAAGAGGTTTTTCCCACTGAGAGTGGTGGGACACTGGCCCAGGTTGCCTAGATTGGTGGTAGATGTCCCATCCCTGGAAGGTGTCAAGGCATTCTATGATTCTGTGGTCCAGATGGATCCAGGTGCTACTCGTCTCCATCCTTTTCACCTACTGGATTTAGCCCTGCAAGCTGCCAGGCTCTTCTGGGATGGAAACTCCTCCTTTTGCTAGCAGAGCTCCACTGTTTGCCGTCCCAGGTCAGAGGCTGGGCAAAGCAGTAGTTAATTAAAGCTTTATTAGATGTAGTTAGTAATGCTCTGAGAGGAGCCAGCCAAGCTAAGGCTGCTACTAAAGGCTCTTTGTTAAGGTATTTAATAAATTAACACTCTGCAGTGGCAGGGAGGGCGGGAGGTGATTACAAAAGCCAGGCTCATTAATCAGCCTGTTTACCCTCTTCAAGCACCTCGGCCCTGCGGCTCCCTAATCTTCACCCTGCAGATTTGCTGGGAGCTGAGCGGGCAGCAGCCGCCCGGGGACGGGAAGCAGCTCCGCAGGTCATGCCTGGGCCACGGTGCCAGCACAAACACTGCCTGCGAGGGTCACCAGGCTGGGCAGGGAGTCATAGAAGGGGCCATGAAAGGTCATCCAGGCCAACCTCTCTGCAGCCAGCAGGGACATCTGCCACCGGAGCAGGTTGCTCAGAGCCCCAAACAACCTGACCTGCAGCGTTTCCAAGGATGTGGCATCTTGGGCAACCTGGCCCAGAGTTTTTTACCACCCTCACTGTAAAAAATTTCTTCCTTCCCTCTAGTCTGAATCTCCCTCTCAGTTTAAACCCTTAACTCCATGTCCTGTCACAGCAGGCTCTGCTGAACAGTCTGTCCCCAGCTTTCTTACCAGCCCCTTTAAGTGCTGTGATGGTTTGGGAGTTGCCCCCTCCCCACGAATTCACCAGGGTAGACTCAGCCAGCTGGAAGTTAAGGACTGAAGCTTTATATTCACAGCTGAGCAGACTATACAAGCAGATATTGACAATAGATTACAGATACTTACAGCTAGATACAGTAGGAGACAAGTTAAAAGTAATACAGAAACACAAGACTTCTCCCAGGATTCTTAAAGGAGGGGCTCCCAAACACCCTTCCACCTTCTTTCCATCCCCTCTCTTATCCTAGAGTCTGCCTTATATGCAGGGAGTGTTGGAAGGATCAGCAAAGGGGGGGTTAGAAGGAAAATGATGAGTTGGGTTACACAGCTCCAGTTAGATGCTCAGGGAGAAGCACAGACTCCAACTGCCTTGGCTATGTTTGTGTCTTTGTTTTCATACATCTCAGCAAACCTATGAGTGCAGTGGACATCAGCAGTGCTTTCTTCTCGTGGCCTGTAATCTAATTTTTCTCTTTAAAATATTCTAGATATCCCCAGACCAGCACAAGTACAGAAAAGGCACAAGGAGGTCTGAGCAACCCTCATTAATCAGGGAAGTTGCTTAGCACAGGCACCCATCGCGGGGTGTTGCCGAGCCCATGAGGTTCCCCACACCCCCACCACTCACCTCACCCCTGCCCTGCTCCTCTCCAGTATTCATCACTCTTTACCAACCCCCCTGGACAGAGCAGTGCTGGATGTGCTGCCAGGCTCCGACATTAGAGGGCATCTCCTCCTCACTCTTCTTCCTCTTTTTCAGGTTCGGTTTTTCTTTTTGGTGGTGTGTTTTGTTTTAGTGCAGCTTAATCTGTAGGGGCTGTCTTTAACAAAAAAAAAAAAAAAGAAAAAAAAAGAAAAAAAAGAAGGCAAATAGAGCAAGCAAATCGAGCATTTGACCTGCTGTGCAAATTAGCCATATGGTGAAGTGTAATATCCCGCTGACCCTCATTACCGTGCCCTAGGAAAAGCTCTCCCCTTTTCACAGGCCACCATATTAAAGTGGCCTTTTCAGCATTTTCTTCCATATAAAACTGTCTTCACTCCTGTGGCCAAGCAGTTAAAAGGGAACTCCAGCTGCAGCCAGGAGGGTGAAATTAAAGGCTTTACCCTCCTCTAAATGGAAAATAGATATTGCTTCCTATAGCCAGGGCCGGGGAACAATGCAGCGCCGCTGGCCCCGGCGCTGGGCTGGGGGAGGTGTAATGGCCTTATTTTCTGGGAGGAAGGAGCTCCAGTCCTTTGAGAGAGGGAGGTGTTGGGTGTCTCTCTTGGAGAAGGTGGAGGGGGGGGCAGGAATTGGGGCAATCTTGCTTATTTTCTTTTATAGTTAACTATTTCATGGCCAAGCCAGGGGGAGGTTCTGCCAGGACCTGCTGCAGGTCCTCCCAAGTTTTGGTAGGACGAGTAGTGGCTCTTGTGCCCCTTTGCATCAGGGCCAAAGAAAAGCCACGTGCATCTTTGCCCCAATTCTACCCCTAAAACCAGTCCTCTGGTGCCCTGGTGCCTGTATGTTCCTTGTTTGCCTGACTGGGGTGCTTGGGAGCTCACCTGGACTGCCACCAGTGCCCTGCTTGGAGTGTCAGGGAGGGTATTTGTCTCCCATCTTTCCCATCTCTGCTGTTGGAAATGGCTGAGATCCCACTGGAAGCACTGAAGCTGTTGGTGGAGTAGGGGGAAGGTGTCTACTGGACTCAGACTTCACACTTCTGTAATTTTGTGTTGCTTCTCAGCTTTGCTTTAACTGAACTTACCAAACCAACAAATCAGAGGGAGGGAAGGGAGCACTACAGCTCCAACAGACCCTTCTGCCTTGGCTTTCTGCTCTTGTGGTTCTTGCTAGTTCTTGGTTTGAGTTTTGTTCAGCTGACTAACTCTTGACTTTGGTGCTCTGCAGGCTCTGGAGCACTCTTTTCCTTTGGGCTGGTCTTTGGTTGTGCTTCTTGGCTGCCTTCCACTTTGCTAGGTTTCAGCTGATTTGAGTACAAGTGCATTAAGTCAGGCGGTTCCTATCAGCACACTGCTCTTGGATGCAAGCCCTGCAGCGTCAGAAATGTGAAATTCACTTGGAAACCCGGGGTTTAACAACTTCAAGAAGAAATGGGTTATGGTCTTCCATCTGAGTTACAGATTGGGGTCATAGCTGGGTGGAGGAGAGATCAAATCTGGCCTTGGACTGAGCTGGTAGGAAGGAGCTGGCTCCCCGTGTGTGCCCAGGGTGCTTCTATTGTAGGGGAAGGTGCACAGAGTGGAGAGATGCTGCCCAGCAAAGCAGCACAGGACGTTGGTCTAGCCAGGATGACGGAGATACCTCTGGTCAGGACAAGGTGGGTCTGTGACCATTCTCTGGGTGCAGAGATGAGCAGAGCTCCGCAAGCCTGGGAGGGAGATGCTGGCCTCAGCTCCGCGCTCGCCGCACTGCCGCACTCTGCCCCCACGCCTGCTGCTGAGCTTCATCTCCTTGTTGTCGGTATGGAGGTGGTGTTTACAGTCAACAGCAGTTCCACAGGGCTGAGCAGGAGCCTCCTTTTTGATCCTGATTCAGCAGAGTGCTTACATGCTGCGTGCTGAGCACCTGTGCTCCTGTGCCTCCCTGGTTTTATTGGGGAATGTTTACATCTGCAGCTAAGCATCAGTTAAGAGTTGGGACTTTTGTGTCTCCTTAGTGGCTGCTGGCATTGCCTTGCCTTGAGAGATCTGCAGGGCACATTGAACTTCTCACTCGGTTTCTTGAAGTGCTTGACAGTCTTTAAAACAAACTCTCCCTTCTAGGTAATTTGGGGATAACAAGTGGTTATTTCCAGGATTTCAGGACTCCTGTCCTGGCTTTGACGTGGTAGGTCCCATCCAAAGCACAGCCCTGAGCTGTGGAGCTACTGGGGCAGGGGTTGTAGGTGTGGCTCTGGTTTTGGGTAAGCCTGTGAGACTTGGGGTTACTAGGAGTGGGACTCAGGTTTGTCTGATACGATGCCAAACGTTATTTGGCTCTTTTAGGGGAACTAAAATGAAACACTGTCTGTGGGGGCTGTTTGGGCCAGGTGAGGGGTGACACATCCCAGCTCCTCCTGCTCAGTGACATGGAGGACAAGGAGTGGGCTGTTTCTTGGTGAAATAAAGCTGAGGTTGGCCTCAATGCCTGTAACCTCCCTGAAATGGTACTTCTGGCCCCAGTTCTGGCCCTTCTTCCTCACAGAAATCACAGAATGATTGGAAGTGACCTCTGGAGGTCATCCAGTCTGGTCCCCTGCTAAAGCACTCACCCACAGCAGCTTGCCCAAGTACTGAATCTATCCAGAGAAGGAGACTCCACAACCTTTCTGGGCAGCCTGCCGCAGGGCTCCTATACCCTCACAGCACAGAAGTTTTTAATCCCATCTGGGTGTGTTCCTGTATGGACTACCCTGGGTGATTCTGCCTTGGCAGGGAGCTTGGACTCAGTGATCTCTGGAGGTCCCTTCCAACCTCTAAAGGTCTGTGAATCTGTTCAGATGGAACCTCCTGGTTTCCAGTTGGTACCCACCATCCCTTCTCCTGACACAGGGCACCACCAGAAGAGCCTGGCACCTTCTTGTAGACCTCCACCCCTCAGATATTTACAAACACTGATAAGATCCTCTCTCATCCTTCTCTTCTCAAGACTAAGCAGCCCCAGTTCCCTCAGCCTGTCTTCACAGGGGGGATGTTCAAGTCCTGCAGCCATCCTTGGACACTCCCCAGCAGATCTCTGTCCCCTTTGAGCTGGGGAGCCCAGCACTGGACTGGGGCATCAGGCAGCTACAGGCAGCTGGTGTCTTGCCCTTACCTGACTTGCACAGGCTGCATTTCCCCTGCCAGCCATGCAGAAATTTGGGCACCCAGAACATTGTCTCCACGTCCTGCATCCAAAGTGTCTCATTGTACTGAGCACATCAGTGACTTGCTGAGCTGAGCAGCAGCAGGAGATGTACCCCACGTTTCCCCCATCTAAGTCACAGCTCCTCTTGCTTTCAGCCCTCCTGAGTTGTGAAACGATTCTGGGTTTGCTCAGCTGTTGTTTGTGCATTCTCCTGGTGATATTTCATTTTCCCTTATGTGGTGTTCATCTACCATCTTAATTAGCTGCCTCTCATTGCCAGCTCTCTGAACTCTGAAGCTAATTTGAGAAGGAAAGTTCTGCCTGGTAATTTTAACAATATGAGGCATTACTGAGGGTTTTTCCTGGACCGGTGGTTACAATAAATGTGCAGCTTGGAAGCGTAGCTCTGGGTTCCTCCTGCTTGCTTACAGACATTGAGAATTGGGTAAGACCTGCTCTCATTAAGCTGGATAGATGAGCAGAAGCACACAGCCATTTAGGTTGGAAAAAACCTCTGAAGATCATCAAGTCCAAATCTTAACCCAGCCCTGCCAAGGACACCACTGAACCACGTCCCTCAGCACCACATTGCCACAGCTTCTAAACCCCTCCAGGGATGGGGACTCCACCACTGCCCTGGGCAGCCTGGGCCAGGGCTTGACAACCCTCTTGGGGAAGAAATGGATTCTCATGTCCAATCTAAACCTCCTCTGATGCGACTCAAGGCCATTTCCTTTTGTCCCACATAGGAAAGGGATCTTCTTCTCCTCTCCCTTCCATGGGACTTGGTTTCCTCAGGTTATCATAGAATGGTTTAGGTTGGAAGGGACCTCAAAAGCTCAGCCAGTTCCAACCCCCCTGTGCCATAAGCAGGGACACCTCCCAGTAGAGCAGGTCGCTCAAGGCCTCATCCAGCCTGGCCTTGAACACCTCCAGGGAGGTTGTGGAGCACACAATTTGATCAAAGATCACATTCTGTGCTTCTGTGCTCCACAACCTCCCTGGCACTGAGCCTAGGCAGCTTGAGTTGCTTCATGATGTTCTCAAAGGAATTTCTTACAGCACCTGAGATCCAAAATGTTGCATTGGAAAACCAGAGGTAAGGACAGGAATGGTTAAATGTGAAAAGCCACCAGGCTTGGGGCTGGAAGAGGAGAGCCTCATCCATGCTGTGAGGTGGTCTACAGAACATGGGGTCTCACGGGCTGTTCTGGGCACTGATTTCTGTTTGCTAGCTTGGGTTTTGCTTTTTGTCTTCCTTTTTAGTGCTTAACTCAAAGGAAAATACTTTAAAAAACAGAGAAAAGAGGAGTCCTGTTACCTGAAGTGGTTGGGTAGTCTTGGACAGGTCCAGTGTGGGCACTCTGGGTGGCCTAAGCTCAAACCACCCCAAAGAAATATTGTCCACATAATCCACGAGCAACACAAAGACCTAGGGAGGTGGTGGAGGAGTGCAGCTAGAGAAGAGGATGAAATTATGTGCTAGAAGAATGTGGATGGTGTCAAGAGAGGGATTTGTGTGGAGAAGAAGCTTTTTGTTGGAGTAGCCACTCATGAGAGGGTTCCTAACTGCTGGGGCAGTTACAGCAGGCTTGCAAAAGAGAAAATGCACGAGGAGGGAGATGGTTTGGGTCAGATTTGGCAGCTCTGGAAACTGTAAATTCTAGGGAAGCTGTTAAAATGTGAATATGGTCCTACATTGTTTTGGGAATGGTTTCAAAGGTCTTTGTTGTTCCTCCTTTTCTATTAAAGCCATTTGCTGGCTTGGAACAAGGCAGCCCTGGCAAACGAATCCTTCCAAGCCTCGTGTGGGGCTGCAGGGGCTTCCCTGCAAGGTTGAGAGGCAGGTTTATGGGAAATGCTCAGTGAAATATCTCCAGCCCTGCTCTGATCACTTCTTGCACTGGAAACTCCAGAGCTGGACACACAACTCCAGATGGGATCTCAGCAGAGCAGATGTTGGGCTTGCTGGCACAGGTGGATTCTGGGCTTTGTAAGGACAAGTTGAAGCTTCCTTCTGGTTCTGATTGAACTGTTGTTCTGGTTAGACATTGTCTGTGGGACTTCCAACCACACCTGGTCAGGGAAGGAACTGGCCCAGGGGTTCAGAAGGTGTTGTGGGGGTTGCAGTGTCCTTAGGAGCCAATCTGGGGCCATGGAAGCAGAGGATGCCACAGGGAGCAGCCACGGAGAAGGAGTTGGCAGGGGACCCTGACAATCCAACTGGCAGGGACCAGCTGCATGCCCATGGCTGGTGTCACCAGGCTCATTGGTGTGTAGAACCCACTGGCTGTAGCCCAGGCTGGCTCCCTGGGGTGTTCCTCACCAGCCCTGTGCCCCAGAAGGCAGCTGCATGGCCAGGAGAAGGATTCTGTTGCTGTTAGAGCCCTGGGCAGGGGCAGTGCCCTGCAGGGCAGGTCCTGGGCACATCGAGAGGGCTGAGGTTTTGCTGAGCCTGGAGCTGCAGCTCGCAGCAGACAAGGGGCAAGTCAGGCTACAGCTCCTCGAGGGTGCACTGCAGACATTTCATAAGACCTCTTCAGCTGAGGCAGCCTGGTTGTGTAACGCCATGGCAGCAGGAGAATCATTAAATTACCATCAGCTTTGCCTTGTAATTAATTTATTTTTGTGTCCCGGGGAAGGCTGAGGTCTGGTGCTCAGCTCAGGTGAGATTTGTTGTTGCTTGTTGTTTGTTTTGTGAATTCCAAATGAGATCTTGCTCTTTTTTGTTTTTTTTTTTTTTTCTTTTCTCCTTCTTTTTGGGCTCGGAGCAGTTCAAAGCAAGACTTGGTCCCTTCTCTGAAGTGTTTATAATCCAATTTCAGACCTAAACCTGTGTGGGTGTGGAGGAGGAGGGACAGGCAGGCATAAATCAGGAGGGTTTCACATAGCCTAGGGGACTGGGAGGCTGAATGTTGCAGCAGGTTGGTGGCATTTGAGGCTCCTGGTGGGGTTGGTGCCTGGGTGGGGATGCTCAGCTGGAGCCTGCCTGGAGCCACCTACAGATGGAGCCCTCAGAGGCACTGCTTGGGTGCCTGAGATGTGGGAGATGCCTGTGGAGGGGATCTCTGCTGTGCAGCTTTTGGCTTCTCCTGGGGAGGCTCAGATCCACAATAAAGTTCACTGAATGTTAGAGGTTGGAAGGGACCTCCAAAGCTCATCTAGCCAGAGCAGGACCATCCTATCTAGCTCAGGGCACACAGCAACACATCCAGACAGGCCTGGAAAGGCTCCAGACAAGAAGACTCCACAACCTCTCTGGGCAGCCTGTGCCACTGCTCTGGGACCCACACAGGCAAGAAGTTGCCTCTTGTGTTGAGCTGCAACCTCCTGTGCTGCAGCTTCCATCCATTGCTCCTTGGCCAATCCTAGGGAAGGAGTGAGCAGATCTCCTAGACCAGATCACACAAAACACATCCAGGCAGGTTTTGAGTATCTTCAGAGAGGGAGACTCCACAACTCGTTCATATGGAACTTCCTGGGTTCCAGTTTGTACCCACTGGCCCCTCTCCAGGCACTGGGCAGCACTGAAAAGAGTCAGCTCCCCTCTGGGGCAGCTCTTCTCCAGGCTAAACAGCCCCAGGGCTCTCAGCCTTTCCTTCTCACAGATGTGCTCCAATCCCCACAGCATTTTTGTAGCTTCTGCTGGACTCTCTCCAGCAGTTCCTTGTCTTTCTTGAGCTGGAGAGCCCAGAACTGGCCCCAGTACTCCAGATGTGGCCTCACTGTGGGAGAGCAGATGAGGAGGAGAACCTCCTTCGACCTGCTGGTCACACTCTTCCTAATGCACCCCAGGATATCATTGACTGTCTTGGCCATGAGGAACTGTTGCTAGCTGATGGTGAACTTGTTGTTCACTAAGACCTCTAGATCCTTCTCTGTAGAGCTCCTTCCCAGCAGCTCCAACCCTCACCTGTGCTGGTGCAGTAGCTATTCCTGCTCAGTTTCAGGACTCTACATTGCCCTTGGTGAACTTCAGGAGGATCCTCTCTGGCCTGTCTAGATCTTGAATTAATCTTTTGTCTTCCAGGGTGCCCGGGAAACCTTTGAGAGCTACTACAGGAAGCAGAGAAGAAAACAAGCCAGACTGGTCCTACAGCCCCCTTCAAACATGGTATGATGGTCCTCTGCCTCTTGTGCTCAGGCTTGCTCTGCTGAATGAAGGCTCACAGGATCTCAGGGGTTGGGAGGAACCCAAAGAGATCATTGAGTCCAATCCCCCTGCCAGAGCAGGACCAGACAATCCAGCTCAGGACACACAGCAACACATCAAGACAGAGTCTGGAAAGGCTCCACACAAGGAGACTCCACAACCTCTCTGGGCAGCCTGTGCCACTGCTCTGGGACCCACACAGGCAAGAAGTTGCCTCTTGTGTTGAGCTGCAACCTCCTGTGCTGCAGCTTCCATCCATTGCTCCTTGGCCTATGGCAGGGAGCAGTGAGCAGAGCCTGTCCCCCCCCTCCTCACCCTCAGCCCTCACAGATTTACAAACACTGATTCAATCCCCTCTGAGTCTTCTCTTCTGCAGCCTAAGCAGCCCCAGGTCCCTCAGCCTCTCCTCCCCAGGCAGTGCTGCAGTCCTCTCAGCATCCTCACAGCCCTGCCCTGGACCCTCTCCAGCAGGTCCCTGTCCCTCTGCAACTGGGGAGCCCCAAACTGAAGGCAGTGCTCAAGATGAGGTCTGAGCAGGGCAGAGTAGAGGGGGAGGAGAACCTCCCTGTGATCACAGAGGCTTCCCTCTGGCCACGCTGGTGCTGCTGGGTGGTCTCTAATTTATTTCCAGTTGCCCTCGGCCACCTTTGTTTTAATCCTTGCTCACTTTTGCTTTGTTGCAGCATGAAACTTTAGATGGCTACAGGAAGTATTTTAATCAAATTGTAGGGTAAGTCTTCTTTTTATACACTGTGTCCTCACTAAATATATCTGTGCCCTGGTGTTTGGGGAGCCCAAAAAGAAAAGGAGGGGAGGGAATGTTGGGCTATTTGAGGATCCTTTGAAGGAAAACCAGGGGGGCAAAACACTCAGGTGGTTTGGCCTTCTAAAGTGTTCTGTGTTTTCTAGCACCCCATGAACTTTGCTGTGTCACTTGTGGGAGCGTGGAGGAACCTTCCAGCTCTTGTAGCAGCAAGAGAATTGTGAGGAGGTGCAATGTCTGCTGGCTACGTGTGCCTACTTGCCCCACTAATGAGATGAACAGGCCCTCTGCCTTAATTAATCCTTAATATCTGATAATTATTCTTTGATTATTTTCCTGCTAGAGGAGGTGATTCTTAAACCCTTATCCCTCAGAGTTCTTCTTGCACTCAAACAGGATTCTTCTGAGCTCTGGAGGAATCACAGAATGGTTTAGGTTGGAAAGGACCTCAAAGCTCAGCCAGTTCCAACCTCCCACCATAGGCAGGGACACCTCCCACTAGAACAGGTTGCTCAAGGCCTCACCCAACGTGGTCTTGAACACCTCCAGGGAGGTTGTGGAGCACAGAATGTGATCAGAGATGAAAGATCCCATTCTGTACTTCTGTACTCCACAACCTCCCTGGGCAACCTGTGCCAGAGTCTCACCGCCCTCATTGCAAACAACTTCTTCCTAACATCAGTTTCAGTCTCCCCTCTGCCACTTTAAACCCATTCCTCCTTGTCCTGTCATTACAAAACCTTGTCAATATTCCCTCCCCAGCCCTCCTGCAGCCCCCTTCAGATCCTGCAAGGCCACTCCAAGGTTTCCTGGCAGCCTTCTCCTCTCCAGGCTGCAGAGCCCCAACTCTCTCAGCCTGTCCTCAGAGCAGAGCTGCTGCAGCCCTCTCAGCATCTTGGTGTTCTTCTCTGGACTGGCTCCAACACTTCCATGTCCTGCTTGTGTTGGGGCTGCAGAGCTGCACACAGTGCTATAGGTAGGGTCTGATGAGAGCAGAGAAGGCAACCTACAAGCCCTCACCTCCCAAACGTGGGGTTTGATGATGACATTTCTTTAGCTGACAGTAATCATTCCAGCATCTAATTGCAGCCATCACAATTGCAGTGTGTGCTGCTCACCTCCTGCTGCTCCCTGCCCCTGACAAAATGCAGGTGAGGAGCTGTGTGCTGCTCTTTCAGCTGAGTGGTGCCACTCTGGCTCCCTGGGCGTGCAGCTGCTTCTTGGGCAGTGCAGCTGGGAGCTGGAGCCTGCACTTCCCTGTTGACCCCTGAATGGTTGTGACCTTGTGCTGCATCTGGGTTTGAGAGAGCATTTTAGCAGCAGTTGCCAGCTCTTCCCAGCACTTCAAGTATTTTCCCCTGCAGTTACAATATTTTCCCCTGCAGCTGTACTATTTTTCCCTGCACTTAAAGTGTTTTCCCTTGCTCTTATAGTATTTTCCCTGCAGTTCAAGCATTTCCCCTGGCAGTTAATGTGTTTATCCCTGCACTTGAAGTATTTTCCCTAGCAGTTGAAGTATTTTTCCTTACTTTCCCAGGAGCTAAAATATTTTTCTTTTCAATTATTACATTTTTCCCTGCATTTCAATGTTTTTTTCCTTGCAGTTGCAGTATTTTCCCTGGAGTTGTAATTTTTCTCCCTGGAGTTGCAGATTTTTTTTTTTTCCCTGCAGCTGTAGACTTTTTTTCCCTGCAGCTGTAGATTTTTCCCCTGCAGTTAATGTGCTTTTTATTGCAGTGGAAGTATCTCTCTTTGCAGATAAAGTATTTTTCCCAGCAGATGTTTTTTACCCCAGGCAGTCCCATCCTTTTTTCCCTGCAGTTTTAGTAATTTCCCTTCAGGTTAAGTATTTTTCCTGTCAGTTCAAGTATTTTTCCCTTCAAATAAAGTGTTTTTTTACCTTGAAGTTGCAGGATTTTTTTTTTCTCTGCAGTTGACCCATTGCAGTGCTATTGCTGCTGACTGGAGCAGCAGCAACAGCAACCTGAGCTGGTGTGAGGTGTCCCTGCCCGTGGCAGGGCTATGAATTTGGATGATCACAGAATCCTAAAATCAGTCATGGTTGGAAGGGACCAAAAGGATCAGCCAGTTCCAGCCCCCCCTGCCAGGCTCAGGGACACCTCACACTAGATCAGGCTGCCCACAGCCTCTGCCAGCCTGGCTGCAAACACCTCCTAGGATGAGGTTTCCACAACCTCCCTGGGCAACCCCTTCCAGGCTCTCACCACCCTCATGCTGAACAACTTCTTCCTAACATCCAGGCTGAATCTTCCCCATTTCCAGCTTGGTTCCATTCCCACCAGTCCTGTCACTCCCTGACAGCCTCAAAAGTCCCTCCCCAGTTTTCTTGTGGCCTTCCAGTATCTGAAGGGGGCTACAAGAAGGTCACCTGAGAGCCTTCTCCTCTTCAGACTGAACAGCCCCAACCCCTCAGTCTCTCCTTATAGGACATCCTTGAGGTCCCTTCCAGCCCTGGCAGTTCAGTGGTTCTATGCTGGAGCAGTGGGGTGGAGAATTCTAGAGAGGAAATTCCACCTTGTTGTATGCAGAGAGTTAGATTACTCTGAGCAGCTGTGTTCTAGCTCACTCCTAAAACACAGTGAAACATCACAGAGAACACCACGAGGTTAGAACTAGGTGAAACAGAAGTGTTTGCTGTTGGCTCTGTCTGATCCAGAGACACTTCTCTCCTCTGGAGCTAGGTGGATGTGTTGGTGCTGCCCTTGCCTCTGCTCTTTGCAGCCCTCTTCTGCTCTCTCTAGCCCAGAACTTTGGCTCACGCTGCTGTTTTCTTCCTCTGCCTCAGGTTTTTTGTGGTGGAAGATCACATCCTGCACACCACACAGGGCCTGGTGAACCGAGCCTACATCGATGAGCTGTGGGAGATGGCTCTGTCCAAGACCATCGCAGCGCTCAGGACGCATTCGGTGAGTAGCTGCTGCAGGCTGCTCAGCTGCTGCTTGACTGTGGCTTGGGCTTGCTGCAGATCCTGCCCTGGCTGCTGCTGCTTTTACAGTCACCCAGCTGGAAAGAGTGGATTGGTGTGTGGCACAGGCAGCTTGCTAGAGGGCAGGGATCCATCCAGAGGGAGCTGGACAGGATGCAGAGCTGTGCCCAGGCCAACCTCAGGGCATTCAACAAGGCCAAGTGGAAGGTCCTGCAGCTGGCTGGGTGCAGTCCTAAGCACAACTCCAGGCTGGGTGGGGAATGGCTGAGAGCAGCCCTGAGGAACAGGACCTGGGGGTCTGGAGTGATGCAAAGCTCAGCATGAGGCTGCAGTGTGAGTGCAGCCCAGACAGCAACTGTGTGCTGGGCTGCAGCAAGAGCAGCTGTGGGCAGCAGGGCAAGGGAGGGGATTGTGCCCCTTGGCTCTGCTCTCCTCACACCCCACCTGCAGCACTGTCTGCAGCTCTGCAGCCCCCAGCACAAGCAGGATATGGAACTGTTTGAGCCTTTCTCCAGATTTTTGTCACCTGATGTGCTGTGGAGCAGGTTGTGGCCAACAGGTTGAGGGAAGGGATTCTGCCCCTGCTCTGCTCTGCTGAGACCTCACCTGTAGTTTTTTTGCCTGACTCTTGGCTGATGGCTGTGGAAAAGCACCAGCAGAGGGAGTCTGCTTGTCCCAGCCTGCTGGGGAAGGGAAAGTGTCTCCTTTGGCAGGGTGACACATGACCCTGGGTGATAGCCCTTTAAGAGGTCATGGCAGTGAATGGGCTGCTCTCAAACTGCAGATGGTTTGTGGGTAAAAGGACTCTTAAGAAGAGTTTGTTGTGGGGTTTTTTTTTTCTTCTTTTTCTTTTTTTTTTTTTTTCCACCAAGAAAAGCTGGGAAAAAATTCCCTGCAGCTTCCATGGTTCTCTGCTTGAACAAAACCAAGTCAAAGCCAAAGGCACAGAATGGGCAAGGTTGTTCCAATTCTGTGTGAACTTAAGTGGTGTTGTGCAGGTTCATCTGGGAGTAGTTCAAGATGCTTAACCAGCCCCAAAAATTGCATTTGACCATAAAAAACAAAGCTTTCATGAATTTCCATGGGTCCATTTTTAAGTCGTTGGGCATCTTCTGCCTCTGCTGTGCCACAGTGAGGCTACAGCTGCAGCATTGGGTCTGGTTCTGGGCTCCTCAGTTCAAGAGAGGCAGGGAACTGCTGGAGAGAGTCCAGTGCAGGCTACGGAAATGCTGTGGGGATTGCAGCATCTCTGTGAGGAGGAGAGTCCAGGGGCTGCTTAGCCTGGAGGAGAGCAGCCTGAGAGGAGATATGGTCAAAGCTCAGCAAGAGCTGAAGGGGGCAAGGAGGAGCAAGAGGATGGGGCCAGACTCTTCTCAGTGGTGCCCAGTGGCAGGACAAGGGACGAGGAACACAAACTGGAACTCAGGAGGGTACATCTGAACACGAGGAAAAAATTCACTGCTGTGAGGGTGCTGGAGCTGTGGAGCAGGCTGCCCAGAGAGGTTGTGGAGTTTCCTTCTCTGCAGAGCTTCCAAACCCACCTGGACATTGTACTCCTGGGCAAGCTGTTGTGGGTGCCCTGCTTTAGCAGGAGGATTGGACTGGATGATCTCCAGAGGTCCCTTCCAACCCCCACTGTGCTGGGATTTTGTTATTGTGAGATTTAGGGGTTTGAGCAGTCTGTGCCCATGGGTGTTGGTGCAGTGCAGGCAATCAGCCTGGTTCTTCCCAACCTGACTCCCTCAGCAAAGCAGCCCCTGCGTGGGGCTGGGGGGAGGCCTGGCTGCGATGCTTCATTACCATCAGACACAACATGCTAAATATTCCATGAGAAGCTCTGCTGTCCTCTTGGGATGGCAGCCTGCTGGATTGCTTCAGCTCCTCTCGCTTCCCCAGCAGCTCCTGGGCAATCTTAGAGACACTTCAGGTATTTCTAGAGCCAGCAGAGTCCCTGTTCATCATGGATAGCCTCAAGAATGCTGCATGAGGAGGAGAGAGAGCCTTGGCTGTGCCTTCCCTGCCCCTGGGCACCACCAGGCAGGGGCTGGGGTGTGGGAGGCTGCTGATCCTAAAGCTTCTCGGCGTGCCTCTGTGTTTGTTGTCCCCCAAGTGCTAACACAAGGTGCTGAGGGCAATGTTTTCCCCATGTGCCACAGTTAAAAGCACATGTTTGTTTCTCCTCTTCTTTGCAGTCCTACTGCTCGGACCCCAGCCTGGTGTTGGACCTGAAGAACCTCATTGTGCTGTTTGCAGACACGCTGCAGGTAGGCAGCTGCTGCTGACCTCTCTTTACCTTGCTCAGTGCTGGGGCTGCTCGCAGATGGTGTTCACTGTGTTGGTTTGGGGGCCAGGTCACTGCAAACCCACTACATTCACCCATGGGGTTCAGTGGCTGATGGTGGCTTGCCGTGGTGGCCTGACTGTTCCTGGCATCACACTGCATGGATTGTGGCACCTTTTGAACAACCTGGTGTGCTCTGTGCATTGGGTGGCCAACCTGTGGGCAGGAACCAAGCCTTGGCCACCTTGCCCTTGTGCCTCCTGCACACCCAGCCCAGCCTTTAACAGCTCCTGGTCCTACCACCTCACTAAATCACCACCTAAGTCCCTCCACCAGCTCTGTGGTGGAGAGTTTGCCCATGTGCTCCTTATTAAATAGGGGAAATCATCTTCAGCTGCCTCTTGGTGACTTTTTCTCCCCTGAACTTGCTTTCTGCCCTCACCCTGCTGCAGGGATATGGCTTCCCAGTGAACCAGCTCTTTGACATGCTCTTGGAGATCCAAGACCAGTATAGTGAAACACTGCTGAAGAAGTGGTCAGGGGTTTTCAGGTAAGAAGCTCTTTGAGCTCTTGTACCTTAGAGAGTAGTTTTGCCCCAGGAGTAAAATTTGCTGAAATCCTTGAAGCCTTTGGAATCAACACCTTAGACTGGCACCTGCTTGAGAAAAGCTTCTGTTGAAGCAGTAAATGTGCAGGGCTGTGACTGTCTGTTGTCACAATCTCTGTAACATTTCTTTTCTTTTCCAAGGAATATACTTGACTCAGATAACTACAGCCCCATCCCAGTGACAAATGAGGAGGTTTATAAGAAAATAGTTGGACAGTTCCCATTCCAGGATGCAGAACTTGAAAAGGTGAGTTTGAAATGGAGAAAGTGTCAAATCAACATCTGCTGCTGCAGCAAAACTCTGCACAGGACAGGGTCAAAAAAACCCTAAACCTCCAAACCAAATAAACCACAGGGGAAAAAAAATCAGGCAAAAACACAGGAGAGGAGCAAATATTTCTCCTGGTGTGGATGAGGAGAGTGCATAGCTCATTGGGCTGGTTTTCAGATCACAGTGTCCTGCCTCAGCTGAGCAGCACTTTGAGCAGAGGAGAGACTGGAAATATCTCCTTCCACTCCATGGACATGTTACTGATTTTTTTCTTGGTTTAATCTCATATTTAAAGAAAAAAATCCCCAGCCAAGTGGGGTATTTTGGCTGTAGGAGCAGTGTGAGCTAACAAAACCTCAGCGTAGCCAGTGCTGAGCTAAACAGTGCCCCTTAAAAGCCTCTTTGGCCTTCTGCTTCACATCTGGCAGCCACCAAGCTCCAGGCCTGGTGAACTAAATTAGGGCTGGAAGGGTTTTCCAATACAAGTGAAGTGTTTAGAGTTCAGAAAGTCATGTTAGGGATTAGAAGGGACCTCTGGAGATCATCTAGGGTCACCTGGAGCAGGTAGCTCAGGATCACTTCCAGATGGGTTTGGAATCTCTCCAGGGAAGGGGACTCCACAACCTCTCCAGGCAGCCTGCTCCAGGGCTCCAGCACTCTGACAGCAGAGAAGGTTTTGTTCAAGTTCAAACCTGGGTTCCAGTTTGTGCCCATTGCCCCTCATCCTGCTGCTGGGCACCACTGAAAAGAGCCTGGCCCCATCCTCTTGCCCCCCACCCTTTAGCTCTTGCTGAGCATTGCTCAGATCCCCTCTGGGGCTGCTCTTCTGCAGGCTCTCAGCCCCAGGGCTCTCACAGAGCCCCTTTGCTCCTCACAGAGCTGCTCCAGGCCCCTCAGCAGCATTACAGCCCTTAGTTGGACTCTCCATGGGTCCAGCTCCATCTCTGCCAGAACCAAGGTGTAAGTTACCATGAGCATTGGCTTGTCCCACTGCTGGGCTTAGCCAAATACCAGGCTTACCTTGGCTGCTTGGAAGGGGTTCCTGGAGAGCAGTCCTCAGCTGGTAGACATCTGCTCTCTGACTGGAATTGTCTCCTGTGTTTTCCAGCAACCATTTCCAAAGAAGTTCCCTTTCTCTGAGTTTGTGCCTAAGGTTTACAACCAGATCAAGGAATTCATCTATGCCTGTCTGAAGTTCTCGGAAGATCTTCACCTGAGGTGAGTGCTGAGGGGGTTAGTGGTGGTAATGGGGAGAGTTTCTCTGCACTGAGAGATCTCAGCAGCTTCAGACTACTGAAAGGCCACAATAAGGTCACCTGGGAGCCTTCTCCTCTTCCTTTGTGTGAGGGGTAGTAATCTGAAGAGGCATTTTAAATCCATTTTCTGCTGCAGGCCGTGGTAGCTGCTGGGTGCATGTGGAAGCACAGAACTCTTCTCACCCTGCATTTAATATCTCCACCTTTTACCAGTGGCAGGTTGTTCTCTCTGGTGGCTCCCAGGGCTCTTAACCTGCAGGTCAGCATTAAGCATCTCTGTTTCTAAAGCTGACAGAGTGGTCCTGTTTCACACGGATGCTGCTTTCACTGAGCCCCTCCCTTGCCACCTCCCTCCCGAGTTCTGTGCTCGTCACCATTAGGGAGTTGATTTGGTTTGTCAGGGAGGGGAAGAAAAGTGTCCCCCTGGGTCCCTCCTCAGGGGTCTCCCTGGACACGTTATTAAAATTCCTTTCCACATTGGATTTTCCAGCCCTTGTTGGGCTGGGGGGAAGGGAGGCCTGCTGCTGGCTTTTGGAGCCAAACATTTGGAATGTTTCTCTGCAAACCCCTGTTGACACTTTCTTCATTTCACCCTGACAGCTTGAATTAGGTTTTATTAGGGAGCTTGGCTACAAAGCCGCCAGCGACTTCTCTTTCTCTTCTCTCTCTTTTGCTGCCTTGGTTGTCATTTACCTTGCACCCTGGAGTGACTGGGGTCAGCCTGTCAGTCACGGGAGGCCTGAAGGTCATGACTACTGCTATGGGATATGGGACATCAGCTGTCATTGGCCCAGACAGTTCACTTAAATGCTCTGCAGTCTTTTCCTGGAGAACAGAGCCCGTGGCAGAAAACAGAGCTGAGCTTTTTTCCCCCTCTAATTATTTCTGTAAACGAGCTCCTTGTATTCGCTGGGCAGCAGCATTCCCTTTTCTGGTGAGAGCTCCTGGAGGATATTTTCCTTTTCCAGTATCTGAGGAGAATTTGGAGCTGGGGGTGCAGTTGTTGGGGTTGCAGCTTCTTTTGGTTCGGCTCAGTTAGTTTGAGGAGGAGAAAGGAAAACCTCTGTTAACGTTTTCAGTAATTCTACTTTTGTGCACGTGAGAGTTCATCGAGGACTTCCAGCAGTTGGTTGTGTCAGAAGCTGTCAGTGGTGCACAGATGATCACACACAAGCAGAGGATGGTTTGGATTGGAAAGAACCTTTAAGAGTCCAACTTCACCACAGTCAGCAGGGACAGCTGCAACTAGAGCAGTGTGCGCAGAGCCCTGTCCAACATGGACACCTCCAGGGATGGGGCTTTTACCACCTCTCTGGGCAGCCTGAGTCAGTGTCTCACTGTCTCAGTGTAAGACATTCCCTCCTTCTACCCAGCCTCAATCTTCCTTTCAGTTTCAAACCATCACTCCTTGTCCTGTCACAACAGGTCCTGCTAAAACTCTGTGCCCAACTTTCGTATCAGCCCCTTTAAGCACTGAAAAGCCACCAGAAGCCTCCCTGGAGCCTTCTCTTTTTCAGGCTGAACAACCCCAACTCCCTCAGCCTGGCACCACAGCAGAAGGCTTCCACCCCTTGTTGCTGTGGCCTCCTCTGACCCTTCTTCAACAGGTCCCTGTCTGTGCTGTGCTGAGGACTCCACAGCAGCTGGGGTCTGAGCAGGGCAGAGGGGCAGAATCCCCTCCCTGCCCATGCTGCTGGGAATCAGCCCAGGACATGACTGGCTCTGCGCTGGGAAGGAGACTGACTGGATGAAAAGATCCAAACAATTTCTTTTTCCTAGAACATTTTGCATCTCTCTCTCGAAATTCTCCTTTTCAGCTCCACGGAAGTTGATGATATGATTAGGAAATCCACCAACCTGCTGCTGACTCGGACACTCAGCAACTGCTTACAGAATGTCATCAAGAGGAGGAACGTTGGGCTGACAGAGGTGAGAGGCAGCTTCCCACTGCCCCTCTTCTGGGGCAGGGTGACAGATCCCAAAGGTGATGTCCATGGGCTGCAATCTCTTGTTGGTCACTTGAGTCACCTGTCATAGAATCACAGAATGTCAGGGGCTGGAAGGGACCTCCGAAGCTCATCCAGTCCAACCCCCCCTGCCAGAGCAGGATCACCTAGAGCAGATCACACAGGAAACATCCCAGCAGGTCTTGAATATCTTCAGAGAGGGAGACTGCAGAACCCCCTTGGGCAGGCTGTTCCAGGGTTCTGTCACCCTCACAGTGATAAATTCCTCCTTGTGTTTAAATGAAGCTTCCTATGCCTCAGCTTCCACCCAGTGCCCCTTAGCCTGTCATCAGGCACCACCCAGCAGAGCCTGGCTCCAGCCTCCTGCCACTCACTCTGCACACATTTATAAACTGTCCTGTCCACTCCTCCCTGCAGCTGCCACCTGTGACTTTCTGCGCCCCAGGGTGGCACACAAGCTGTGGCAGTGCCCTTGATCTGCTAGGAGCAAGCCTCAGCCAGAGCCTTTCTGCATTGCAGCCCTTGGCAGGAGCATTTCCCATCAGCTTCTGCCTGCTAGGAGCAGTCCCCTGGGTGTGCAGCCCTGCCCTGAACTGCAAGAAGTGCCTCAGTGAGCAGGGCCTGAGCTGAGAAGCCAAATCCCTGAGCAGAATTGGTTATGTTCTAGCTCAAGTCAGGACACTCTGTTGTACTTGAGCTGCACTGAAGTGAGCCCTGCCTGACAGCTGAGTGTAGGGAAGGCATCAAAAGGAAATCATCTTTTGTGGTATTAGTGACTGTCATGGGAAATGCTTTTCCCTCCAAAAGATCTTTTATTTGATTTTCTGATGTTGTTAAAGGGCAAGAGCATGTAGCAGGGCTTAGGATGTTTGTACAGCATCAGCTTTTCCAGTCAGAGGGTCTTAGAAGCTGGCACCCATTACCCTGTCACATACCTGGCTCCAGGAGCCCCATGACTCAAAACCTTTTCTTTTTTTTGCCTTTACAGCTTGTACAGATCATTATAAATACAACCCACTTGGAGAAATCCTGCAAGTTCCTAGAGGAATTCATCACCAACATCACCAATGTGCTCCCAGAAACTGTCCACACTACAAAACTCTATGGGACCACAACCTTCAAGGTGCGAGGGTAGGAAGAGGCAGCTTGGGGGAGCTGCTGTGGAGGGCTGCTTGGAGGGGATCTGCTTTCAGAGCGGTGGGGATGGATGTGGCAAGCTAAAAGCTGAGCTCAGAGCTAATTTTCTCATACCCTGGTGTAATGGTTTGGGAGTTTCCTGCCCCCCCCCAACTCCACATTTTGAATTCACCCAGAATAGACCCAGCCGGCTGGAAGTGAAGGAATGAAGATTTATAGGTACAGCTTAGCACAAGAAAAGCCTTGGAGCTTGGAGCACTTAGTGCCATTGGCTAGGGCTGGGTGATAGGTTGGACTGGATGAGCTTGGAGATCTCTTCCAACCTGGCCCATTGCATTCCATTCTCTGGGACCCACACAGGCAAGAAGTTGCCTCTTGTGTTGAGCTGCAACCTCCTGTGCTGCAGCTTCCATCCATTGCTCCTTGGCCTATGGCAGGGAGCAGTGAGCAGAGCCTGTCCCCCCCACTCCTGACCCCCAGCCCTCACAGATTAGAAACATTGATTAGATCCCCTCTCAGTCTTCTCTTCACAGAATCCAGGCACAGGGAGGGTTGGAAGGGGGACCTCTGGGGATCATCCAGTCCAACCCCCTCCACTCACATCCAACCTAAACCTCTCACAGAACAACTTGAGGCCATTTGCTGTTTCTCGTTGTGGGGAGCAGAGCCCAATCCCCACCTGGCTCCACTGTTGCTGCTGTTCCCTGTGCAGAGCTGTGCTGTGGAGCCTCCAGCCCACATAACCTGCTCTTGTTTGGCAGGACGCTCGCCATGCTGCCGAGGAGGAGATCTACACTAACCTGAACCAGAAGATAGACCAGTTCCTGCAGCTGGCAGACTACGACTGGATGGCCTTGGAGCCAGGCAGCAAGGCCAGCGACTACCTTGTGGACCTGATTGGCTTCCTGCGCAGCACCTTTGCTGTCTTCACCCACCTCCCGGTGAGCCACCTCCACCACCTGCCCTGCTTTGTCCATCTGGGGAGCACAGAGCCAGCCAGTGGTGCTCTGGTCTGCACTGTAATGGAAATGAGGCCTTGGGCTGATCAGAAGATCACAAAAACCCAGCATGGGTGGGGGCAGAGGGGACCTCTGGAGACCATCCGGTCCAACCTCCCTGCTAAAGCAGGGGCACCCACAGCAGCTTGCCCAGAGTCACCACCAGGTTGGTTTGGAATCTCTCCAAAGGAGAAGTCTCCACAGAGGTGACACTCTGGGTAGCCTGCTCCAGGGCTCCAGCACACTCACACAAACCATTTTCTCCTTATGCTCAGTTGGAACCTCCTGGGTTCCAGTTCGTGCTCGTTGCCCTTTGTCCTGTCACTGGGCACTGCTGAGAAGAGTCTGGCCACATCCTCTCAATCTCCACTCTTTTGGTATTGATAAGCTTTGGATTCCTCAGCTGCTGGATTTCTCCATGAGGAAGGGAGGTGTGACTGACTGCACAGGTGTGGTTTGTCACATGGAGACCACTTCCATCAGCTGGGAGGTTGGTCTCTGCAGCAGAGGGTGAGGCACAGCAGGCAGGTGAGATGAGGATGGAGAGAGATGCCCACCATGATCTATGAGGTGGACCTGCAGCAATTTAACTTCTTAAATATGATTGTCTCATTTTTCAAGTGAGTCAAACCTGTTTTGGAGACTGGGAGGGACAGCTCATCAGTCTGAAAAGGACCAAGACAGATCAAAGCAACCTTTTCTCTTCTACAACTGGATTAGGAAAGACCCAGCTGAGGCGAAGGCTGTTTGCAGCCAAAGCAAGTCCATTGGAGGCTGCTCTCTGATTTTTAAAGCAGTGGATCAGGTTCAGTGGTGTGTGAGAGAAGTGGGACTTGGTGGATTTGATATCTCTTGGATATCTCTGTTATATCTCCTTCAGAGGAGTGCTGTGATGATGCTGTCACTTAGCTGTGCAAGCAGTGGTCAGGAAGGATGAAAGTGCATCTAAAGGGCAGCCAGGTTCTTTGCTGTCTGCTGGTTTGTTCCAGTTCCTTTTTCCAGTGGCTTGTTTAGAAGCACATCAACATTTCTGCACTTTGCTAAATGAAAGGTAGGAGATGAGGAGTGTAGAAGTCCACATCTGTCTGGAACCTTGTAGAGAAGTGATGGAGATGTTTGTGAAAGCACCAACAGTGTGAGGGGGGCCTGGAGCACAGCCCTGTGAAGAGAGGCTGAGGGAGCTGGGGGTGTGCAGCCTGCAGAAGAGGAGGCTCAGGGCAGAGCTCATTGCTCTCTGCAGCTTCCTGAAGGGAGGTTGTAGCCAGCTGGGGTTGGGCTCTGCTCCCAGGCACCCAGGGACAGAAGGAGGGGACACAGCCTCAAGCTGTGCCAGGGGAGGTTCAGGCTGGATGTTAGGAGGAAGTTGTTGGCATAGAGAGTGATTGGCATTGGAATGGGCTGCCCGGGGAGGTGATGGAGTCCCCATCCCTGGAGGTGTTGAAGCAAAGCCTGGATGGGGCACTTAGTGTCATGGCCTGTTTGATTGGCTGGGTGCTAGGTTGGACTGGATGAGCTTGGAGGTCTTTTCTGACCTGGCTGATTCTATGATTCTATGATTTGTGAAAAGAAAGAGTGAAAGCTGTTCAAGGGGGAAAGGAACTACCTCCAAAAAAGCTGAGTTATAACAAACAGAGGATGTTGAAGGATTGCTGGTGGCAAGGTAGAGCTGATTGTACTCTCCTGGTCCAGATCCAGCCCACATCATTAACACTACAGTGTTATGATCTAAGAGCAGTTGCTGCCCTGTTTGAAATGAGTTTGCAGCCTGGCCCAGCTGTAAAATACAGGATTATCACCTATGGCTCACTAAGAACAGCCAGAGACTGTGCACCATCCTTGGCAGGGCTCCTTGATTAAGGGATCCCAGCAGCATCTTTTCATTCATAGCCTCATAGAGTAGTTTAGGTTGGAAGGGACTTTAAAGATCACCCAGTTCCAAAGCCCTGCTATGGGCAGAGACACCTTCCACTGCACCAGGTTGCTCAAAGCTCCATCCTACCTGGCCTTGAACACTTCTAGGGTTGGGGCATGCAGAGATTGCATGCAGCACTGTGGGCAGGGAGGTAGTGTCAGGAGATGAGTAGTGGCAGGATCACCTGCCCTTTGTCATGACAGTAATTACACCAGGAGAAAGCCTTCAGCTACTGATCAAAGCAAGCTCAGCCTGGGCATGTCGCTGGTTACTGTGCTGAAATTACAGCAGCAGAAAGGGCTGTCCTGGGCTAGAACACAGCTGAAAGTCCTGAGCCTGCAAAAATTGCAGCAGCTCCTTAGCCTGGTGGGGGTGAGTAATTCCATTGTCTTGGACAGGGCTGCTCCTCTGCAGGAAACCTTCCTGGGGTCAAGGCTCCAGCCTGCAGATCAAATGGCCTTGAAGGGTCTGGTTGACTCAACATTTTGGAGAGGAGCAGAGATGCTGAGTGAGCTAAAAGGTGACTCTGAGCCAAGACTTGAGCATTGGGTTTTGTGTTTCCCTTTTTGGATACAGGAGGCTGAGTTTTTCCTGTGTTTACTGGGGAGAATTCCCAGAATGGTTGAGGCTGGAAGGGACCTGTAGAAAATCCTAAAGGCTGTGGAATCATAGAATAGTTTGGGATGTAAGAAGCACTCTAGTTCCTCAGGAGAAGGGACCAGCTCCCACCTGGCTCTGACCTCCTTTCAGGGAAGTGTAGAGAGCCAGAAGGGTCTCCCATAAACCTTCTCCAGGATAAGCAACCCCAGGTCCCTCAGCTGCTCCTCACGAGACCTGTGCTCTGGCCCCTTCACCAGCTTCATTGCCCTTCTTTCGGCACTCTCTAGCACCTCAATGCCCTCCTCAGAGTCAGGGGCCCAAAACTGAACCCAGGATTCTAGATGCAGCTTCAGCAATGCTGATTACAGGAGGACAATCCCTGCCCTCCCTCCTGCTGGCCACAACTATTGCTGATTTAGGCCAGGATGCTGTTGGCTTTTTTGGCCACCTGGGCACACGCTGGCTGGAAATATTCTTGTGACCATATTCACGTGATGGAAACTGCCTGATATTAGGAATCCCTGGAATCTATTTGCTTTTTTTTTTGCATCTTCCTTCAGGACAGCAGATCCCACACCAGTGAAGGTCAGGCTGGTGGGGCCAGCGTGTGCCGCGGGGGGAGGAAAAGTTCACTGCGGAGGGAAGGAGGTTTTTGGTGCATACCACTGCTGCTTGACATTTTCGTGGTGGTTTTAGAGCCACAATTCGAAAATTCTCTCCTAAGTGCCCAAAATGTCTCCAGGCAAACAGCACTGCTGGTGGAAATCAAAGCATCATTAACATTTGGCTTCGGGGCTGCCCAATTCCTGTGTTAACCAGGGAGAGGCAGTTACTGCCGCTGAGCTTATTACCATGGGGTGCTTGGGCCTCCTTTAAAAAGAAAATACTGAGGGTATTGAGGGTTTTTTTATTATTTAAGGAAAAAAAAAAACAAAAACAAAAGCAGAACCAAACCTTAAAAAAAAAAAAAAAAGTATTTTCGTTAAAAACTAAAAGAAGAGGGTTTCTATTTTTCAGCAAGTTTAGGGCCACAAAAATGAACATTTCCAGCGTAATGCTTTGAAGGGAAGGACTGCAAAAGGCCTTTTGTCTTTGATGGCTGATTGTTGTTTTTATTTCTTGTTAGACAAGTTAATGTAAATCGCCCTGACAGGGCTACTCCAAACACACTGATTTGTTGACATTAAGCTGCTGGGAGATGGAGGCTTGTGTCAACACCTACGGTGAACTGTCAGGTTAACAAAGCAAGGATGTTTTCTTGGGGGAGGGGAGCAGAGTCGGGGGGTGTTTTGTTTTTATTTAAAGTTTCCTTTAATCCTCTGTTAGTCTTGTATCTCGATAACCTCCTTTGGAAGGTAATCAGGGCAGGTCAAGAGGTGAAGCTGACCCGGGAAGGGGAAGCAATCTTTCAGCAATCGAACAAACTCTAACCTCTGCTGTCTTGAGCAGTTCAGCCTGAACTCTGCAAAAGGCTTTTTTGGTTTTGTTTTGGTTTTTTTTTGTGTGTGTGTGTGTGTGTTGGTTTTGTTTGTATTTTTTCCTTTTGTGCTTATTTTTGCCAGATGGCAGGCACAGATTTCAGCTGGAGCTGTGCAAATGCCTGCCACGTTTCTGCCTTGTTCACCATATTGGCATCTCTGCCCAGTTGCAAATAAATAGTCCAGCCCCAGCAGCTCTTGCTTTGGTAGAAGGAGCCTTGGAGGTTTTTATTTATTTTTTAAAAATATTATTATTATTATTAAATAGGAACAATTACAAAGAATCACAGAGTTCATTTTGGTTGGAAGACACTTTTAAAACTGTGGAGCCCAACTGTTAAGCCCAGCACTGCCAGGTCACCTCTAAAGCATGTCCCTCAGCACCACATCTCTACAGCTGTTGAATAGCTCCAGGGATGGTGACTCCACAGCTTCACAGGGCACTTCCCTGTGTTTTTATTTTAAAAGCCAAATCCCTCTGTAATATTTGAAAAGTAAAATGCCTTGAACTTTGCACCGACCGCAGCCTTGACCAGGTTGGGAGTGACCCGTGTGGAAAAATAACCATCATAAGACCATAAGATGAGCACTATTTGCTTGAATCTTCTCTGTGCTTAGGTAATGTTCCCTTGCCCTCAGAAGAAGTAGGCAGGTTTGCCATGAGCTGGGCCCTGCTGCCAGTCTCAGTCACAGAATGGTGAGGATTGGAAGGGATCTCTGGGGACCATCCAGTCCAACCGCCCTGCTAAAGCAGTGTGATCCAGGGTTGCAATGCCCAGGTGAGTCTGGAATCTCTCCACAGAAGGAGGCTCCAGAACCTCTCTGGGCAGCCTGCACCAGGGCTTCATCACCCTCACAGGAAAAAGTTTTCCTTAAGTTTAGGTGGAGCCTGCTGGGTTCCAATTTGTGCTCTCCAACTCAGTACAGTGTGACACCCATCACCTCCATCTGGCAGGTGGAAGGGCTGAGGCACGTGGATGGTGACTAGGAGTGAATATTTAATAGCAGTAAAACTGCTCTTGTGGCACTTTGGTTTCCTCCCCATGCCCCTCAGACCACGTTCAAGGAGCCCAGGTTTTGCTTTCTTAATACTCTGCTGGCTGCCAAGCAGGCAGTGCCTCCTCGGGAGCCTCCATGGGTTGTGAGCACCTCTGAGTGATGACTCTCTGGAACCTCCCTGCCTTTCTCACTGTTGCTTTGCTCTCTTCTGCCTTTGACTTTGAACTCCCTGTGTTGTCCTCCGTAGGGGGATGTAGATGTCCACTCTACAATGTCGGTGAGTACCAGACTGCCTGTCTGTGCCTTTGGTCTGCTCTGCTTGTGCCTCAGATCTTAGAGGGGGAGTTGAATGAGAAGAGGTCCTTAAGGCTTGCATGGGAGGAAAGGAAAAGGTTAAGTAGAAGTTGAAATCAGGGAGGTAAATAAGAGAAGTGTCTTCCTCCCAGACAGGTTGCTCACGAGGGTGCAGTGTCAGTAGCACTGCTGAACTGTGGCTTTCAGAGCACATGGCCTTGAACTGGCTCCTTTTATCCCCCAGACATCCCTAAATGCCCAGTGGACATGGGGAAGTGCCTGTCTTTAGGGGAAGCAGGATAAGATCCTCAGCCCCTGCTTGAAAAAGATCTGTGGAAAATTCCTCCTCGTTCCCAGTGCTTTGTTCAACCTTCCTGCAGGGATTCATAGGATGGTTTGGGTGGGAAGGGACCTTTCAAAGTCATCCATTCTAACCTGCCTGCAGTGAGCATCCTAACCTCGCCTGGAGTCTTTCCAGCCATTTGGCATCTACCACCTCTCTGGGCAACCCTAGCCAGGGTCTCACCACCCTCAGGGTAAAACATTTCTTCCTTCTCTGTAGTCTGAATCTCCCTCTTGTAGTCACTCTGCACTTCTCTTAGAGGCCCCCTTTAAGTGGTGAAAGGCCACCAGGTCTCCCTGGAGCCTTCTCTTCTCCAGGCTGAACAACCCCAACTCTCTGCCTGGCCTCACAGCAAAGCCTTTCCAGCCTGATATTCCTCCTGGGCTAAGTACTCTGACCTGAAGCTTGGACCACTAAGCCTTCCCTCTGGCTAGTGTGGTAGAACAGAGAACAGTGCAGATTCTCGATGCTTACTGCCTCTCCATTTGGGTTAGAGGCAGCACCAAGAAAGCAAAGGAGACCTTTGGGACCTGCCTTCTCGTTCAGCGAACCCCTCTAATTGTCCTTTCTGCCTGTTCTGTGTGCTGCAGCATTCCCATGGGTGGATGGATGGCAAACAAAGTGCTCTGGAGCTACCTTGTTTCCTCTGTGCCCGTGTCTGGCAGCCCAGGGCACGGGCAAGCACAGCCTGCCTGGTTTTTGCGTCGGTGCAGCCCCGCTAGACGCGGTGCTGAGCTGCAGGCAGCGTGGGGATGGAGCCTCTAGCCCAGCTTCTGCTTTTCCCCCTTTAACCCTGCTCTTCACCTCCCTGCTGAGCTGCCCTGGCAGTATTGATATTCTGTGCCGCAGCTGGATGCTTGTACCCCTTTTCCTGGAAACTGAGCATAGCTAAGCCTTGAGTATTTGCAGGCTCTGGGCACCTGGGGCTTTCTGAGTCAACATCGAGGTCTCAAATCAACGCCAGCTTCTGGAAAGAAAGAGCCTTGTTAAAGCAATTTGAGGCCAGCTCCCATCAAAGCCGTGGCTGGGCTGCTGGCAGGGCTGCGGGACCTGCCCGCGCTGCCGGGGAGCAGCCCAGGGATGCTTCGGCAGCGGTGTTGAGTGTCAACCATCCTGCCTGATGTCCTCAGGGCGGACCCGCAGAGAGGCAGCTGCAGGAACTGGGCTCGCCTCTGGCTTTTCAAGGACTTTTCAGCCGTTTAGAAGCCAGATGTATTTATTTCTTTAATTGAATCCAGTGCCTAGACAGCTATGGAGTCAGCTTCCTATGGAGAGGGGTGCATTAGTTTCATTAAGGTAAATCAATGAAAAATAATACCTGGAGGTCCCCTGGAAAGGGTCAGGAGTGGAGTAAATCCCTTTATATGGTGGGACTTTGCTGGCCTGCTCTTGGGTTTGTTTTTTAACTGCAAGGGATTCTCATTTTGCTTTTAACCCCTCTAATTTTCCGTTCTCTAGGTAGTTTGCATTAATTGGTGGAAATAAATCACTAATCTGTCTGAAAGGGTTCGAAGAACAAAAATGTGGTTGCACAAAGTAGCAGGACCAAAGGGGTGGCTGTGATTGAGCTCAAGGTGGTGGGAAGTCGTCGTGGATAATCCTGGAACTTTCTTGGTGTTGTAGATATGGACACGTATTTAAAAAGTGACTTTCCTGGGATGCAGATGTGGTTGGGGCATGAGTAGCATCCAACTCCCTCCCTATGTGGTCCTCAGGGGCTTCCTCTGCTCTACAGAGCTGATCTGAGTCTCTTGAGGGGTTGCTCAACCTGCCTTGCCCTGAAGGTTGGGCCCTTCAAGTGAGGTTGCCTTGGTGTGGAGAAGCTGAGCAGTGCTGGCACAGCTGTGTGGCCCTGTGCTGCTGCAGTCTCATGGCTCTGCATTCCTGCCCTGGGCTTCTCCACACTCCCCAAAACCCCAAACACTTACCAAAGTGAAGGGATGGAAACCAGAACTAGAGGTGGCTTGAAAGCAGAGAGCAAAGTGTTTAAATGCAGCGGGGTTAGCCTTGCTGGCTGGGGAGGAGGCTGCCCTCTGCTCAACCCGGGAGCTCTACTTCCCTGCAGCCTGGCTGAGCCAAGTTACCCTGTAATGACATGGTTTCTGGTCTGCTTTCAGCACTTGGAGAAGTCATGGAAGCTCAAATGCCCAGTCCCATCAATCCTTTAGAGCAGGGTGTGCACTCTTCCCTAGGTGCTGCTTCCCTCTGTGCAGTCACCCTGGCATGTTTGGCTTGGAGTTTTGTTTTACTGACTTGGGTTTATAAAGCTGTTCTCTGCTTACTCTTCTGCATGCACCTCCCTGCACAGAGAGTCAGATGTGAGGTGCAGGTTGTTTGGCAGCCAAAAATCCATCCTTGGTGTAAGGAATCTGAGCATGCCTGCTGCTTCCTGCACCAGAGCTCTAGCAAATGCCTTCCAGAAACCCCAAACAGTTAAAATCTGGTGCTTTCCCCCATCATTCACTGAATTTGGGTGGAATTGCTCTTCAGTTTGGTGTTTTCCTCTTACTTTACCCACTGGCAACCTGAGGCCTTGTCAGGTTTAGATTGGAAGGGACCTCAAAGCTCATCCAGTTCCAAGCCCCTGCCATAGGCAGGGACATCTCACACTAGAACAGGTTGCTTAAGGCCTCACCCAACCTAGTTCTGAACACCTCCAAGGAAGTTGAGAGGTTGTGGAGCACAGAAGCACAGAATGAGATCAAAGAGTCCATGCTCCACAACCTCCCTGGGCAACCTGTGCCAGTGTCTCACCCCTCTGCTGGCAAGAACTTCCTCCTAACACCTAGTTTCAACCTCACTTCTGCCAGTTCAAACCCATTCCTCCTCATCCTGGCATTCCAAGCCCTTGTCAATAGTCCCTCCTGGAGCCTCCTTCAGATCCTGCAAGGTCACTCCAAGGTTTCCTTGGGAGCCTTCTTCAGGCTGCAGAGCCCCAACTCTCTCAGCCTGTCCTCATAGCAGAGCTGCTGCAGCCCTCTCAGCATCTTGGTGGCCTCCTCATCACAGAATCACAGAATTAAGCAGGTTGGAAGAGACCTCTGGGATCATCAAGTCCAACCTATCACCTAACCCTTCTCACTGACTAACCCATGGCACCAAGTGCCTCATGCAGCCTCCTCTTAACCACCTCCAGGCAGCAATGCCAATCTCTCTTTCCGTGAAGAATCTCTTCCTAACGTTCAGCCTGAACCTGCCCTGCCACAGCTTGAGGCTGTGTCCTCTCCTTCTGTCCCTGGGTGCCTGGCAGCAGAGCCCAACCCCACCTGGCTACAACCTCCTTGTTCAGATGGAGCTCCCTGGTGTGTGTCTGTTGCCCCTTGGCCTATTGCTGGGCACTGCTGGGAATAGTCTGGCCCCACGCTCTTGCCCCCCACCCTTCAGACACCAATCGGCATTGCTCAGGTCCCCTCTCAGGCTCAGCAGCTCTGCTCGGGAGAGAAGGCACTTCCCGACTGGGTGTGGGTGGCTGATGGAGTGGAGCCGGAGCGGGTGGGGGTTTGTTGGTTGTTTTGAGCTGGTGGATTTTTTTTTTTTTCCCAGGCTGTTGCACATCTGTGCCCTGGGTGGTGTGTGAGCTCTGCTTCCCCCAACGTCACTGCAGCGTGCAGCCCTTCCGCCCCAGCCCGGCCCGCAGCCAGCTGCGTCA
>VWZI01020788.1:87059-107303 GCA_013396835.1 Psilopogon haemacephalus | reverse complement strand
AGCGCCCAGCCACAGCCCCCAGCCACAGCGCCCAGCCACAGCCCCCAGCCATAGTGCCCAGCTTCATGCCTCAGCCCTAGACCCCAGCCATAGCCCCCAGATGCAGACCCTAGCCGCAGCCCCCAGCCATAGCACCCAGCCATAGTGCCCAGCTGCAGCCCTCAGCCACAGCACCCAGCTTCATCCTCCAGCCGCAGCCCCCAGCTGCGCTGAGCAGGAACAAGTGCCCTGGGTGAGGACACAGTCCTGTCCTCCAGACCTCCAAAGCTGACCCTCTCTTTCCTAGAATAGTTCAGCACAGTCCTGTCCTCCAGACCTCCAGAGCTGACCCTCTCTTTCCTAGAATAGTTCAGCACAGTCCTGTCCTCCAGACCTCCAGAGCTGACCCTCTCTTTCCTAGAATAGTTCAGCACAGTCCTGTCCTCCAGACCTCCAGAGCTGACCCTCTCTTTCCTAGAATAGTTCAGCACAGTCCTGTCCTCCAGACCTCCAGAGCTGACCCTCTCTTTCCTAGAATAGTTCAGCACAGTCCTGTCCTCCAGACCTCCAGAGCTGACCCTCTCTTTCCTAGAATAGTTCAGCACAGTCCTGTCCTCCAGACCTCCAGAGCTGACCCTCTCTTTCCTAGAATAGTTCAGCACAGTCCTGTCCTCCAGACCTCCAGAGCTGACCCTCTCTTTCCTAGAATAGTTCAGCACAGTCCTGTCCTCCAGACCTCCAGAGCTGACCCTCTCTTTCCTAGAATAGTTCAGCACAGTCCTGTCCTCCAGACCTCCAGAGCTGACCCTCTCTTTCCTAGAATAGTTCAGCACAGTCCTGTCCTCCAGACCTCCAGAGCTGACCCTCTCTTTCCTAGAATAGTTCAGCACAGTCCTGTCCTCCAGACCTCCAGAGCTGACCCTCTCTTTCCTAGAATAGTTCAGCACAGTCCTGTCCTCCAGACCTCCAAAGCTGACCCTCTCTTTCCTAGAATAGTTCAGCACAGTCCTGTGCTCCAGACCTCCAGAGCTGACCCTCTCTTTCCTTGAATAGTTCAGCCTGGAGAAGACCTTTTGAGATCGTTGAGTCCAAGCCTCAGCCCCACACTGCCAGCTCACCACTGTGCACCACTTGGAAAGCCCTCCGGGGATGGGGACTCCACCACTGGCCCTGGGCAGCCTGCTCTAGGCATTGAAGACCCTTCTGGGGAAGAAGTTGTTGCTGGCATTGATGCCATTTTCCCTCAGCTGACATTCTTTCTGACAACGAATTACACTTAGAACCTCCTACAGCAAAGATGGAGCAGCCCAGTTCACTCCAAGTCTTCTTTCTGCCACAGCTGGCAGATGCTTTGCCCTGTGTGGGGGTGGGGGTGGTGGGAAATCAAAGAAGTCTGTATTTAATCAACGTTTTTGTTTCCAAAATGGCAGCTGCTTTGTATTTAGTGGAAAATCAGGCTCTTCCCAATGGAAAGAATGTTATTCCCAAAGGGAATACAAAAGAAAATAAAAGCCACAAAAGAGGAGGATGAAATATGTCCTCTGCTTGGGTTTTTTTTCTGTTGCTCGTTGCAGTTGTGGAGCTGCAGGCTCCAGCCAAGGTCAGCCCCTGCCTCTGCTTCGTGTGGAGGAACCCAAAAAAGTCTCAACCTATGGACATGTGGGCCAGGAGAGAGCCTTCAGCCGTGCCAGGACAAAACTCAACAAGGGCAAGTGCAGGGTCCTGCACCAGCACAGGCAGAGGCTGCAGGGAAGCAGCTCTGTGGAGAAGGATCTGGAGTGCTGCTAAACAAAAAGTTCTTCATGAACCAGCAGTGTGCTCTTATGGACATTTCCTTCAGCTGCTCCTCGCAAGGTTTTTCCTCTTCTGTAGGAACTGGAGGGGTTTCAGCAGGCTGCTTTGTGTTTAGTGTGGTGAGGATAATTGCTGTATTTGCTCCCCCCCCTTACACTTTTTTATTTGCCTGGTTGCCTCTAAGCTTGTGTCAGGAGTTGAGCTGTGCTCTGTGTGTTTGTCTTGCTGCTGTGCCCGTGGCAGCTGGTTTGCCCTTTCCTGCTCAAAATAGAACAGGAGTGGTAAATGCTTGCTTCAGGAGGGACAGCCTGGCCACTTCCTTCAGCACCTCTAGAGGAGAGGGAGCCACTTAACCGCTGAGCTCCAAAGCTTCAGTCAGAGGATGGTGGCCTTCCAGGTTGCTTGCTCTTCCAGGTTGCTCTTTGTGGTCTTCAGACACTGTCAGCTTTGCAGGTGAGTTGGTCTCTGCACCAGGCAGATCTCACTTGAGGTTGTGCTCTGGGGTTGCTCTTCATAGGTTTGCTGTGGTGAACCTGAGGTATTTCAGTGGTGGAAGACTGTTTCTGGAACCAAGCTGTTGTGTGATTGAATCACAGGATGGTGTGGGTTGGAAGGGATCTCTGGAGATCATTTAGTCCAATCCCCCTGCTAATGCAGAGTGATGCAGAGCAGATTGTCCAGGAGGGTTTAGGATCTCTCTGGAGAAGGAGACTCCACAACCTCTCTGTGCAGCCTTCTTCAGGGATCCAGCACCCTCACAGCAAAGTGTGCTCATGTTCAGGTGGAACCTTCTGGGTTCCCACTTGCACCTGTTGCCCCTTGTCCTATCAGTGGGCACCAATGGGAAGAGTCTGGGCCCATCCTCTTACTCCCCACCCTTTAGCTGTGGGTCAGCATTGAGAAGATTCCCTCTCAGCATCACTCTTCTCTCTCCTGCAAAATATTCCACCAGCACTGCTTCTGGAATCAGAAATGTCAGCAAACTCCTGGGGACAATTTGTGATGTTTACAGTAAAGTGGATGTTTGATTCTGAGAAATTTCCAGTTTTTTGGCCCACTCTTCTGTTGTGTGAAGCCCACTTCTCAAAATCCTTAATTGCATCCATCCAAATGCTTGTGGCAGACCAGAAAATAATTCTGTTGGTATATATTAAGAAAAAAAGAGTGGGGATCCTGTCAGGCTTTGCTCTCCATGAGGATGCTGCATTCATTCTTTGGTGAGTTGGTGGGAATGTTCTCGGTGCTCCAGCAGGAATTCTGCTTGCATCTCAGCGGCCACTTAGTTCAGGCCAAGCAAAAAGCAGGAAGCACCAAAGTCTTGCTCCTCAAGGAAGGCAGAGGTGCTCCTGTGGCACGGTGTGGTGGTGTCCCTTGGACCTGCTGAGCTCCCTCCTGGGACACCCTAGGCTGGTTGCCATTACCAGCTTGTGCCACCACCAGTGTGTGCTGAGTCCTCCTCTCTCCCCTCCCCACAGGTGGGTAGTAGCAGCTCGTTCCTGCCTGCAGATGAAGATTAATGGCTATTTGTTTTAACAACCATTCCGTTTCAGTAGCTTTTAATGAGTCCTTTGATAGCAGGTTCCTTAATTAACGAGGCAGCCTTTCAGCGTTTCCTCTCCCTAATTGCTAACAGATTGCCTCTCTCCAAACAAACTACCGAGAGCGGCTCCGGAGCCTCCCTGCTCACCTTCCCTCTGCTGCCCATCCTCCCGGGAGCCTGGAGGCTTCCATCTGCTGCCCAGTGCAGATGAAAATGGATGACTTTTTATGTTGAGGGTGGCAAGAGGCTGGCCCAGGCTCCCCAGGCAGGTGGTAGTGTCCTGTCCCTGGGGATGTTCCAGGGTAGATTGTGTGAGGCTGTGAGCAGCCTGCTCTACTTGGAGATTCAAGAGAGATGTTGAGATGCTGGAAGGTGCCCAGAGAAGGGCAGCAAGGCTGAGGATGGGCCTGGAGCACAGCCCCAAGAGGAGAGGCTGAGGGAGCTGGGGGTGTGTAGCCTGCAGAAGAGGAGGCTCAGGGCAGAGCTCATTGCTCTCTGCAGCTCTTCTTGACTGGAAGGGTCCAGGCAGGTGCATGAGTGTCTGGGCTGTTCAGCTCCACCAGCCTTCACCTGGGACCTCTCTTCTCTCTGCTAAGCTTAATCACAGAATAATGTGGGTTGGAAGTGTCCTCTGGGGATCATCTAATCCAACCCCCATGCTAAAGAAGGGGCACTCACAGCAGCCTGCCCAAGATTACATCCGGGGTGGTTTGGAATCTCTTCAGAGAAGGAGACTCCACAACCTCTCTGGGCAGCCTGCTCCAGGGCTCCAGCACCCTCACAGCAAATAATTCTCTCCCTGTGCCCAGATGGAACCTCCTGGATTCCAGCCTGTGCCTTGTCCTGTCACTGGGCACCACTGCCAAGAGTCTGGTCCCATCCTCTTGCTCCTTGCCCTTTAGCTGTTGATGGGCATTGAGAAGATCCCCTCTGAGGCTTCTCTTCTCCCAGCTGAACAGCTGCAGGCTCAGCCTCTCCTGATCTGGGCAGGTGAAGTGTTTCTGCGATGCAGGCAGGCCTGGAGCTGGTTGTGAGGCAGCCTGGGGAGGAGGCTGAGGGCAGAGCTGTGATGGGTGAGGGTGTGGGCACCAGCAGAGCCTTGGGCAGTGGCGCCGGTTCCGCCACGCGCTCGCAGGCACCAGCAGGCAATCAGCAGGCGGTCGGAGCGCGGCGGATCCTCTGATCCCTGGGGTTTTCTAGGAGCAGCCTCCTCTCAGGCTGACATCTCAGAGGCATCCCGCTGGGTCTCCATGCCAAGGCACATGTCCTGACACCGCTGCCATGGGTGGTTCAGTTAATGGTTTTGGGAGGGAGGTGAGGCTGGTGGGAGACGCCTCCCTCGCGGGCTGGGCTCCACGTGTGGCTGAGCTGAGCAGGCAGCACGGGGCAAGTCTGGGCTCTTCCTCCCAGCACTGTGGGAAAGCTGAAAAACGAACCGGGGGGGAAAAAATCCAAGGACTGTGGAGCGAACCTCAGCCCTCATTACGTGCTGAAGAGCCAAGATGGGCACGGTGTGGTGTGAGGGTCACTCCAGAGCTGCCAGCCCAAGTCTCAATACAAACAACCTCCTTCACTTGCAGCAGCAGCTTCTTAGTGGTGATCAGTCAGTGTCCCAGCACTCTTTTTCTCCCCTGTCAAGAGCAGCTGCTTATCAAGCAGATATTGCACTGCATTTTTGGGGAAAGAGTCCAAAATTGATGTTTATAAGACACTGCTGATCTTACAAGAAGCTGCTGTAAGTGGGCATCTGTTGCACTGATTGCAGGGCTTGGCCAGGAAAGAATTAGGCTCACTCTTCTTTATAGGGTACAGTCCTATTTGTAAGGCTGGATCCAGTCCTGTTTATAGGGTACAGTCCTATTAGTAAGGCTGGATTCAGTCCTGTTTATAGGGTACAGTCCTATTTGTAAGGCTGGATCCAGTCCTGTTTATAGGGTACAGTCCTATTAGTAAGGCTGGATCCAGTCCTGTTTATAGGGTACAGTCCTATTTGTAAGGCTGGATCCAGTCCTGTTTATAGGGTACAGTCCTATTTGTAAGGCTGAATCCAGTCCTGTTTATAGGGTTCAGTCCTATTTGTAAGGCTGGATCCAGTCCTGTTTATAGGGTTCAGTCCTATTTGTAAGGCTGGATCCAGTCTTGTTTATAGGATTCAGCCTTCTTTTTAAGGTTGACTCTTACGAATAAGCCTGAAAAGAGTAAATTCTGGAAGGCTTTTAAATCTTAGTGCCCAGAGAGTGAGATGTTGGTCGTCCCTGGTGGAACCATCTGTCCTCTATGCAGGCATTTAGAGCAATGATTTAAACCCCTGTGGCATCTCCAAGCACTCTGATAGTAAATATAAGGGAAAAAATGAGTTAAAAATAGCTGTCTCGTGGATTAAAAATGCCTGTTTACCTGTGGGGGAAAAATACCTATGTATACTTCTGCCTTTCATCCAGTAATATTGAATCTAAACTGTCAGGTATTTGTGTCTCCTTCCACCTAAAGTGGAAGACGGAGTGGGTTTTGAAGCAGAATGGGTTTAGGTGTTTAAACCCTAAGGATAATGGAAATGAAAGGTCAGGGTCTCAGCTGGCATGAGGAGATTCAGCTTCAGAGTTTCCAAAGTGCACTTTTTTCACCTGCAAAAAAAGTTTTGAGCGTGGCCAAATCTTGTGTGAAAAAAAGCGAGGAGGAAAGGCTGAGCCAGAAGCTGCTCCTGTGCTCATCATTTGCATCTCCTCTGCAAGGAGCTGAGAAGCTACTCTCAAAGAGCCTCCTGAAGTCCTGCTTGCAGATCGCTGCGGTGGCAAGGGCTTGGCAGAGTTGCTGTGCTGTCAGCCCCTGATGGTTAAATTACTTTCTCCATCCCATCCTCCGTGCATGCAGCTTATTAACCTGACATTTCATCTCAGTCACTTGCTCCTCTTCACACCCTCCCCCTGTCACTTGTCAGTCACTCTTCATTCGGGCAAGTCTGGCTGGAGGAATTGGTGCACCGGGGCAGGCTGTTAGCTGGTGGCTGGAGGTGTGGGTAACCCTTTAGGTACCTCTGTGCCTGCTGATCTGACCACTGCTTGGCATGCAAGAAGCTTTTCTCCTCTTAAATTTTTGTCAATGAGGCAGAAAATACTTCCTGGCAGAGGGAGAAGTTTTCTTTTGGTTTAGAGTCCTAGAATGGTTTAGGTCTTCCCTGCTCTGAAGACTCCAGAGTTGACCCAGCAGTGTAGGTTGTGTCCAGAGCAGAGCAGAGGTGCAGAATCCCCTCGCCTGATCTGCTGGCCATGCTACTAACTTCACTCGGGATTCAGCAGCTCCATGGCTTCTCCAAAGGTTGCAGCCCTCTATGCTAAGTCCTGCTAATGTGCAAGCCTGAGCTGCTCTCTGGGATTTTCTCATGGCATTCCAAGAAAGGTTGGGAGCTGTGTCCCCATGCGTAGCATGAGAGGGGGTCCCAGGTCACCCTTACAGAGCTCTGGTTTCTCATCCTCTGCTTCTGCCTGTGTCTTCTGCTCACTAACACCTCCAAACTACTCAGTTAGAGCAAAAACTCAGGTGTCTGTTGAAAGTAATGAAGAAAAATCACCACTGAGTAGCATTGTGCTTCCCACTGTGGCTGGGGGATGAGGAATGGGTGTGAGTGGTGTTTTAAATAAGTGACTGTGTCAGAAGGAACAGAAGTAAACGATGAAAAGCCAAAAAAAAAAAAAGAAACAACCCTCACCACCACCCAGTGCTTTGCTAAACTTTATGGTTGCCATGCTTCATCTTAATGTCAGGGAAGGTGTTTGTGTGGAGGTGAGTGATGAACACTCCTGGAGCCTGGGAACAGCAGCCAACAGTGGAGATGGAGTACCCAGCCCTGTAAGGCAGGGCTCTGCTCTTTTGTTTTTAACTAAAAAAAAAAAAAAAAAAAAAAAAAAATCTAATTTTTTTTTTCTTCTTGCTGAAGCTGAACTTGGCCTGAAGATCCAAAACGACTTTGCAAGGCTGCTTAAAAGCCTTCTCAGAGCAGGCATCAAACGTTTGCTCATGTCTGGGTGCCACGGTGTATGAAACTGGTGAGACTTAGCTCCAAAGGCTGTGCAAAGCCCTCGCTTTAATCCCAGTTTAAACACAGTTTGTAAAGTGCTTGTAAAGACCAGTGAGATCAAATTGGCCACTCCTTGTTCTCAGGAAAGCCTGTGACAGTCTTTTGTGTTAGCAGGGCAGCGTCAGGAGCCAGAACCATTATCGTGAGCTAACGCAGGCAGACATCAGGGCACAAGAACCCCACACTGCTGTGGGTTGGAAGAGGCCTCTGGAGGTCATCCAGTCCAACCCCACTGCTACAGCAAGGTCACCCAGAGCAGGTTGTCCAGGATCACAATGCCCAGGTGTGGGTTTGGAATCTCTCCAGAAAAGGAGACTCCACAACCTCTCTGGACAGCCTGCTCCAGGGCTCCAGCACCCTCACACCAAAGAAGTTTCTCCTCGTGTTGGGATGGGTTTGTGCAGGTCTGTGCTCTTGTGCCAAAAGCTGCCTGCTGTTGATGTTGCAGACCTGTGCAAATCATATCTGCCAAGCCTTATCTGCTCAAATGTTCCTTGTCACAAACCTTGGAGGGCACACAGTGAGAGGAGAGAAATAGGGGAAATCTTCTGAGCATTTGGAGCAGAATCACAGGCTGGTGTGGGTTGGAAAAGATCGTTAAAGGTCATCCAGTCCAACCCCACTGCAGTCAGCAGGGGTTGCTCACAGCCCCAAACAACTTGACTTGGAACCAGCCTTGGGCAACCTGGTTCCACTTCTCTGGGCAACCTGGGCCGGTGTCCCATCATCCTAATCATAAAACATTTATTCATTCTCTCCATTATAAATCTCCCTCTTTTCGTTTGAAACCATCACTCTTTGTCCTGTCACAACTGGCCCTGCTTGCTCCTTAGGACCAGGCTCCTCCAATGTGGAGCATCATGCAACTGTGTGATGAGCCAGACAGCACCTGGTTGGAGACATCTGTGTTGCTCTTGGAAAGATTTTCTCCTCCTATATCCTCTTGTGCCATCTCAAGAGGATCAAGAATCTGTTGGTCTTTGAGGATGATCTCAGTTCTTCATGTCTGTGCTCATCAGATTCCTTCTCTTCTGGTGGAGGCTCTCCTGGTAGCTGATGCTTTAGCCAGGTGGGGATGTGGATGCTTGAGCTTGGTGATACTTATGGCCTCTGCAGGAGATGGAGCTTCCTGAGCACCCATCTCCCTCTCTCCTGTTCCACAGTTCATCCATATCTCCACCATCATCCCTTAATACCACACTTTGAACATCAGCAGGCCTGAGAGGCATCCTGGGCTTTGTAGTTGGCAGCTCTGTTGGTGCAGGAGCTTCACCCATAGTGAGCTGTTTCAGATCCCAGTGTTCTAGGATGGAAGCATGCAAATGAAACCCTCTGCTGTGCTTGCCCTTCTCTTGCACTCTTCATCTGACAAGGTCTAACCCTGCTAGCAGCAATGGAAAGTCCTGGAGTACCCTTTAAAAATGGTAGTTGTGAGAGTGAGCACTACACGGAGGTCCCACGGCAGATGGGACGTGGTGGAGAGGCCAGACTGGTGAGTCCTGGTCTGGAAAAGGTTCCTCTTGCATTTTGTGCTTAATGGCCTTAACAACTCTCCCTTTTCTCTTGCAGGGGAAGGTGGCACAGACTGCTTGCATGTCGGCATGCAAACACCTCTCCACCTCGCTGATGCAGCTGCTGCTGGAAGCTGAGGTGCGGCAGCTGACGCTGGGAGCCTTGCAGCAGTTCAACCTGGACGTGGAGGAGTGCGAACGTAAGACCCCAAATCATCCCCTTTGCTGTGGCTCACTTGGCAGGGTGCTTGGCAGGACCCAGGCTCTTCAGAGAGTGGCTTGGGTTGGAAGGGACCTTGAAGATGATCTATTTCAAACACCCCTGCTGTGGGTGGGAACACCTTACACTAGGCCTGGGTGCTCAAAGCTTCTCCCAGCACAGCACCGAACACTTCTCTTGGGGCATCCACAGCCTTTCTGGGGGCACCTCTGCAAGTGTCTCTTCACTCTCACATGAAGAATTTCTTCTTAATATCTAATCTAAATCTCCCCTCTTTCAGTTTAAAACCATCACCCCTTATGGTGCAGGGGCAGGACCCTATGCTTGCCCTTGCTGACCTTCCTGAGGTTGCCCTCTGTCCATCTCTCAGCCTGGCAGTGTGTCAACCACTTCTCCCAGCTCTGTGCCAGCCTCTCCTCCCAGCTCTGTGCCAGCCTCTCCTCCCAGCTCTGTATCATCAGCAAACTGACTGAGGGTCTGCTCTCAGGCCACTTTACCCAGGCCGTTGATGAAGATGTTGAGCAACACTGCACCCAGTCCCAATCCCTTTGGAGCACCACAATCCACAGGCCTCCAGCTAGAGTCTGCATCACTGCTCACAACCCTCTGAGCTCTGTCCTTCAGCCAGTTCCCAACCCACCTCACTGTGCACTCATCTAACCCACGCTTCCAAGGCATCCTTGTGCTCATTGCCAGTGCTCAGCTGAGCAGCCTTGGAGAAGGATCTTGGTTTAGTGACTGATAGCCCAACTGTGCAGCTGTACCTCACTCTGTAACACAAAGTGGTGCCTTATTTTTCTTTCAGAAACACCTTCAGCTGGAAATTCTTTCTGTCTAATTTGTGTCCCATCAGCACGTCAGGGCTGCAGCAGGAGCAGCTGCGTTCCCCATCGGTGTCTGCAGAGGGCTGGGTGATGTTGCAGGGAATAATAGGAAGCATTTGTCATGAGTGATAGTTTCCTTCTTTTTCTTTTGGCTGCAGACAGAGTCAGAACCCTGCAGTTTTCTGCCCCATCAGTAGCGTGGGTCACTAAGCAGCAGCTCTTCCCTTCCAGCCCCTGATGCTAAGTGAAATGGATGACACTGAGCATCAGCTTTAAAAGCCTGATTCCTTCAGTCCCAATTGTTTGGTGAGACAAACCCACTCAGACATTCCAGAGCAGGTGACGCCAACCTGAGCAGCAGGGTGGGCGACCTGCTCCCCCAACCCTGGCCTGAGATGCCATCGTGGGCAGGGGAATGGAGACAGATGCTGTAGGCTTCTGATCCATCACTGTCAGCCCCTAGCACCATAAGCCCAGACAAAGTTTTTTTCTTCCTTTTTGACAGCAAAAAGAGGCATTCCCTCATCCCTGCAGGTTTGTCTGGTGGCTTTGCTGACACCAGGAATAGTTTTACTTTTCTATTTTATTTATTCCTTTGAAGGGGGGTGTGGGGTGCGTTGGACTCAGTGATCTGTGGAGGTGCCTTCCAACCCCTACCTTTCTCTGATTTCACTGAGATTTTAGTTTTAGGAAAAGCCAAATTCCATAAACTGACCTTTATCCATGATTACATCCCAGTTTGCAAGGATTTTGTTTGGAGTTTGTTTTAAACCTTTAACCTGAAGCACAGCTGCAAATCTCAACACCCTCATTATGCCAGTTGCACATTTGACTTCATACCTCAGCCTCCAGCCCTCTTCCTCCCCCAGACCCTTGAGCCTTACCTAGTTTAGCAGCTCTGTCGTGTACTTATCATATTAAAATAGGATTTTATAGCTGTTTGGAGCACTTCCAGTGAGCTCTGTGATGTGGGAACGAGGCTTCAGAGTTTCTATCCTGGAGTTTATGAGGCTTTTGTTTGAGTCTCTGGTGAATGCCAAAGGTATAAGCTGTTTAGGAGCGTGGTGAGACAAATTAATGGACTTAATCAGATATTAAGCATGGCTTGGAGGCAGTGCAGATAATTTGCTCTGTGTTAGGGTAGGTTTAGTACACATCACAAGAAAATGGATTTATCTACCCAATAGATAACAGTTGTAGGGGCAAAAGAGAGAGTGGCTTAGGCTTCAAACAAGACAGCAATAAATTAATTCTCCAGACTTGTGGCTTCATGAAATATTTCCTGATTAAGAAGCAATTTGCTGTCACATCAGCATAAAAAGGGAATGGCTGCATGAGCCAGGGTGAGGTTTGGCACTGGGTAGGGTAGACTATGTGGTACGTGGGAGAAGCAGGTGGTGGGACCCATTACCTGCAGTATAAGTCCTCCCTCCCTACAAGCATGCTTCTTTTGCACTGAGTATGGAGTTTATTGATTTTATGGCCTTTGAAAGAAAAGATCTTGGAGGACTGGGGAGAAGTAGTAAATTAAAGAAGCATTAAGACCCAAATCTTGCTTGTTTTGGTGTTATGAATTGTCCCATAGACATCAGCGGTGTTTTTCCTGTGGAAGAAGCATGAGAGAATGAAGCTGACAGGTTGTAAAAAATGCTTTTAGGTGGCCTAAAGTGGGAGAAACCTGGGGAAAATATGAACTGTTTTCAGAGCTGTTCCAGCCCCTTGAACATCTTCATGGCCTCCTCTAGATCTTCTCCAATAGGTCATTGTCTTTCTTAAGCTCCTTGTAGTGAGACTTTGGTGCTGGAACCTCTGCCTGGACAAGCCCTCAGGGAGATGGAAGGTGCTGGTCCTGCTCATCAGGGTGGATGGCCTCTTGTCTTCCCAGCAAAAAGCTTCCCCAAGATGATTGGGTGGAGGTCTGAAGGTCCTTTGGAGCAGTTTTGCAATAATATGTGTGGATGGATGTCACAGCTGATGCCCAGGGGAGGGTAGAAGTCACTTTGTGAAACATCTGTTGCTGTCCAGGTTCTAGTTGTAATTCTTGTTCTTATTGCTTGGCTTCACACAGCTCTTCCCTATGCAGCCAGGAGAGATTCTCTCACCTCTTTATTCCAAGCTGATGTGAAATGTGGCAGAGAGGTGAACTGAATTCTCCAGAAAGACACAGCAGGACACATCTAATTATGTCTCAATTTAGGAGCAACTTCTGGCTCCAGCCCAACGAGCCAACATGAAAAGAGAAAAAAAAAACCCAAAACACCACCAAAACAACTCTGGAGAGGAGAAAAAAAGGAGCAGAAATATTGCTCTGAGCCTTAAATAGAGGAGGTGAAGCTTTTTTCAGAGGAGGCATTTTCTTTCTAAAATGGGTTTGCTGTCCTCCAGAGCACGTCTGCAGACCAAGGTTCACTTCAGTGTGCTTCCTGTGAGGCTCCTAACCCACTGCCCTGCTCTGCTTTTTTTGGACCTTCTGGGGCAAGCACATACAGAACTGCTCCATACCTCTTGTACCTCAGAGGTAGTGGGAATCAAATATAACAACCCAGCCCTGGAGCCCCTGTGACAAGAAAGGATGAGCAGAGGGCTGGAGCTCCTCTGCTGTGGGGAGACACTGAGGGAGTTGGGGATGATCAGTCTGGAGTGGAGAAGGCTCCCAGGTGACCTCATTGTGGCCTTGCAGTATCTGAATGGGGCTACAAGAAAGCTGGAGAAGGACTTTTGAGGCTGTCAGGAAGTGATAGGACTGGGGGGAATGGATCCAAGATAGAGGAGGAGATATTTAGATTAGACATTAGGGAGAAGTTCTTCACCATGAAGGTGGTGAGAGACTGGAACAGGTTGCTCAGGCAGGTGGTGGAAGCCTCATCCCTGGAAGTTTTTAAGGCCAAACAGGATATGGCTCTGGGCAACCTGACCTAGTGTGAGGTGTCCCTGCCCATGGCAACAGGGTTGGAGCTGGCTGATCCTTGAGGTCACTTCCAACCCTGACAATTCAATGATTTTGTCATTTTGACCAAAACAGCAAAAGGGGAGGAGGGCTGCCCTCACTCCTGGGTGTTTGCCATCAGGGTAACCAGTTCCAGCAGTGGCTGAGGCAGACTGGTTTGAGAATGCTTAGATCATAAAATAAACAGTTCCATAATCTCGGAAGTCTTTTGACTGCTGCTTTATGAGAAATTAAAAGCACTGTAAAAATTCAGTTTAAAATTTCATTAAACTCCCCCTTTGCAGCCAGCCCACTGCTGGGGGCAGTCACTCATAGTCACAGATGTCTTCAGCTGCTTTGGGGACTCCTCCAACCAAAAGGTGCTGATAGAGGTCCTGGATCAGCCATTCAGCACCTCCTCCTTGCCTGTGTTATCTGGTGGTTGAGGCCACATCTCAGGAGATACTCAAGGTTAGGCTGGGCAAGGTTGTAGGCAACCTGATCTAGTTGAGGATGTCCCTGCTGACTGCAGAGGGAGTTGGACTGGATGAGCTTTGGAGATCACAGGATGTCAGGGGTTGGAAGGGACACAAAGAGCTTGTCCAGTCCAATCCCCCGACACATCAGGACCAGACAATCCAGCTCAGGGCACACAGCAACACATCCAGACAGAGTCTGGAAAGGCTCCAGGCAAGGAGACTCCACAACCTCTCTGGGCAGCCTGTGCCACTGCTCTGGGACCCACACAGGCAAGAAGTTGCCTCTTGTGTTGAGCTGCAACCTCCTGTGCTGCAGCTTCCATCCATTGCTCCTTGGCCTATCCCAAGCAGCAAGTGAGCAGAGCCTGTCCCCCCTCTCCTGACCCCCAGCCCTCAGAGATTTACAAACATTGATTCAACCCCCTCTGAGTCTTCTCTTGTGCAGACTAAGCAGCCCCAGGTCCCTCAGCCTCCCCTCCCCAGGCAGTGCTGCAGTCCCCTCAGTATCCTTGCACCCCTCCCTTGGACTCTCTCCAGCAGGTCCCTGCCACTCTGCAACTGGGGAGCCCAAAACTGAAGGAAGTACTCAAATGAGGTCTGAGCAGGGCAGAATAGAGGGGGAGAGCCTCTCTGGATCTGCTGGACACTCTTCTGTATTTCCCCCGGGATCCCTTTGGCCCTCTTGACCCGCAGGGCTCATTGCTGCCCCATGGTCCCCCCCAAGCCCAGCCCATTCTGCGGTTCTGTGTAACCTCCATCACTCAGCTCTGTGGCTGTGAGTTCTGGCAGGTTTGGGCACTCCGGTGAAGATCTGCACCCTCCAGGTGGTGGTTTGGAGGCAGGAAGGTGGTGGTGAGGAGCGCAGTGGCCTCCTGCGTGGGTTCCAGCGGGCGCAGGGTGGGTGCTGTGTGCGCAGCCGTGTGAGGCGTCCAAGGAGAGGTTCCCCCGTTCTGGGTAATTAATTTCCAGTGGATGTCTCTTTTCTGCTGCGCGTTTGAACTCTTTATTCTTTGTCCATTGTGAAGGGCTTAACGGTTCCTGTTCCTTGATTCTTTCATCGGCGAAATGTTTTGGAAGAGAGGTTGGAGTCCCCCTGTGACCTGCCCTGGGTGGCCCAAGCCTGTAGCCCTTGCAGGGACATTACTTTTTTGGCCTGAGCACAAGGCTCTCAAACCTTTAGCCTGGCTAAATGCTTTGTACAAACAGCCGCATACTGATCTGCTCCATTCTCTTGTGATTTTCTGCTCGGGGGCTGTCCCGTAGGTGGTTTGCCATGTTTGCCACTTGCCTGCCTAGTGCAGGCAGCACAACAAACCGCCCCGACAGTACTGAGGCCAGCACTCTGCTCGGCTCTTCCCAGAAAATCATCCTGAAACCTGGTTGAAGAGATTAAAACCAAGAAGAACTGGCTGTGTCTTTCCTCTGAAGCTCCGTTCCCTTCTTTCTTCCCTCTTTTATTTCTTTCAGACTTTGTTCATTCCTCCTTCAAAATAAGTTGGTGGCATTGGTATGTAAAATGTGACCTAGGATTACAGGAGCTGCGGCTGCGCTTGGAGCGGCCGTGGGGTGAAGCACTGCATTCAGGCTCCTTCCAGCCAAGGGCTGCAGCAGCTCTCTTCTAACGTCAGAGCTCTCTTGATCTCGTTTCTGCTGTAATGAAAATAATATGATCTCCTACGTCATTTCACTTGGAGGTGGTTGTGAGGTGGGGGTTGGTCTCTGCTCACTGCTCCCTGCCGTAGGCCAAGAAGCAATGGATGGAAGCTGCAGCACAGGAGGTTGCAGCTCAACACCAGAGGCAACTTCTTCCCTGTGTGGGTCCCAGAGCAGTGGCACAGGCTGCCCAGAGAGGTTGTGGAGTCTCCTTGTGTGGAGCCTTTGCAGACTCTGTCTGGATGTGTTGCTGTGTGCCCTGTGCTAGATTGTCTGGTCCTGCTCTGGCAGGGAGGTTGGAGTGGATGAGCTCTTTGTGTCCCTTCCAACCCCTGACATCCTGTGAGCCTGTGACAGGACAAGAGGAAAGAACCTCAAGTTGCCCCAGGGGTGGTTTAGGTTGGACATGAGGAACAATGTCTTCCACAAAAGGGTTCTGAAGGCATGGTCTGGGCTGCCCAGGGCAATGATGGAGTTCCCATCCCTGGAAGGGTTGAAAGTTGTGGAGATGTGGTGCTGAGAGCCATGGTTTAATGGTAACCTGGCAGTGCTGGGTTGACACTTGGACCTGGTGAAAGTCTCTTCCAACCAAATTGATTCTATGATTCTAGAACTCTGTGATTTACTTTTGGATGTCAAGAAGTAGAGACTCCAACCTTTTCTTTCAGTGAGGATTGCTGTGGGTTCAGTGTACTCCTGTCACTGTAATGTGCAGCAGTGAAGGGCTGTGTCACCTCATCCTTACTCCTGCCTTGTCCTGTGCAGCTCCTCAGCAAGAGGCAGCTAATGGTGAGCTGCTGTGGTGTGACCATGTCTTGGGATGAAAACTGTTCTGTCTCACTCATGGGCAGATGGTAGCAGTGATAAACTGAGCCCTGTGAAACCATTCAGGATGCAGGCAGAGGCATTTTCTCATGAGGATCTGAAGTTCTCACAGCTCCATGTATACTCCTCTAAATAAATTCCTAGCAGCTGTGAAGCCCTTCAGTCCAAAACAGACTTTTTGTTCATTGCAGTCCTCTCAGGGTTTCTCTTTTCCAGTGCCTCTCCAAATATAACCAGTAACATGATGTGACCCATCTTTGGAGAGGTAGGATGTGGCACTTCAGTCCCTTTGTTGGGTACCTCTACCCAGGGACATCTGTGACCCCAAGCCACCCAGGGCAGCTTCATCTCTTGAGAAGATGCTCAGATGCTGTTTTGAGCCTCTCAGGTACCTGGTTTTCCAGAGTGGGGATGGTTTAGCATTGATGTGGCTTTGAGGATAATTGTTCCAGATGAGGCAGTGGGGTGTAGAGCAAATGTGTAAAGATGATTTATCCTTGGCAGAGTAGAGTCAGAAAGCTTATGTGAGTCCTGCCTTGTGTGTGTGTGCTGGCACAGGCAAGCTGCAGTCAAATTTTATAGCCAGTGTGCATTAAAAGGCCTTTACAGTTAGCCTGGATTGAAACAGTTTTCAGAGGTTGAATATTAACTCTCTTTGGCCTGTTTGCTGCCTGCATAGTGCAGCACTGGTCAGTGGAACTGGCTGGAAGCTGAGCAGCTGCAGTCTCTGTCCAGTCGCTTCCTGTACAAAGATCACAGAAACACAGAACGGTTTAGATTGGAAGGGACCTCAAAGCTCAGACAGTTCCAACCCTCCTGTGCCATAGGCAGGGACACCTCCCACTGGAACAGGTTGCTCAAAGCCTCATCCAGCCTGGTCCTGAATACCTCCAGAGAAGTTGTGGAGCACAGAATCACCAAATGTGATCTTCAATCCCGTTCTGTGCTCCACAACCTCCCTGGGCAACCTGTGCCAGTGTCTCACCACGCTCGCTGCAAAGAACTTCCTCCTAACATCCAGTTTCAATCTCCCCTCTGCCACTGTAAACCCATTTCTCCTCATCCTGTCACTGTCCACTGCAGCATGGTTGGCTTAGATGACCTTTATAGGTCCCTTCCAACCCAAACCATTCCATGACTCTGCAATACAGATTTTAGAGCACATTCTGTGCTTCTGTGCTCCACAACTTCCCTGAAGGTGTTCAAAGACAGGTTGGATGAGACCTTGAGTGACCGTTCTAATGGGAGGTGTCCCTGCCTATGGCACGGGGCAGTTAGAACTGGATGATCCTTGAGGTCCCTTCCAACCTAACTCATTCTATGATTCTATCTAGTCTGTCTCCCTCTTGTAGCTTAAAGGCATCACATTGCACTGCTGTGTATTTTCTCTCCCTTATTCCGTTCTACCACCGTGCTCAGCTGCATCCCAAGTAAACATTTCTTCGCAGCATGCAGCATCTTCAGCAGGAGAAGCTCTCTCTTGAGTCTTTCTCAACATTGAGTTGTGGCTTCACAAATTAGGTCCCCTTGGTGATGAAATGTTGGGTAGAGTGCAGAGATAAAGCCGTTACTCATGTAGCTAAAGAGGGTGAAAATTAAGGGCAGTTGGGCCAGCCTTCAAAAGACACACTCAAAGTTGTTGGCTTCATGAGCTCTCCCAAGTCAGAGCTTTTAAATGGCATGGATGAGGTCCTCCGTAAGGTCCTCTAACACGGATTCGTCCAAGTGCCTTTCCATGGTTTTTTTTTTTTCCACACTTGGGTTTAAATAATGGATTAGAAGGAAAAGAAATGACTGCGGGATGACCTCGTGGCCAGATGACGCCGGAAGGAGGTAAACGTGGCCTTGGAAATAGTCCGTTGGCCGTGGAAGGCAGCGCCGTTGGCTTGTCAGATGTCTTCATCCAACGCTCCTGCATCTGCCGCGGGGCGGCCGCAGCCCTTCCCGTGCAGGGCTGACTCCGTGCTGGCGAGGAGGCTCCCCAAGCAGATAATGCAAATAACTCCGCCGCCCGAGAACGGCAGAGGCGGCCGGGCATATTTTTTTGATGAATGCTTTATGGAGCCTGGTGACAGGCGTGAAATTAGAAAATTCCTTCAGCGCCCTAAAATATAAATAGCTTTCGGAACTGAAAAGAGTTTCACAGCTGAAGATTTTATTGTGTTGGGAGGAAAAACTTTTCCACCGCCACCACCCCCTCAACCCTCCCGTCCCCCCCCTCCCGGCTTCTTCTCCTCAAGTTGTTTGTCCATTCACAAAACAAATACTCTGAAGCCCAGTACGGCTCATGGGAATAAATTTCAGGTCGAATTAGTACAGTTTCCTTGCTGTCAGGACGGTGGAATTAATGGTGTTTTGATGACACGAATTTTGAAGGGCGAACAAAGACGCTGAAGGGAGGGAGACATGACTCCTTAGAAGCGCGGTCCTCCTCTCCCCCAGCCTCTCTTGTCTTCCCTGTCATCCGTCTGCCAATCTCCCTGTCCATGGTTAGTTAAAGGCGCTTTTTATCCTCTTTTCTTTCCCACAGAGTTTGCCAGATCCGGCCCAGTGCCTGGGTTCCAAGGGGACACGCTGCAGTTGGCCTTCATCGACTTGAGACAAGTAAGTCTTTGTGTTTTTGTTTTTTGTTTTTCTTTTAAGATGTGTGACTGAAGACCATCAGGTCTTAAGGAAAGGGAGAGGAGGGGAAACGGTGTGGGCGATTTACGCCAGAGACCTATATTTTGCCCCCTTTCCTCCTCCTCTCCTCGCTCGAAGCCACCTCCTCACTGAGCGCTCCCGGAGCCGGCGGAGGTGAAAAGGGCTGGTGGTACAGGGGCGAGGAAGAAAGCCATGGCTGACCCTTGGCCGGCGAGGTCCATTGTGCTCCCGTTGGCTTCTGCAGACGTGGCAGAAAGATAACTCGGCGACTCTCCCCCCTGACGCCAAGCAGGTGGTGCTCACAGAGAGAGCAGTGATGCAGAGCCCGCCCGCCCCCGCGAGCTTTGTTCGCAGATAATGCCCACAGAGGCGTTTGCGCCGGGGCTGGGCTGGGGAGGCTCCGTCTGCCTGCGCCCCTTCCAGTCCCCGCTCGGCTTGGCGACCCCCACCCCCATCCCCGCTCCCCTCTTCCGCAGATGGTCCCCAGCCGTGAATGACAAAGTGGCTGTTGGGGAAGATGACTGGGGAAGGCTCCACCCATCGGTGGCCACCTCTTGAGGGGGCCCTGTTGGAGCCAAGTTGACCATAGCAGGTAGTGAGGCATGTGTGGGGCTTGGCAAGCCGGGTGAGGGAAAAGGGCCTTTCTAGCCAGCCGTTTGTTTGGGCTAGAATTGGGCATTATTGATATCCTAGGCTGGGGCCGGGGGGGGGAAGTGAGGTGGTCCTGTCATCTCTTGGCACCGAAGATGGATGGGTTGAGGAGAAAGTCTGAATGAAGTAAGACTCGATGACTGATGCTTCTCTCCTATTAAAACAATCTTTTTTTGTCCGTCGAGCCCCCCTGGCTTTGTCCCTCCTGCCATCATGATGCAGTGCCTCTTGTTTGCAGGGTTGACGTCGTTTGCATTCTGAAAACTTTCGGGTGCTGAGGGTATTTCTTAAATCTGCATAATCCCCTTCTATCGATGATCTCCTCACCACCGGCTCTCGGGTTCATGCTGGAGCTGCTTTTAACCCATAAGGGTTTGAGAACTTCTCCGAATCCCCTTGAGGTGCAGGGAGCAATCTGTCATCCCATGACACTTCCGCAGAGCCCAAAGGAGCTTAATTGCGTTGAGATGCCATGGCTTCAAGATCGGGATTTGGGGCTGCCAGCAGCTGCCAGATTTGATTGGAAAATCTTGCAGTGTCTTTATCAGTGATCTGGGTGAGCAGGTGGAGGATGCCCTCAGTTTGCAGATGACACCAAGTTGGTTGGGAGCATTGACCTGCTTGAGAGTAGAGAGGCTCTACAGAGGGATCTGGCCGGGCTGAGTCAAGGGGCCAAGCCAATGGGATGAAGTTCAATAAGTCTCCTATGAGGAGAGACTTGAGCGACCTGTTCTAGTGCGAGGTGTACCTGCCTATGGCAGGGGTTTGAAACTGGATTATCTTCGAGGTCCTTTCCAACCTAAACCATTCTATTCTATAAGTTTAGATTGGACATTAGGAGCAATTTTTTACCCAAAAAGGTTGTCAACCCCTGGCCCAGGCTGCTCAGGGCAGTGGTGGAATCCCCATCCCTGAAGGGATGGAAAAGCTGTGTGGATGTGGTGCTGAGAGCCTTGGCTTAGTGGTGGGCTTGGCAGTGCTGGGTTAAAGCTTGGACTTGATCATCTTAAACACTTCTTTCAACCAAAATGATTCTGTAAAAATGATCAAAATAGCGGCAGGGGAAAGGCACACAGGTGAGTTCCCCAACCCCCCCCCCCCCCCTCCACCCCACCACACACACG
>VWZI01020788.1:74294-87019 GCA_013396835.1 Psilopogon haemacephalus | reverse complement strand
ACCCAGGCTAGACTCAGCCAGCTGAAAGTTAAGGACTGAAGCTTTATAGTCACAGCTTAGCACAAGATACAAGCAGATATTTACAACATCTTGCAAATATTTACAGCTAGATACAGAAATATACAAGTTAGAAGTAATAGAGAAACAAGCTTAGCACAATATACAAGCAGATATTTACAGTATCTTACAAATATTTACAGCTATATACAGAAACAGACAAGTTAGAGGTGATACAGAAACAAGCTTAGCACAATATGCAAGCAGATATTTACAGCTATATACAGAAATAGACAAGTTAAAAGTAATAGAGAAACAAGCTTAGCACAATATACAAGCAGATATTTGCAACATCTTACAAATATTTGCAGCTGTATACAGAAATAGACAAGTCAAAGGTAATACAGAAACACAGACCCCCTCCCAGAGAGGGGTTGAGTCCCCAAGAGGGGTTCCCAACCACCCTTCCACCTTCTCCCCACCCTCCAACCTTATCCCAGAATCTGCCTTACGTGCAAGGTAAATCAGAGAGTTCGGCCAAGGGGGTTAGAAGCAGAATTGGTTAGTTAGGTTGCACAGATCCAGCCAGAAGCCAAGGAGAGAGAGAGACCAACAGCCAGAGCTCTGTCTCATCCCTGGCAACATACCAGGTCAGGTTGGATGGGACTCTGAGCAACCTGATGTAGTTGGAGGCGTCCCTGCTGACTGCAGTGGGGATGGACTAGATGACCTTTAAAGGTCCATTCCAACCCAACTCAGTCTGTGATTCTAAAACTTCTCTTTTGAACTGCTAAATGTTAACATAATATTGATTTAAAGCTATGAGGAGGGAAAAAGGCACCACCTGGAAGTGTTTGTGCTTCTGGCTGTTCTCCTTCACCCGGGAAGGAGCATAGCTGGGGAAAGGATGTTTCCAACCTGAAACCCAGACAGGCTTCTCAAAATGTTAAAAGTAATTTCAGGTTTCTATTTCAGATAGGTTTATACTTAACCTCTTACCTCGGAGCTGTCCTGCCAACCAATGTGGCTTTGCAGGAGCAAGCAGAAGCATTCTGCCTGCTGGTTACATAGGGAGGGAAAATGATGGAGCAAAAAACGCACCAAGCAGGGAGGTAGGAAGCTGCCCCCCTCCCTTCCCACTGCATTTCAGTGCTTACTGCTGCCGAGCAACTTCCCAAAGTGGTGTGAGATGATTAAGTTTATGGGAAAGATGAAAATGAATGCTTAGTTCAGTGAAGTGGTAGAAGAATGTAGCGATTTGGTTTGTGCCTTGAATCCAGATCCTTGTAGTGGAAAATCAACCCTATAAAAGTGTCATTGCCTGGAAGCATCAGAGTTCCTCCTCCTTCGGTGCAGCAGAGTCAGCCCTCTGTACCTTGAAAGCCTGATTTTTTCCCCCCTTGTGCTCAAGGAAATTTGGAGTAATTCCATCACCGTGTGGTAAGGAGGAGAGGAGTCAAGCCCAGGGAATCAAAACTGCTGTTTTCAACAGACAGTAATTTAAAGTGGGACTTCTCTTCCCATCCTGGGACAATTCTAAACCCATAAATACAATGAATGAAGTGATGAAGTAAACCAAGTTGCACCTCAGATCCTTCTGTAAGAGCCCTTTTGTAACAATGGTCTGACAGCAACACTCAACTATTTAAGGCTTCGCAGGGAAGCAAGAATTTCTTTTCCCCCTTATGGTTTAAATGTTGCTCTCCCCCACTCAGTGTTACGTTAGAAACATGTCCTGGTTCTGCTGGGATAGAAGCCCAGGCCAGCCATGGGCTACAGAACATCAGCAGTTTGGTGTCAGCCAGCACAGCTGACTGCAGTCAGCTACAGGTCTTCCCCAAACCTTCAGCAGCACACTCAGAATAGAGTTTGCTGAGCAGAGGGGAGCATTCTGCTAGAGCTTCCTGCTTGGCCTTCCTGCTTTGAGTCGTCCTCACCCCTCTCCTGCTCCAGGCTTCTGCATTTCTGGATGTTGTGACTGCTGCACTTTCCTGGGCTGACTTTTCTGTCTTGTGCTGGCAGTGGTATTCATTTGGTTCTTTCATTAAATCCATTTCCATTTCAGCCTGTGGCTCTTCTCTCCTTTCTCCTTCTCTGTTGGGGAAGGGTCATCAGATGATAGAGTAACTGTCAGAGCTCAGCCCCAGGTGCAGGCTGAAGGGAAGCAAAATGTGAAATAGATTTAGCTCCATAAATAACCTTGCTAAGATACGAAAGGCACCTAAACAGTTCAGTCTTCTGCATCTTTCTTCCTGGAGTGACTTAGGCTCTTCTGTCCAAATGTCCAAATACCATTGAAGATCTCCAGGAGCTTTCAAGTCAGCCCCAAGACTGCACATGCAATAAGTTGTCTCTTCTCTCCACAGCTTCAGGCCAGCTGGAAATGTTTTAGTTTTTCATTTTCCTGGGTTTATTATAAGAAAGTTAGCTGAGGAGGAAGGGTTTGTGTTAGTCTGAGCAGCTGCTGCAATGCACAGCCGAGCTGATCTCTTCTAGAAGCCAGATCAACACTCATGGCTGCCTGCCAAAGCAAATCTGTCTGCAGCACTTGAAGAATTTAGCTCTGGACTCCAGTGAGGGAATGTCCTCCGTGGATTAGAGCTCCTTACTCCAGGCTGCTCTGTCTGCCCAGAGAACTATAAATCCTTGGTGCTGAACTTCCTCTGCAAGTGCAGGCTTCAGCACTGAAGAGGGTTTAGAAAAAGGCAGGCAGGAGCCTGTCTTGTTGGAGGCACGTGGATGGGCAAGGGCTTAGGACATGCAGGTTCTGCTGCTCACTGCTGGATATGCAGCAGCTCTGCTCACTGCCTGTCCATTCCCTCACTGGATGTGCAGCAGCTCTGCTCACTGCTTCTCTGTTCAGTCACTGGATGTGCAGCAGCTCTTCTGCTCACTGCCTGTCCATTCCCTCACTGGATATGCAGCAGCTCTGCTCACTGCCTGTCCATTCCCTCACTGGATATGCAGCAGCTCTGCTCACTGCCTGTCCATTCCCTCACTGGATGTGCAGCAGCTCTGCTCACTGCTTCTCCGTTCAGTCACTGGATGTGCAGCAGCTCTTCTGCTCACTACCAGCCCATTTTGTGCAGTGTTTTCCTGTGTTTGAAAGCCACTCACTTGTGGTTGCTGTGGGTTGGTGCTGGCTGCTGGCCAGCTGCTAACAAGGGGTCTCCTTCTGATGCATTAATTTTTTCTCATTAGCTCTGGTAGGGATGCTCAATAAAAGAATGTTCCCCTCAGGAACAAGCTCTCTTCTGTCTTGTTCTTCACCTCACACAGATTTCCTCTCTCTGCTGTGTTCTTTCCGTAGCTCCTGGAATGTGGTTGTTTATCTGTTGGTTTTTGGGTGGTTTGGTTTATTTGTGTAGCTGGTTGGGTGAAAAGATGAAACACAAAGTTAGAGAGCAGCTTTTAGCTGCAAAATGTGCAGTCGTTCTATCTTTGTGTCCATCTTAATTTCCCTCAATGACTTCTGAACCTTCTGGCCTGCTTTGGCTGTGTTTCTGAAGGCTTGAGCCAAGATAGAAGAGAAAAAGCTGCAGTGTGAACTCATCCCTTAGGGTTAACCTTGAGAGACACACTTGGGGAAGCTTGAATGTCTTGGTTCCATGCTTGGCTTTAAGGCCCAGCTTGACAGCTTGCTGGACCAGCTCATTTAAACTATATTCTTACCCTGAAAAGTTGGACTAAGTGATCCTTGAGGTCTCTTCCAAGCTGGTGCTCAGAGAATCTCTGAAGGAATCTCTGAATCTCCTGTTCCATTGCAGGGAACAGCAGAGGGTGAGGTTTTGGTGAGAGATGCAGTGCTGCTGGTGTTCCTGGACACACAGCTGAGCTTCTTAGCAAAGTTTCAGATGATAAATTAGTATTTTTTAAAACTCCATCTTACTTGGTTGTTGACTAGAGTCTTAGATTTGGGTGAGGTAGACCTGTGTCAAGTGAGATATAGCTCAGCTCCCACTGCTAGCGTGGACCACATGGTCCAGGGCTTCCATACCCAGCCCCAGACATGGTGGGAAGCCCTTGCAAATTTGGGCTAAATGATCAAGACCTCATGGGTCTGTGCCTTGACAGGGCACTGCAAGGCTCTGACCATCTCTCTGCTCTGTTACCTGAGCCAGTTTGATGGCAGGAAGATGGAGACAGTTCTTTCAAGGGCTGAAAGGCAGCATCCAGGGCAGCACACAGGTTCGTTCCCACCAGGCTGGGTTGTTGCTTTATGACTTGTTTTTATGCCTGCCAGTTAAAGGTGGTTTCCCTGCCCTCTGAAGTCTAGTGAGATCTGAGAGGATGTGTGAGAACAAGACAGTAGGTGAGCCTCAGAGCCAGTCCTGAGCCTGCTGAGAGAGGGACTGTGAGCGTGCAGTGGTGTGGAGAGAGGTTTGTTGGGTGTGAAACTGGTTTGGCTGATTTTATTTTTTCTCTGCTTGTTTTGCTGGTAGATGGAACAGAAGTTGAAAACCATATTAGAGGGAGGATCAATTAAGTTTTATCTGTCTCGCCGAGATGTCTCCTCTTCACATGTACCTGCTTGTCTCTTGGAAGCAGAGGCTTTGGTCATAAGAGAAGTTGCAGACAGAGTAGTTGCCACGTTAATCATTGGATGCAGTAAAGCAGAGATGAAAAGGTGACTCATGAGTTTCAGCTCATCTACTTCCTTGCCTGTTTTCCATCTCCAAACTGTTCTGTAGCCTGCCATCCCCCCTGCAGGCTGCCCTGCTGCAGCTCCCATTTCTGCCCTCACAGCTCAGCAGGTGCTCTGTGGCACTGCTCTGGCCAAAGGCTGCAGTGTGGCCACCTGGACACTATTTGTTTAGGTTTTAATTTATTTTATTTAGGAGGACTCTTCTATGCTTTGGTTTCTGGTCATCTGCAGTACGAACCACAGCTGGGCATGACGTGTGGCAAAAGTTCAAGATAGGTGGGTTTGAAAGGATTGCCCCAAATCTTGGGGCACAAATCACCCTCCCAGAGCTGGGGGTGAGGGAGATGTTTCTGAGGTGCTAGAATGTGCCCAAAGGAGGGCAGTGATGTTGCTGGTGCATCCAGAGTACAGGTCTGGTGAGGAGCAGCTGAGGTTGTTCAGCCTGGAGAAAAGGAGGCTCAAGAGAGACCTTGCTCTGTACGAGCCCCTGGAATGAGGTTGGAGTGAAGTGAGAGTTCACAGGCTCACAGGATATCAGGGGTTGGAAGGGACCCAAAGAGATCGAGTCCAATCCCCTGCCAGAGCAGGACCATCCAGGCTAGCTCAGGTCACACAGGAGTTGGTCTCTTCTCCTAAGTAACAAATGATAGGACAAGAGGAAATGGCCTCAGCACGTGCTAGTGGAGCTTGAGGTTGGATGTGAGGAGCAATTTCATCCCCAAAAGGGTTGTCAAGCCCTGGAACAGGCTGCCCAGAGTAGTGGTGAAGTCCTTGACCCTGGAGGGATTTCAGAGCCATGGAGATGTGGTGCTGAGGGCTGTGGTTTAGTGGTGACCTGGCAATGGTGAACTAATGGTTGGATTTTCTGACCTTGAAGGTCTTTTCCTGCCAAAACAATTCCATGGTTCTAATGCCCTTTGCAAGGAGATTTTTCCATAGGAAGACAACCATTTACATTTCACACCTCACTTCCCTTGTCTCCTCTCCTTTTACCTGCATCCCTTTGCTCCTGTGTTTCCCTGTATCCTGTCTGTGTTTCCTTTCATTATTTAGCATGGCCTCTGCCAGGTTTTCCTCTCCACCTCCACAATCTGAAGGCCTTTGAGGGCATCCCTACATGCCCTGCCTGCACCTCCCAAGCCGTGCCAAGTGAAATGTTGAGTCCTGTAAAATCTTTCACTGCAAATGTCATCTTCTTGTGTTCCAAGGAAACAAGAGGTGTGAAGACACATGCTCCACATGCTCCAGCCTTCATTCTTAATTACTCAGCACTGATGGCTTTCAGCTGCTTTTATCATTACCCTCAAATATAGGGGTTTGCTGGTAAGATCCTATCTCCAGGCTCTTCATTGCTTTTGTGGCTCCTCTCCGAGTTCCAGATTGGTATCTCTTGGATAATGCCTGCCCCCCACCCTTTACTAATCACCTTCATTACTGTGGTGCCCACAGGGCCAACTAATAGCTGCCCATTTTGCTGGGTCTTGTGCAAACACGAAGGCCTGAGGAGCGTGAGCAGATGATGGAGAGCAGGAGAGGCAGGGCAGATGTCTGACTGGCAGCCCGACACGTTACTGCCAATTAAATGGTGTTTTGTTTCCTAACACCTGAGGATCTGGTGGTTGTTTTTCCAGGCACCCAGAAGCTTCACACAAGTGCAGATGTCAGCTTCAGGTCGACCAGCAGGTCAAGGCAGGTTCTCTTTCCCCTGTGTGCTTTGCCCTAGTGGGGCCACATCTGGAGTCCTGGGTTCAGTTCTGGATTCCCCAGTTGAAGAGAGACAAAGAACTACTGGAGAGTGTCTGGCAGAGACCCATTCAGTTATGCCCCCATAGAATGCTATCAGGGTAGTCAAGCATGAGTTCCCCTTAGCAAATCCTTGCTGACTACTCCTGATAACCTTCTTCTCTTGCAAGTGCTTTGAGATGCCCTCCAGAAGGAGCTGCTTGGTCATTCTGAGGAATCCCTCAGACTGTGGCTAGCCCAGTGCAGCAGGAAGGGCATTCCAGGGGCTTGGCCAAACCACTGTTTCTTGCTTGTTAGGCTCAGGGTACAGAGTGGGTTGTGTTTTTTTTTTAAGTGCCCCAAACCAAACAGTGCCTGATCTAGGGTAGGGTGTCCCTGTCCATAGCAGGGGGGTTGGAACTAGATGATCCTTGTGGTCCCTTCCAAGCCCGACTGATTCTATGATTCTATTTGAGCAGGACACATTACATGAGTTTGCTTTTTCATCATTGTTAAGTGTCTGACTCACAAAGGAAGGATGCTTCAGAGTTAGTGCTGAAAATCCAAGCTGCTCCTTTGCTGTGCTCTGCAGAAGAGGGCTGCACAGAGGCAGAGGCACACCACGATGTGAGCTCAGAGCAGACTCAGAGCCTTGACTCTGTTCTGTCTTGCTGTGGTGGGTTGCAGCCAGCCTTGGTGTCACTTTAACGCAGCCTTTTGTAGCCGAGTTGCATTCAAACGGCACAGCCCCCTGGTCTGCTCGGCTGCTGCCGCTTGGGCAGAATCCACCACTCTCCATCCAGGAAGGATGTTTTGGCATGGTGAGGAATGAAAAGTGCCTGGGATGCTCCCTGGGGCCTTCAAACAACAACAACAACAACAAAAAATCAAGAGTGCAAACATATTCTGTTAGCACTTCTCTTACATGGAGAGTGCTGCCTGGGTTTCTTTCCTTAGGGCATGGCACTGGAAACTGTGGAGCCTGTCGACACTTTGCAGCCTGGAACAATGAAAACAAACAAACAATCAAAGCCTCTTTCATTGGGAGATTCTTGGGCTAGACAGAAGAAAGAAAGGGAGGAAATGAGGAATTTGAAAGCTGGAAACAGACTTTTCTACCTCATGGCTGGGTGTTGAGTTCTTCAAGATGTCACATCAGCAGTTCAGGCTTGTTCAGATGTTGAAATCAGGAGATGGTGGAGCAGGAGATGTTTGTTCTCCCCTTGGTCAGGGCTTTAGGCTGTCCCTTGGAGTTTGCTCGGGGGCCATTGGGCTCTTCATGCTGTGGTCTGGGGGCTGGTGCCAGGTGTCCCAGGTCTGAGGTTTGGTGCCATATATCCCTAGTTTGGGGATTGGTGCCATGTGTCCCAGGTCTGGGGGCTGGTGCCATGTGTCCCAGACTGCTGTGTCCCTCTGCAGAAGATAGCAAAGAGTTGCTGTATTTATTTCCAAGGCTGTGTGCCCAGAGTGATTCACTAAAGCATCACCCATCACCTAGTGCTGCTTTCTCTTGTTTTCATGTTTATTTTAATGTAAAGCAAGCAGTACACCACTGGTGGGACTCTATCTTGCTGAAGTTGTTCATTGACCTTGCATTGGAACTTGAACACTTCCCATTTGATTTTTTCTCCTCTGAGATTCCGCTGTAGACCCTGCCTCCTCCCGGGCACCCTCAGCTCTGAGGATCCATTCACCTTGGTGCAGGTCGCTGTTATTTCAGACCTCTCAGGTGGGGCACGGCCAGCAGGAGGTGGCACATGCAGGTGGGAGGAGGAATCTTCTCCCTGCTGTGCCCTCTGAGCGCGGGTGGCCGTGGGGCAGTCATCCAAGCAGTTAAACAGACCCCGCTGGAGTTGGGGGCCTGCTTGCACCTTTCACCTGCTGACTGGGGCAGGGTGGATGTGGAACAGAGAGGGCCAGAGGTGGTTGCCCTTCACCTCCACATCCCTGCCTGTGAAACTGAATCTGCTCCAGCAATCCATGAATGCTTGGGAGCTGCCACTCTGGAGCTGGTGAGGAAGAGTCATCTACAAAGAAGCCTTTATGGAGCTGCCTTTGGTGATATCCTAGCTTCACTTTGTGCAGTGCATGGGGTCTGCTCCCCCCGAGGGCTCCTGTTGCTGTTGTGAAAGTGAGGAGTTGCTGGGCTCAGCTCTCAGGTCTCCCTGGAAGGCTTCAGCTGGACCTCGGTGGGTGGTAAAGTTGGTTTTGCAGGGCAGTCTGGCCTTTGAAGCTGTAGGGAAACACTACCTTGGTGCATCTGTCTAACTCTTCTCCCAAGTGCACCTGGAGCACTGGGTGGGCATTTCAGAGCAAGGGAAGGGTAGCTCCTTGGAAGCCTTCTGTGATGTTTTGCCAGCCCTAGTGGTCAAGTTTCTGCAGTAACAGGCACCCATGGCAGGGTGAGCCTCTGAGGCAAGGAGGCAGGATAGGCCCCCTGGTGCTGTCAGGGTGGTGGATGTGCTACCAAGTGGCTTCAACAGCAGAGTGCTTGGAGCACTGTGTACAGGACAAGCAGGACATGGAAGTGTTTGAGCCAGTGCAGGGAAGGCCACCAAGATGCAGCAGCTCTGCTCTGAGGACAGGCTGAGAGAGTTGGGGCTCTGCAGCCTGGAGAAGAGAAAGCTGCCAGGAGACCTTGGAGTGGAAGGGAGCTGCAGGAGGGCTGGAGAGGGACTATTGACAAGGTCTTGTAATGACAGGAGGAATGGGTTTGAAGTGGCAGAGGGGAGGTTGAAACTGGATGTGAGGAGGAAGTTGTTTGTAGTGAGGGTGGTGAGACACTGGCACAGGTTGCCCTCTCAGGCTGTCCTCATAGCAGAGCTGCTCCAGCCCTGTGAGGAGAGATCTCAGGAGTGTGTTTTTGGATGATTTCATGGCATTTCAGCCAGCTATTCCTTCATGAAGCCTGGTGAGGTGGGGCTGGCAAACTGCACACCTGGCACCAAGGCGTCACTGGTTCGCTGTCACCATTCGTACTGATGGATTGGCAGCAAGGTGGCACCAGATAGCAAGGAACATCGAAGGGTGGAAGCACTGTCAAGGCCAGGAGCAGGCTGTCCAGAGATCTGGTGGAGTCACTACCCCTGGAGAAACCGAAAGGCTGTGTAGAAGTGGTGCTGAGGGACATGGGTTAGTGGTGACCTGGCAGTGCTGGTTTAATGGTCCAGCCCTACAGTCTTAAAAATCTTTACCAGCCTTCATGACTCCTTGTGCCTGGTGTTGAAGTGAACAAACCAGGAGTATCCTGGGTTGACTTGGTAGCTTTCAGGGTGACTTTGCATTCCTGCCCATTAGTAACTTACTCCCAGAACTGTACCAAACCTCACCAAAGTGTCAGAGATTTGACAGGAGCTAGAAAATGTCTCACTACCTACTAGAAGTACTACTTTGATTTTGCCTGGTCTGATACGTACCTACACCAGCCACACGTGACTTTGAGGATGTATGTGAGACCTGCAGAGTGCCAAGAGGGCTCTGTGTGCTGTGATACATGGGGAGGAAGAGAGCAATTAGAGTAATGATCTTTAATTCATAAAGATTGAGGTGGTCTGACCACCAGTGCAGAGGAATGGCACTTCTCTGCTTTGGGGCTTGTTGGAGGAGCTGGCTGAAGGCAGAAGCTGATGAAGAGAGGCTGAGGGACCTGGGGCTGCTTAGTCTGCAGAAGAAAAGACTCAGAGGGGATTGAATCAATGTTTGTACATCTGTGAGGGCTGGGGGTGAGGAGGGGGGGGACAGGCTCTGCTCACTGCTCCCTGGGATAGGCCAAGGAGCAGTGGATGGAAGCTGCAGCACAGGAGGTTGCAGATCAACACCAGAGGCAACTTCTTGCCTGTGTGGGTCCCAGAGCAGTGGCACAGGATGCCCAGAGAGGTTGTGGAGTCTCCTTGTGTGGAGCCTTTGCAGACTCTGTCTGGATGTGTTGCTGTGTGCCCTGAGCTGGATTGTCTGGTCCTGCTGTGGCAGGGGGGTTAGATTTGGTGATCTCTTTGTGTCCCTTCCAACCCCTGACATCCTGTGAGCCTGTGAACCTGTCTAACACACACAGATATTGCACTAAGATCATGTGTACAGACTGAACAAAGTGAGGACAGATTCCTTCTGGACCTCCTGAACTCTCAGGACTGTCCGGGCAATGCAGAGGAGAAGAAAATGAGAGAGGAAGAGTACATCTGTGTGTCTGGCCCATCAGGGAGTTTCTGCCTTGCTGCTGCTGGTGTTGGTTGGGCTCTGTTAGCAGGTCACAGCTCATCACATGGTGTTAGCAGTAACAAGCAGCTCGGATGAGGTGAAGCTGTGTGACTGAACTCGAATTTGTAGGCTCAAGCACTTCTCCAGTGAGGCCTGGAGAAGGACTTGAGCCTACTTGAGCCTCCCAGGGCTGATGAGGTTCCAGCAAAGGTGATATTGGGAGAGAGAGTGATTGGCATTGGAATGGGCTGCCCAGAGAGGTGCTGGAGTCCCCATCCCTGGGGGTGTTCAAGAAAAGCCTGGATGGGGCAATTAGTGCCATGGTCTGGTTGCTTGGATAGGGCTGGGTGATAGGTTGGACTGGATGAGATTGGAGCTCTCTTCCAACCTGACTGAGTCTATGTCTCTAGGACCTTTCCTCTGCAAATGTTTGTGGCATGTGTATGACTTCTGATGGCTCCAAGCAGAAAACCTGCATCTCACTTGTTGTAGTTGAGGTTCAGCATGAGGAGAACTGTGAAGTCTTCTCTACCACCTCCCACTGCTTTTGAGTTGCTAATGACAAGATGTAAACACCTGTCAGACCACTTAGCTGCAAAGGCTTCTGCAAGAGACCCTTCCAACACATACAGAGAGGGTGGCTGATGCTCCTTGTCAAAACTTAGGTGTTTTGTGGTGGTTTTGACCTTCTGCACCAAAAAGCAGAAGCTTCTGGCTGCTTCCCACAGTGATAAGGGCTAGGGTGGTTTCCACTGTGGGCTGCGCCTTCCTGTGCTTGCAGACAGGTCAGCCCCAAGAGCGGAGGAGGAGAGGCAGGGGGAAAGGAGCCAGGAGTGCAGACAGTGTGTGTTAGTTAGCTGTAATCTGTTAATTGGGTGCCTGTTATTGCTGGATGCTTTGGTGCGTTCTTGGGCACTGCGGCTCCATCAGTGGGGCCCTTCTGAGCTGCCAGACAGGTCTGTGTTGCAGAGAGCCATCAGCAGCTTTGCCAGCTTGCACATGGCTCTCCTGCCTAATAAATCCAACAGACCACATCAAGCTGCTGGAGAGCAGCCAGGCAGAGAGGGGCCTGGGGGTACTGCTCAACAAGGCAACTGAACAGGAGCCAGCAGTGTGCCCAGGTGGGCAGCAGAGCCAATGGCATCCTGGGCTGGAGCAGGAGCAGTGTGGGCAGCAGGAGCAGGGAGGTTATTGTGCCCCTGTGCTCAGCACTGCTCAGCACACACCTTGAGTGCTGTGTCCAGTTCTGGGCCCCTCAGTTTGAGAAAGATGTTGAGGTGCTTGAATGTGCCCAGAGAAGGGCAGCAAGGCTGGGGAGGGACCTGGAGCACAGCCCCAAGAGGAGAGGCTGAGGGAGCTGGGGGTGTGCAGCCTGCAGAAGAGGAGGCTCAGGGCAGAGCATCCTGCAGAGAGGTTGTGGCCAGGAGGGGTTGGGCTCTGCTGCCAGGCACCCAGGGACAGAACAAGAGGACACAGGCTCAAGCTGTGGCAGGGCAGATTGAGGCTGGATGTTAGGAAGAAATTCTACATGGAAAGAGAGATTGGCATTGGGATGGGCTGCCCAGGGAGGTGGTGGAGTCCCCATCCCTGGAGGTGTTCAAGAGGAGGCTGCATGAGGCACTCACTGCCATGGGTTAGTCAGTGAGAAGGGTTAGGTTAGGTGATAGGTTGGACTCGATGATCCTAGAGGTCTTTTCCAACCTGCTTCATTCTGTGACTCTGTGACTGAGTTTATTCAGGCCATGCTCATGCATATTAATCTCTGGGGTCGGCTTCTCCTTCATTCATTGAAATTCTCCTTCTCCATCAGGCCCTGGCTCCCCCAGGGCTGTGCTTTCCTGTAACAGCGAGCTGGCGTCGAGGCCCGGGGATCGATACCGGGCGTGCTCTCAGCGTTTAAATTACCACCATGGTCCACTGGTCTTGGCTTAGGCAAAAGAATCCCAGTGATGAAAAGACACTCGATCCGGAGTTTGCCAGATAGTGTAAACAAGAGCATTAGTCGGACCGGATGGGCACGATAATTGCCCGCTCAGCTTGTTGCTTGAATGGATCCATTAAGGTCGGCTTCAGGGAACTGCATCATCCTTTTAGACAGCTACAAAGGAAGGATTGAGGAGGGGAGGGGGGAAGCAAAAAAAAAAAAAAAAAAAAAAAAAAAAAAAAA
>VWZI01020788.1:44102-72586 GCA_013396835.1 Psilopogon haemacephalus | reverse complement strand
AAAAAAAAAAAAAAAAAAAAGAAGCCTGGCATTTTTATTATGTGGTGCCAACCAGGCAGATAGGGGAGGAGCAGTAGGTGTGTTCCACACCAAGGCTCGCTTGGCGTCTGCCCATCCTTCTGTCCGCAGCAGTCGCATCTGCCCAAGTGGAAGAGTAAATACTTCTCCTATCTAATCACATTAAATGTTCCGGAGTTGTAATACCTTAATTTGGTTGCTGACATGAGGGCTGGTGGGGAAATGATGTGGTAATCAGGAATGACAGCGATGGCAGATAGCAATCTTTTGTTTCCAAGATGAAGCGGGGCTGAGCAGGGAGCCTGGTGGGGTGTGCCCCGTAACCAGAAATAGTCCTCGCGCGCTGACTCACGGCGCGGAGCTGCTCGGCAAAGTTGGCTCTTTCTACAGGTGGCTTGGTGAGCTCTCGTCTGAACTCGCTGCTAGGCTCTGGGAGATCCAGTTCAAGGTCAGAGGCATCTGTGGTTGGACTCAGAGATCGTAGAATCACAGATTTGTTTTCATGGAAGGAGACCTTTAAGATCGTAGAATCACAAAATCACCTTGGTCGGGAGGGACCTCTAAAGGTCACCCAGTCCAGCCCCTCTGCAGTGAGCAGGGACATCCTCAACTAGATCACAGAGTCACAGAATGAAGCAGGTTGGAAAAGACCTCTAGGATCATCGAGTCCAACCTATCACCTAACCCTTCTCATTAACTAACCCATGGCAGTGAGTGCCTCATGCAGCCTCCTCTTGAACACCTCTAGGGATAGGGACTCCACCACCTCCCTGGGCAGCCCATTCTGATGGCAAATTGGTGTCCAACTGACAGCACGTAGAACCACCAAGTCCTTTGGGTTGGAGGTGTTAGATGACAGGTTGGACTTGATGATCTCCAATGTCTTTTCCATCTTAATTCTGTGGTTCAGGTTGTTGTGAGCACCCAATTAAGAGAAAGGCAACAACTAAGGAGCAGTGCATCTTTGCTGCTCCTTTTGTGGTATCTTGGAAGCCAAGCAGACAAAGTCTGTTACTGTTCTGCTCCTCTTAGTGCTGGGAGTCTGGAGGGGGGGCAGGGAATCCTCCCTGGAATGCACACCCGAGGTGGAATTGCTTTTCAGAAGTGTTTGGAAACAATTGCTTCTGCAGGAGCAGGAGCTGGTGTGAACAGCCAGTTCTGTCCTGGGGATGTGCATTCCGGGATGCCAGAGGAAAGCAGCAGCCTGGAATTTGCTTCATGTTTGAGGTTAGTTTGCAGGCAGGCTCAGCCTGGTGCTTTTGTGGAGGGTGGCTCGAGGCACAGCTCGCAGTGGAAAGAGTTTGTCTTTCATATTTTTAGGCAAAGGGATTTCTTTAGGGTCGGATGGAGTTCGCACCACTTTCTCTTCTGCCTTGATGAAGGTAGGCTTTATTATTTTAAATGACTGCTCTGGAAGCTTGCTCTGCAGCCTGCTGGGCACCTGGTTCTGTAGGGTTGTGGAAGCAGGCTGGTAAAGATGGGCACACACTTGGCATTTCTCAGGCTGGGAAAAAAATCTGTCCCAACAGATCTCCTCCAACAGGGACAAGTTTTTCCATGAGCATCAACTCAGGAGGGCTGTGATCAGTGGTGCAGAGCCTAGCTGGAGGCCTGTAGCTTGTGGTGTTCCCCAGGGGTCAGGATCAGGTCCAGTCTTGTTTAACATCTTCATCAGTGGCCTGGGTGAAGGGACAGAGTGGACCCTCAGCCTGGAGAAGAGCAGACTGAGAGGGGATCTTCTCAATGCTTATCAGTAATTAAAGGCTGGGGGTCAAGAGGATGAGTTCAGACTCTGCAGTGGTGCCCAGTGACAGGCCTATGTGCAGTGGACACAGACTCGAACCCAGGAGGCTCCATCTGAACATGAGGAGGAACTTGTTTGGTGTGAGGGTGCTGGACCCCTAGAGCAGGCTGCCCAGAGAGATTGTGGAGTCTCCTTCTCTGGAGAGCTTCCAACCCCACCTGCCCATTATGATCCTGGGCAACAGGACTAAATGATCTCCTGAGATCCCTTCCAGCCACCACCATGCTGTGATTCTGTCATGCAGTGTCTCAGCCTTCAGGGAAGAGCATTGCTCATAAACTTAAAAGCAGATGCTATAATTTAAGGCATTTAATTAGCCCTTTTACTTTCAGCCACTGGAAGCTTTCTCCAGAAGGCTCTTGACAGAAACGGAGGAAGACTCCAGCACAGATTTCTCTCCAGTAATGCCTTTCCCCCATGGATTATTCTTTGATTTACAAGATGAGAATATTCTGCCCTCGTAAAGAGATAGCTCAGCACGCGTGGGGCTGTGTGTGCAGAAAGAGATACGGAGCTGCAAAGTTTTCCAGGAGGAAAAAGTGATGTAATGGGCTGTGGAAATAATATTTTTTGTTCTTTCTCTCATCTGATCACACTTACGAAATAAATAGTGGAAAAAGGCAGAAACCCATTGAAATGTGAACCACTCCAGGAAGGCTCCCCCATTGCTGCACGCTGGGTTCAGGCAGCAAGCAGCATCCAGCAGTGGTTTCCAGCACATTAACGGCAGCGTGTGGAGCCATCTGTCATGGCTTGGAGGTGTTGAACCGATTCAGCAGCTCGTTAGGGAAAGGCCAGAAAGGAAAAAATAGTCTAGAAAGTCAGTGTATGGATGGAAGAAGGGGAGGCTGAAGAGCTGGAGGAAGCCTGCTTCCTGCCGCGCTCTGATTTATGGAGTCGCCTGCCGTCGGCGCAGCCTCTTGTGGAGTCAGGGCCCTTCACTGGCAGATTTGCAGTAGGTTAAGGCATGGTCAACAGCAGCCTCAGTGCCTCGATGGGGACACCTATCCCCTCCAAACCCATCCTCAGACACGTCCCAGAAGCATGCCTTGGAGGTGCCATCCTGGTGGATACCTCTCAGCTTGGACTAAGTTCGAAGGGGAACTCCAGCTAATGGTATTTGCTGCTCTCAGGGCTGAGCTTGACTTGTAAATGGCTTCTTCTACTAAAGCTGTTTGCCAGCAAGATGGGGTGGAGGAACAAAAACTTGCTTTGGTCTCTGCAGCTGCTGAGGTAGCACCTGGCTATTTGTGGTAATTTAATCTGCACTCAACCCTGCTCCACAGACCTTCTGGAGATGTTTGTAGAAAGAGTTTCAAAGGCCTGAGATGTTAGCCAGCATCCATGGCCACTTTCCCAGCAGCCAGGCTCTGCTGGTTTGCTTTTTGCAGCACCCTTGCTGTGGGTGCTGTGCAGGATCTGGTCTTTCCACCTTCTCATTCCTACTGGAAGCTGAGCATTGCATTGCAAATCCTTGGAGCAGGCTGCCAGGAAGTGGTGGAGTCCTCATCCCTGGGGAGATTTAAAAGCTGTGGAGATGTGGTGCTGAAGGTTCAGTGGCAGCCTGGCAGCACTGGGTCAATGGCTGGACTCAATGATCTCGGAGGTCTTTTCCAACCAAAATGACTCTGTGCTTTTAAACTCTTGGTGACCTCTCAGAGCTATGTTTAGTTGTGCTTAATGCAAAGACTGTGCCAGCTGTGAGCACTGCTGTGTTCTCCTCTTTGTAGGCAGCATCTGATACCTTTCTGCACGTGGACACAGACCTCTGGCCCTACACAGCTGCTCTTAGTTTGCCTTTTTTTATCACTTTCTTCCCCATACTGATCTTTTTGCCTTACTCTGTCATTCTCATACCCATCCTGTTCCCTCCTATTTATAATCCTGGGTGTTTAGTGAAGAGCAGTAAGGAAACAGATTCAGACCTTCAACGAGCAGGATGAATTCAGGACAGCTAAAATCACTCCTGCTTCTCTGGAAAACCAAAGTTATTCCAGGACATGATGGTACAGGGCAAAAGAGGATTGGCTAGAAGGAGCCCTCACATGTGTCTGCCTCAGCCTATGGTTCAGATCAGGTTGGTTACAACCTTGTCTCAAGGCTCTCCAGCTCTTCCCATGTTTTTCCCACTGGGAGATGCCCTCGTGTGCCATTGTGAGTTGTCTGGTTGCAACCTGTGCTGTTTCTCCTCATTTTGCTGGTCACTTCTGGTTCTTCTCTGCTGCTTTTTTCTTGGGGTTGGTGGGTACTAAAGTGACTAAGCTGAGAGTCCTCAGCTTTAGGTTTGGGAGCAGTGGAATCCTGACAGTACAGATGTTTTTTAAATGATTTCTTCTTAAATGAAACTAGTGGAAAATTGAACTAATTAGAGAATTCTTTCTGGGAGGAAACCACCCCTCCAGATGTCACAGAGGAATGGGAGTCAGCTGCCCTTTGCTTTCTGGGTCATTTTGAGCCTTTGCATTTGCTTTGGTTTGAAAAGACTTGGAGAAGGCTGCAGCCCTGCTGGCTGCCCAACCTCTTCCTGTGCTTCAGCAGGAGCCTCCAGCTGGTACACAGGTCCAAAACCCTCGAGGAGTAATTCTCAGTGGGTCTAATGGAGGCAGAGGCTGCCCAGCTCCCAACATCCCATCCCTCCTCTTCCTCAGATGTTCCTGAAACTCCAAACTTGGCCCTGCTGGGATGGGAACTGAATCAGTCCAGGAAAGTCCCTCTGCCTGAGCCCCAGGGGCCACTCACATGAGCAAAGCACTGGCCCAAAGGCTTTGCCACAGCCACTGATGGGAGCTGTTGGGCACAGAGCTGTTGGGGACTGGTGCAAGGCCATGCAGCAGGACTTCAGCTCTGGACCCCAAGCTGGGCAGAGTCTCTGTGCCTGTTTCCTCACCCCCTCTCCTCCGTGACAAGCTCTGATATGTGTAGATACTGAGAAAAAAGCTGAGAAAAAGTTTTTTGGGTTTTTTTCTTTTTCTTGCAAGGGAATTGTCTTCTTGCAAATTCTAATGGGACCTGTAGCTCCTGTTTTAGAGTCAATCACAGAATGGTTTGAGTTGGAAAGGACCTTGAAAGCTCATCCAGTCCAACACCCTTGCAGTCATCAGGGACATCTGCAACTAGAGAAGGTTGCTTAGAGCCCTGTCCCAGCCCAGCTTGAAATGGCTCCAGGGATGGAATCTGCCACCTCTCTGTGCAACCTGGGCCAGTAGCTCACCACCCACACTGTACCCAAGTACCTAATAACCCCCAAGCCTTTCTCTTTAGGTCTTCTCTCAATCCCTTTTATCTCCCAGCCCATACTGATGCTGTACTCTAACAAATGTTGTGTTTTAATGCGTACTTTGAAATGAAAGCTGGAAGAAGGTAATTTTAGCTCTTTGCAAGCACCAGCTAACAGTCAGTTGTCCCAGGCAGTGTGATAGGTGGCTTGCAAAGAGTAGCAAAGTCAGGATGATTGCTCCTGTCAGCCTAGTCTAAATAGAAAACACACAGACCATGGCTGGAGCTGAAATGAGCTGAGCCATCAAGCCCTGGCAGTCGGCACAGATCTCGGCAAAGCCATCACTTTTCTTTGGGTTTTTATTCATATTTTATTCATACTCATAGATTTTTTTTTTTTCCCCCACTGTCTTTTCAAGCAGCTTTTTTTTTTTTTCTCTGCAAGCAATCGGAGCTGTTTGTGGCTGGCAGCACAGCTAAGGAGCCAGCTGCACCCAGCAGCACACAGACTTGTCAAAACTCTCCACAACCACCAGCTCCAGCTCCCTCTGCTCCAAACTGCCAGGGGCCTCCCTGCACAGACGCTGCAGGCTGCAGCAGCTCCAATCACCTACAAATGAGATTTAGTTTTTAAAGTAGATTATGCTAAGAGGATATTCATGGGGGTTTTTGGTAAATGATAGGGTTGCAATCGGATCTTTTGATGAGATCAGCTTTTTGAGGGGTGGGGAAGTGTTTGGATACAGCTGGCTCTTGCACAGCAGCTTCAATCTGTCTTCTGTCAATGAGGCTGGAAGCCACCATGTGTCTGGTGGCATTTACTTTCTCGAGGACGTTTGTCTGTGCCCTAGAAGCAGCTGCTGCCTACAGAGGGGCTGCCATTGAGCTCTGAGCCCTCAGCCACCTCACGTTGCCTTGAAATATGCTGCTGCCTCTCATCTCTCAGAGTCACGTCCTGCGAGTAGGATGAGCTGCATGGGGAGCTGGAGATACGGAGCAGCACCCAGCCAGCAGCAAACAGGGAGCAGGTCAAGAGAGGTTATTCTGCCGTGGGTGCCACTGGCAAAAAGATGCCAACATGTCAGGTAGTGACGGGACTGGAGGGAATGGAACAAAGCTGGAAATGGGGAGATTGAGACTGGATGGCAGGAAGAAGCTCTTCACCATGACAGTGGTGAGAGCCTGGAAGGGGATGTCCAGGGAGGTGGTGGAAGCCTCATCCCTGCAGGCTGGATGAGGCTGTGGGCAGCCTGATCTAGTGTGAGGTGTCCCTGGGCATGGCAGGGGAGTTGGGACTGGATGTTCCTTGTGGTCCCTTCCAACCCTGACTGGTTCTGTGAATGTGTGGTCCTTGCAGAGAAGGACTTGGAGGTGCTGGTGAGTGAAAAGCTGGGAATGAGCTGGCATTGAGTGCTCACAGCCCAGAGCCAGCTGTGTCCTGGGCTGATTCCCAGCAGCTTGGGCAGCAGGTGGAGGGAGGGGATTCTGCTCCCCTGCTCTCTCAAGACACCACCTGGGCACCTGCAGTGCTAGGTTCACCTCTGGAATCCTCAACACAGGAGACATGGACCCTGCTATAAGTGAAGCACAGGGTTTGGACCAGGTGATCTCAAGAGATCCCTTCCAACCCTGACCATTCTGTCATTCTGTGAAAAGTGAATGCGTAAAACTAAACTTGTGTTACTCTTCAAGTTTTTGATGGCCTTGATGCTCTTTGTAACCCCTCACTTCAACACCCTGGGAGCTATAACCTGAGGCATGAATGCCAAAGCCGTGGATGCTAACAGGAGCTGTGTGAGCTGCATTGTGCAAGTCTTTCCCATGAGAAAAAGGCTTTTAAGAGTCATGCAGCAGAAGTAGAGGACGCAAATTTGTGGCATTTTATGGCCACAGAGAAAGCTCAAGGTCTGCACTAATTGTGCATCTTGGTGGTGCTCTGCCAACACTTCCCATCTTGCCCACACCTCCGTGGGGGTTGAATGCATACACCTTCACTCAAGCCATCCAGTTCCTTGATCAAACAACCTTCTCAAGGGACCAGAGCTGCGTAGCATCAATTTTTGTTTCGGCAAAGAGGGTTTTAGTTGACACCTAATGAAATGATCTCTCCTTGCTGCCGCTCCAACTCCGAACTGTCATCTCATAGCTGGGTGATTTTTCAGGAGCGTGGTGCCAGCAGAGCTGAGGAGACTGTGGTTTGGTTACAGCTTCAGGCTAAGCTAAGCCAGATGTTGCAGCCTTTATTTGAAGTCATTAGCTCTGCGCCGCTCGGGCCCTGCGCATTCCTTTCATTGCTGCAGCGCTTTGCTTTTCTGAGAAGATCGACTTCTGCAGGGAACCCTGGGCCTTGGCATCAGCTATTTCTGGGTGTTTCAGGGAAAAAAAAAATAAGGGGAGATGTAATTTACAGAAAGCAAATGGCAAGCTGTCTTTGTTCTCGCAGTGGATAAAGAGCCAAGAGACCCACAGGCACCCCAGAACGAGCATGAGACCCAAACGCCAGCAGAAATGTTGGAGGAGCCTTCTTCAAAGTCATTTGAAGAAGTTTATTTCGTGGATAGTTGGAAGGAGGGGAACTTCCATAGTGTTGGGTGTTGGGAGGCTTTAGGTTTGGCTTTGTCAGTTGATCTTTATGATGAGCAACTTCTCACAGAACCATGCAGGATCCTAGCATGGTGGGGCATGGAAGGGACCTCTGGAGGTCATCCAGTCCAACCCCACCCTCTACTGGAGCAGGGTCACCCATGGCAGGTTGCCCAGGGTGACAATATCCAGGTGGGTCTTGAAAGTCTCCGTAGCAGGAGACTGCACAACCTCTCTGGGCAGCCTACTCCAGGGCTCCAGCACCTTTACAGCAAAGAATTTTTTCCTCCTGTTCAGATGGAACCTCCTGGGTCCCACTTTATGCTCACTGCCCCTTGTCTTGCCACTGGGCACCACTGACTGGGCACAGCCTGATCTAGTGTGAGGTGTCCCTGGGCATGGCAGGAGGGTCGGAACTGGCTGGTTCTTGTAGTCTCTGCCAACCCTGACTGATTCTGTGATTCTATATTGCAGTTTGAGCTGTCTCAGAAAATGGTTGCCTGAGCCACTGCCCTTTTGCCCTCTGAATTTAGTTGGACACGCAATGGGTTAAAGGTTGCTGTGTTTCCATGTGCCTTTGGTTTGTCTGAGGGCTGCAGTTCTCAGAAGTCAGTTTTAATTGTTCAATAATCTCCATGACATCCGTGCTGAGTGACAATCCAATTACAGCAGAGGAACCGCACCGCTGAGGAATTTGGCTGCAGAAGTTACCTGCATTTCCCACAGCTGAAACCTTACCTCATGGAACCAGTATTTGGTTGTCTGGCTAAGGTTAAGCCAAGTAAAAAAAAAGGTTGAGCAACAGTTCTGGTCTGAGCAGAACGGGTGGGTGAAGAAGAGGCTGCAGTTTGCCACAGGTCAGTTGTTTCCTCCATGCAGTCCAAATGAGCACCAGAATGTCCCTGGATTTATTTGGCTTTGTCAAATAAGCATTGCCCTGTGGTGCCAGCCACATCTCTCAGCCTTTGCTCAGCACAGAGGTGATCCAATTCTCTCACCAGCTTTGTAGCTTCTGCTGGACTCTTCCCAGTAGTTTCCTGTCTCTCTTGAACTGGGCAGCCCAGAACTGGACCCAGTACTCCAGATGTGACCTCACTCTGGCAGACAGGGAGGAGAGCCTCCCTCGACCTGCTGCCCATGCATTTCCTGATGCACCCCAGGAAACCACTGCCCCATAATTAGCTCATCCACCAGCACTCCCAGGTCTTTGTCCACATTGCTGCTTTCCAGCAGGTCCTATAATCGTAGAATCAGTCAGAGTTGGAAGGGACCACAGGAATCATCTAGTTCCAACCGCTCTGCCATGGGCAGGGACACCATAGCCTAGATCAGCCTGCCCAGAGCCTCATCCAGCCTGGCCTTAAATGCCTCCAGGGATGTGGCCTCAACCACCTCCCTGGGCAACCCATTCCAGGCTCTCACCACTCTCATGGTGAAGAACTTCCTCCTCACGTCTGGTCTGAATCTCCCCACCTCCAGCTTTGCTCCATTCCCCCTAGACCTGTCACTACCTGAGAGCCTAAAAAGTCCCTCCCCAGCCTTTTTGTAGGTCGCCTTCAGATGCTGTAAGGTCACAATAAGGTCACCTGGGAGCCTCCTCTATTCCAGACCGAGCAGCCCCAACTCTTTCGGTCTGTCCTCACAGGAGAGGTCAACCCTTAAACCCCACCACGCCATTGGCTCAAGTCACTCCTGAGTGCCAGGCTTGGTTTCAAGCTTGGGTGCGCATTTGTAGCGTTTGCCCAGCTGGGATGCTGGGGGCGGATATGGGCCCTGGAGTTGAGGTGTGAGGCCATGCTTGGTTGGCAGGCTGGAGCTGTAACCTGATTAATCTAAACAGGTACAAAGTAACACAATCCATCAGCAGCACAACTGGCAGCGCAGCCTGGCGAGTAGTGAATTTTTCATCGGGGGGCCCTTGGAGAGGAGGTGTAGGTTACCCAGGGTGGTAGAGAGAAGGGAAACCTAGCCAGGCTTTCATCCGCAGGGATATTGCCTAACCAGGGAGGAATCCTTTCATCAATAAATTATGAGAAGAATGGGAGAGTTTCGAAAGCTCAGCCCTGTTAACGTGCTCTCATCCGGCAAATCCAAGGAACATTATATTTTGGCCGGGGCTGGAGAGGCGATGGCGTGCGGCCGCGCGGCCCCGGCGAGCTGAGAGCCTGCGAGGTGTGGGACGGGCACCGCGCATCCGTCAGCGGAGAGGGAGGTAAATGTGGTGTGACTGCTAAGCCCTGGTATTGAATAACGGGAGGATAAACCGAGCAGGCGCCCTTTTGTTCCCCCACCTGGCTGGGGGCCACGCCGCAGATCCTCCCTTGGAAGGGTGGCTGCGGCGGAGCAGACATCTGGTCAGCTCTCTCTCTGACAGCTTCTGCTCGGCGCCGCTGGGGATCCCCAGCCCTCCATGCCGGCCCTGGGCACGCTCGCTCTGGGGAGCGGGGGCACGGCTTGAGCCGTCCCACGGTGCCCAAGACACGTTTGGAGGAGCAGCAGCTTGGCTGCTGGCTTCAACACGCTTTGATGGCTTTCGTTTATTGGAACCTCCCTTCGACTGGGGGAGCAACAAAAGCTACTTTTAACGCCTCTACAGGAAGATGTCAGGAGGCTCCGTGGGTAGTGGAGGATGCGTTGAGCAAGAGCTTCTGCTCCTTGCTCAGGTGGCACCCGAAGAGTGGAGGTGGTGACTGCCGTGGAGCAGCGTGGCTCCTTGATGGCACCTCCGTGTCCCTCCATCCACGCTCCAGTGACGGAGCTGTGCTCCCTGGCTTATGTAAGCTGGCAGGCAGGCAAGAGCTAAGTTATAACAGAGAGCAGAAGAATTCGGAGCCGTGATCGGACTCCCGCCGTGTTTACGGGGTGGAAACTTCCCCAGAAATGCAGCTTTCCAAACGCCTCTTACTGTCAGAGCCTTTTTGTTGCCGGCTTCTCACAAAGCCCCTCTGCACCAGCGAGATGCCTGCTGGTCCTGACAATTGGGCAAATTATTTTGATGTCAATGAAAGGGGCTTTTTCTGCTGGGTGATGAGCGGGGAGCAAACCAGAGTGGGAATTTACAGCCTGTTTGCTTCCATCCTGCCTTAATTTCCTCGGATTTACTATGTGCAAAGATTTCTCTAAGCCTGGCCTCAAGCGTGTTGTCTTCTCGGGCAGGCAGGCGGCTCAGAGCAGCAGCGTAGGGAGCCTCGGATCTCGGAGGTTTGGGTGCCTTGCCTTGCCCTCATGCTGGTTGCTAAAGAGGAGTTTGACCCCCTCAGACCTCCTTAACTTTCTGTTTGTGAACTTCCAGAGCCACAGAGATAGGGCAAGAGGAAATGGCCTCAAGCTACACCAGGAGAGGTTTAGGTTGGACACTCGGAAAACATTTGAGGGCCTGGCACAAACTGCCCAGGGCAGTGGTGAAGTCCCCATCCCTGGAAGGTTTGAAAAGTAGAGTAAGTGTGGGACCAAGGGCCACGGTTTAGTGGTGACCTGGCAGTCCTGGGTTCACGTTTTCATTTGATCATCTTGAAGGTCTCTTCCAACCAAAACGATTCTGTGACCACAAGCATTGAGGTTGGAAGAGACTTCTAGGGATCATCAATTTGTACTCCTGCTGCAGCAGGGTCACCTAGAGCAGGATGCTCAGGATCACAGTTGCCAGGCAGTTATGGCTGTAAAGCCACAACTGGTTTACTTCATGTTGGAAGGGGCCATCTCCTCTAGAGAATGAGCTGATTTGCTGTCACTGCAGGTTTTGCAGGACTGAATTGTGAGAGATTTGTGAGGGTTCTTGGATGTTTAGCACCAGGTAGTGGCAAAGCTTGGGCCCCTGTGGCATCACAGCCATGCAAGGCTGGGAAGTCCAAGGCGATGCCAACAGCACATCTTTAGTGTCGTAGAACCATTTGGGTTGGAAGAAAACTTTAAGATCCTTCTGGAGCAAGAGCCTAGCAGGATCAGAAAACCCATGGACATGTCAGGACAAAGGAAAGGAGGAAGCCAGAGATCCCTTATCAAAACAAATCCTGCCTGGAAGGTGCTTCCAACTGTTAGGAGCGGAGCCAAGCTCATCTTCAGAGCTTTGCTGCCAAGATTCCCGCAAGGACTTATCTGAGGAGTTAGGAAATAGAGCAGCCTGCAGTCCTCCCAGCCTAGTGGGGTGTCTCTGAGGGAAGGCTGCTCACACCTGCCTGCAGCAGAGCAGGAGCCAGAACCAGGCGCCAGCATATTTTGGCTGAGGCCAAGTCTGAATCCCCACACCCGCAGAGTGGCTCCTCTTGGGCTCTGCTGCTGGCTGCAGTGGAAGGTGTCAGGTCCTGCTTGCCAGATGATGCTTGAAGCTTTGCTTGGGACTATTGACCACCAGCTCAGGAGCGCTGTTGGGGTGGTGATTCCTGGGGCACCCAAAGGTCCTGCTGGGGTTATTTCTGCGTAATGAGGTCCTTCCTGCAGCATCACAAACTTCCTGGCAGCGTTTGACGGTGAAAGCACTGCAGCTAAAATTGCTCAGATCAGGCTGGGAGAGAAGGTGATAGCCTAAGGTGGCCTATGGTGGGCCCCAAGTGCAGCAGCAGGCTCTGAATGATGAGTTTCTTTCTAATTCTCACGAGTACCCAACTGTGGTACTTACCCTGTTGGGTAAGGTGTCCTGAGGATGGACAAAGGTAAGAGAGAGCAATCACAGAATCAGTCAGGGTTGGAAAGGACCACAGGGATCATCTTCATCCAACCCCACCTGCCATAGGCAGGGACACCTTGCACTAGGTCAGGTTGTCCACAGCCTCGTCCAGCCTGGCCTTAAACACTTCCAGGGATGAGGCTTCCACCACCTCCCTGGGCAAGCCCTTCCGGGTTCTCACCACCCTCATGCTGAAGAACCCTCATGGTGAAGAATGATTTTTTTGTGGCACTGCAGCTGTCTCCTGAGTTTGCTGGTGAGGAGAATAGCGAGGATGATGTGACCACACAGAGAAACTGAGTTGGAAAGGTGGAGAGGACCTCCAAAAATGCACCTCCACCTGCCTCAAAAGCCCCAAGTCCATAGGAGGCTCTGCCCAGCAGGCAAACAAAAAGCTTTGGTTTGGACAAGAAGGGCAACAGCATCCTGCACTGCTTCAGGAATAGGTGGCCAGCAGGACAGGAGAGAGTTTGTCCCTCTGTACTTGGCACTGGTGAGGCTGCACCTCAAATACTGTATTCAGTTTTGGGCCTCTTACTGCAAGAGGGACACTGAGGTGCTGGAGTGTGTCTGGAGAAGGGCAGCCAAGCTGGTGAAGGGTGTAGAGCAGAAGTCTTTTGAGGAGCAGCTGAGGGAACTGGAGTTGTTCAGCCTGGAGAAAAAGAGGATACAACTTGCTACAACTCCCTGAAAGGAGTCTGGAATGAGGTGAGGATTGGTCTTTTCTTCCAAGAAATGAACAAGAAGACAGGAGGAAAGGGCCTCAGGCTGTGGCAGGGGAAGTTCAAGCTGTAAAGGAGGAACACCAATCCAGCTGGGGAGTAACTGCAGGCAGTGCAGGCAGGGATGCACTTGGAGCAGGCAAGATGTAGCTGTGGGCAACCTGATTTAGTGGGAAGTGTCCCTGCTCAGTGCAGGGGGGGATTGGAACTAGAAGACCCTAGAGGTCCCTTCCAGCACACCCTGACAATTCTGTGAATGTCTTCCTTGTGTTCTCTTTAACAATGCTACAAACCAGCCAAATTCCTCTTTCATCTCCTCAGGTTTTTGGGTGTCTNATCATAGAATGGTCCAGGTTGGAAGAGACCTCAAAGATCATCCAGTTCCAACCCCCCACCATAGGCAGGGACACTTCCCACTAGATATATATATATATTTTAGCAGCAACAGCAACCAAAAAAAAAGGCAAATCAATTCCTACCAGTGCCTCTTCATGCCGAGAGCCCTTCCATTAATATCAGATGGGAAAGGCAGGCAGTCCAAACACTGAAAGTGGATATAGTTTGCATTTGAAGGAAGGGTTTTGTGTATGAAACTGAGAAAGTCTTCCCAGTCTGACACCGGTGATTGATTGCAGCTCTGCTAAAGATTAGCCAGACGTTTTAAGCGCCGCAATTATTCATGTTTTCATAGTTGGATGCTATATTTAAACTGTGTCTAACAACCTATGCACACTGAGTTTTGCTGCTACACAGGCTCTGCCCCGAAGTGGAGAAGGAAAATGTCTTTTTTTTGGGGGGCTGGGGTCTTGGAGGTGTTTGGGGGTTTTTTTTTGTTTGTTTGTTTCTTTATTATTTGATTTTTCCAGCTCTATTTCGTGCCATGTGTGCTGTGCCGAGCACAGCCAGCCCACACCGACACGTGATGTCAATTAGAGCTGCCCTGCCCTTGGCACCAGCATCTCTGTGGGGATGGGGGAGGAGAGATGGCCAGCGAGGAGAGAGGGGAGCTGAGGGGGTCCAGGCATCGTGGGGTGCAGCTTCTGGCCAGGGTCCTCATTCCTCACTGAAAGGCAAGGAGCTCCCAGTCATGACTAATCCCTGGACCTCGTGGGGATCCCACAGTATCACAGAATGATGAAGTGGTTTGGCTGGAAGGGATCTTTAAAGGTCTTCTAGCCAAACCCCCCGCAGTCAGCAGGGACATCTGCAGCTTGAGAGCAGCCAGGCAGAGAGGGACCTGGAGGTGCTGGTTGGTAGCTGAACATGAGCCAGCAGTGTGCTCAGGTGGCCAAGAAGGCCAATGGCATCCTGGCCTGGATCAAGAGCAGTGTGGCCAGCAGGACCAGGGAGATCCTTCTGCCCCTGTAGTCAGCACTGGTCAGGCCACACCTTGAGTGCTGTGTCCAGTTTTAGGCTCCTCAGTTTCTAGGAGACTTTTCAGATGAAAGTCATGGAATCATAGAATGAATCATAGAATGGTTTAGGTTGGAAGGACATGAAACTGTTGGAGTCAGTCCAGAGGAGGCCACCAAGATGCTCAGAGGGCTGCAGCAGCTCTGTTACAAGGACAGGCTGAGAGAGTTGGGGCTCTGCAGCCTGGAGAAGAGAAGGCTGCCAGGAGACCTTCCAGTATCTGAAGGGAGCTATAGAAGGGCTGGGGAGAGGCTATTGACAAGGTCTTGTAATGACAGGATGAGGAGGAATGGGTTTAAACTGGCAGAGAGGAGATTGGAACTGGATGTTAGGAGGAAGTTCTTTACAGTGAGGGTGGTGAGAGACTGGCACAGGTTGCCCAGGGAGGTTGTGGAGCACAGAAGCACAAAATGTGATCAAAGGTCCCATTCTGCGCTTCTGTGCTCCACAACCTCCCTGGAGGTGTTCAAGGCCAGGTTGGATGAGGCTTTGAGCAACCTGTTCCAGTGGGAGGTGTCCCTGCCTATGGCACAGGGGCTGAGCTTTGAGGTCACTTCCATCCTAAACTATTCTGTGATTTCTATGATCTGTGATTCCAAGTTAGGTTGGTTGGGGCTCTGAGCAACCTGCTCCAGCTGCAGATGTCCCTGCTGGCTGCAGGGGGGGTTGGGCTGGACAAGCTTTAAATCTCCCTCTCAACCCAACCCATTTTTGGTTGGTGGTTGTGCTGGGGGTGCTGTGTTGGCTAAGAGGGTGGCTGACCTGGCTGGCTGGGAGAGGGTTAATTTGGTGTGCTTCTGCTCTGCAGTGCCAGTTGGATTCCTTGATGGAGCTGATGGTGTAATTGAGTACAGGTGATCTTTTTGTTGTTGTTGTTTGTTTAGCATGGAAATGTGTTGGGTTTATTCCATTTTGGGATGATTTATAGCTTTGGAGTGTTGCAGATGTTTAGAGTGTAGCAAAGCCTGGCTCCATGTGCACTCACCTCCCGTGTGTTGCAGTGTTAATAACCCCCTGTGTTACTAACACATTCCACCACCACCCCCAAAAAAAACCTCTGCAGATAACAAGCAACACACAACAACTATCCTGTGTGCCACAGCCACATACTCCCATTACAGGTTTATCAAGGGGTGAAATGAAGCCCTAAAAGCTGATTGCGAAGGGGAAGATGAAGCCTGAGGGTGGCTCAGACCTGTTAGGTTAATTGCTGGGGTAAGAGAGGTGAGAATCCTCTCCCTGCCCCTGCTACCCACACTGCTGGGCCTGGGCTGTGAGTACATGGAGCAAGCTCATTTCTATCCTTTCATCTACAAGTACCCCCCAGTCCTCCCCTGCAGGGATAGTGCTCAGCATCTTCATGCCAAAGGTACCCAAAGCAGCAACATCAAACCCAAATCCTATATTCTTTCCTTGAAATCTCTGTATTCTACTCAAAGCTGAACCCAGACCTGCACCCCAAGGCAATATCTCATGCCATGGTGGCAGCAGCCACTGTGGCCCTGCCTGCAAGCAAGCAAGCCACCAGAAAGGTACTTCAGATCCTCCTGTGGCTTTGGCTCTGCACAGGGGCCAAGTGTAATTAATGTGCTGTGAGCCCCCATTGTCAGCACTTCAAAATACAGCATATGTGAGGCTTGAAAAGTTGTTTGTGTTCTTGCAATTAAAGCACCACATAAATATCCAGCAGATGAGGTGCTCCAGGCTTGCTGAGTTATGGCCACAGCTTGCAGAATTCAGTCCAGCAGACCTTGATGGACTCTCTTATCTGTGCTGGGATTTACAATTCTTGGTTTCTAAAAGCTACTGTATAGTCCTGGTGAAGGTGAGCATTTAGTTCTGAGCAACCTGCTAAGAAATGTGAATTGTTACTGTGAACTCCACTTGGCCTTTCAGCTTTGTTGACAAAAGGAAGGGGGAAAAAAAAATTAGAAAGAATAAAGCAGGTGAGGTCATTGGGAGTTGAAAGGAGCTTGAAATGTGCCTGTGGTGAGAGTGAAGAAGCGATGAGCCCAGCACCAGCCAGGGCATCACTGAAGGGCGGTGAGACACTGCCACAGGTTGCCCAGGGAGGTTGTGGCTCACAGAACATGATCTTCAATCACATTCTGTGCTTCTGTGCTCCACAACCTCCCTGGAGGTGTTCGTAACCAGGTTGGATGAGGCCTTGAGCGACCTGTTCCAGTGGGAGGTGTCCCTGCCTGTGGCACAGGGGAGGTTGGAACTGGCTGAGCTTTGAGTTCCCTTCCAACCTAAACCACTCTATGATTTCTTTTCCTCACTCACACTGCTGTGGCTTTGGTTCTCCTGCTGGTTTTGGCTCCCACTGGTTCCAGTTTGTTTGACACCTCATCTCTTCCCTCATCCCTCCATCCTCATCTCATTGCTCCTTCCCCTGCTCTAAGTCTCTGCTTGAGCCTCTCCTCTGAGCCCACTCGAGAGAGAGAAATAAATTGTGCAGAAACAAATTCCCTGCCTGTGAATTCCCCTTGGAAGCTGCCTGCCTGCTTCATAATTAATGCTTCTATTGTTCTCCTCTTTTTGTATATTTAGATGGCCTTTTTGTTTAAAGTTGATTACTTGCTGCTCCTTTGAGTATCTCTCTAGGGAGGGAAATGGATGATATTTCAACAGGGGATCAGCCACAATATGTACTAAATAAACAGACTTGCTAAAAAACACCATAAAGGCCTCTTTGTCCTGGTGGATAGCAAAAGGGGAACAACAACACCCAAAAAAAAAAAAAAAAATCTCTCCCAGAAGGATGCTGGGGAGTGTAACTTATCTAGGAGATCTCCTATTGCTATGATTGCACCGGAAAGTGTCCTAAATTAAACACTTCCACCCTTCAGCGGTCACCTAAAATGTCACCCTGGCTTTGGAGGCTTAGCAGATGCTATCATCTTAAATATTCCCAGTGGCAGCCAAGCCTGTGCTGGGCAAGGTCCCCGTGTTGGGCTGTGTCAAGGCACCGTGTGAGAGCTTCTGTCGAGTGTCAGGGTAATGGCTTGCACATGGCCATCGGCTCAGCCACAGTTCTGCCTCCTGCCCAAACTCCGCTTGCCCTTGGGGTTAGTGAGCCCCAGCCCCAGCTGAGAGTTTGTTCACTTATCTAATTTTAATGATCAAGTTTCCAGTTCTTCTGCAAAAGTAATTTATGTTTCAGAGGCTTTGGAGGGGAGGGAGAGGAAAGGTGTGTGGGGGGGTGGTGGAATATGTCAGCACCCAGCGATGCGGGAGAAGGGCTGAGCAAGTCTCAGTCATCATGGATCCTACCCAAGGTGGGTAGGATATTAGTTCAGATCCTGATTATTTGGGTGGTCGAGGGAATCGGCAGTGCAAAGCCCCCAGGAGATGTGAGCTGCACAGAATGCATCCATATGAGCTTGAGTCATGAGGCTGGCTGGCAGCAGTTGCCTGGGAAGCTCTGCAGTGGTGGATGAGAAGCCCCACCAGGATGGGGTTGGTTGTGTCTGAATTTCTCATTGGCCTCCTTGTCTGAGTGGAAAGGTGTTGTGGAGTGCTGTGTCCAGTTCTGAGCTCCCCAGTTCAAGAGAGAAGCAGGGAGCTGCTGGAGAGAGTCCAGTGGAGGCTAGGAAGATGCTGAGGGACCTGGAGCATCTCTATGAGGAGCAAAGGCTGAGAGCCCTGGGGCTGAGAGCCTGCAGAAGAGCAGCTCCAGAGAGAATCTGAGCAATGCTGATCAATAGCTAAAGGGCAGAGGGAAGAGGATGTATCCACACTCTTATCATCAGTGCCCAGTGCCAGGACGAGGGGCAGTGGGCACAAACTGGAACCCAGGAGGTTCCACCTGAGTGTGAGGGAAAACTTCTTTCCTGTTGAGTGTGCCAGAGCCCTGGAGCAGGCTGCCCAGAGAGGCTGTGGAGTCTCTTGCTCTGGAGACTTTCAAAACCTGCCTAAACACTGCGATCGTGGGCAGCCTGCCTTGGGTGACCCCACTTCAGCTGAGGGGCTGAACATGATGATCCCAAAAGGTGCCCCCCAACCCCCAGCACTCTGTGATTCCATAGTAGTACATGGAGGCAGCAACCTGGGTTCAGCCCTGTCCTTGTCTGCCGTCGCAAGTGTTGTGCTCTAACAGATGCGATGGTGTCAGGTGTGGCACTTCCACTGGGAGGCTCTTGGGAGCTTATCAGCCTGTTGAGGAGCTATCTTGATTTATTATTAAGGACCAGGTAAAACGATACCATGAATGACTGCAGGACTCTTGCAGCCAGTCGGGCAAGCAGTTGTGTGCTGCCTCTTTCCAGAGCTGAAGTTCAACGCCAGGTTAATTGCTTGTGGCCTGTCGTTACCGCTGGAAGTTAGCAATGTTATGGGGTCAATAAATAAACAGGGAGGGAGACTTAAGGCATCCATATAGACACCAATATTGGGCCATGAAATCACAGTCAAATCTGCTTGGAAAAAAGGCTGTGGGAGCGTGATCAGTTGTTTGGAAGTGCACAGGAGGAAGGTGATGAAGGGCGTTGAGATGTGGAGGGCACTGCTGAATTCAGCAGCATGTGGTGGGTTGACCCTGGCTGGATGCCAGGTGCACACCAAAGGTGCTCCATCACTGTCCTCCTCAACTGGACAGAAGGATACAAGGCAAGGGTCATGGGTTGAGATAAGGAGAGGGAGAGATCACTCAGTAGTTGCCATCACAGGCAAAGCAGACTGGGCTTGGGGAGGGCTAATTTGTTGCCAGATAGATCCAAGTTGTGTAGTGAGAAATAAAAAAGGAATCTTAGAACACCTTCTCTCCACCCCTCCCTTCTTCCCAGGCTCTGATTCTCATCTCCTCCCTACCAGCAGCACAGAGAGATGCAGAATGGGAGTTGTGGTCAATCCATAACACATCTCTGTGCTCCTTCCTTCTTCTGAAAGGAGATTGGAGCCGAGGGGGTTGTTGGCCTCTTCTCCCAAATAACACGTGATACAAGAAGAAACAGCCTCAAGTTCGGGCAGGGGAGGTTTAGGTTGGACCTGAGGAACAATTTCTTCCCTAAAAAGGTTGTCAAGGCTTGGACCAGGCTCCCCAGGGCAGTGGTGGAGTCCCCATCCCTGGAGAGACTGGAAAGCTGTGCAGATGTGGTGCTGAGGGCCATGGTGTAGTGGCGACCTGGCAGTGCTGGGTTAATGCTTCAACTCAAATCATCTTCCAGCCTGAATGATTCGGTGATTCTGTGGTTACAGACTGGGAGAGGTCTGAGCTCTGAGCTGCCTGGATTTTTATCAGTATTTTGAGATTGCTTTTGGTACTTAATCCTGTTTCAACACAGGATCTGCCCTGGTCGCGGCGTGAACTGTAAAGTGAGTGCAGCTCCAAGGTCACGGCCAGCAGAGGGGCTGGGGAGGGGAGCTGCCAGGGCCCTAATTAATCCATTTTTTTCTGCTGCAGGGCTCGTGTAATTCTATTCAGTGCAATTTATTAATTGTTCTCCCAGCCTCTCGGAAATGCTGCGTGTCAGTTGTGAGGGGAGTGACAGGGAGGGCACCGGGGACAGCATCCCCGTGGGGAGGAAACCTCATACAGCTCTGCTGCCTGCATACAGACACCTGAAAATGAGACCTTTTTACCCAGCATGAAGCAGACACTGAGACAGTTATGATTTGCAAAGTTCTGACCTGAATCCTCGATTCCTTTTTGTTGGCCTTGATCTTTAAGATCATCAAGTCCAGCCCTTACCCCAGCCCTGCCAGGTCACCACCAAGCCATGGCCCTCAGCACCACATCTACACTGCTTTGAAGTCCCTGCAGGGATGGGACTCCAGCACTGCAGAAGAGGAGGCTCAGGGCAGAGCTCATTGCTGTCTGCAGCTCCCTGAAGGGAGGTTGTAGCCAGCTGGGGTTGGGCTCTGCTCCCAGGCAACCAGCAACAGAACAAGAGGACACAGTCTCAAGCTGTGCCAGAGGAGGTATAGGCTGGATGTTAGGAGGAAGTTCTTGCCAGAGAGAGTGATTGGCATTGGGATGGGCTGCCCAGGAGGTGGTGGAGTCCCCATCCCTGGAGGTGTTCAAGACAAGCCTGGATGGGCACTGAGTGCCATGGTCTGGTTGATTGGGTAGGGCTGGGTGCTAGGTTGGGCTGGATGAGCTTGGAGCTCTCCTCCTACCTGGCTGATTCTATGATTGGGTGCCCTGGGCAGCCAAGGCCAGGCCTTGACAACCTTCTCAGGGAAAAAGAAAAATGCCTCCTGGTGCAACCTGAGGCTGTTTCCTCCTTTCCTATCCCTCGTTCCTTGGGAAAATTGACAGATCCTCAGCTTGCTGCTGCATCTTCCAAGGGGTTCCCCTTGGGAATAATGAGGTTAAATTGCTTTTCAAATGATTGCATTAGGAAAAAAACAAGGATGGATTCTGTCCCTACACCTTGGGAAAGGTGTTGAATTTTTAGGCAGGAGCATTTCTGTGCCCCAATTGTTTCATCTTCACCTGGAGGCTGATTTTTTTTTTTTTTTTTTAATCTTTCCACTTTTATTAAGGTCTTGAGGGAGCTGAGATTGATTCAGTGTTGAGAAAAGAAGGCTCCAGGGAGACTTTATTGTGGCCTTTCAGTACTTAGAGGGGCCTGTGAGAAAGATGGTATCTACTAAAAATACATCCACTGTTCTGGGATGTTCCTGCCGTGTCTGTGAGTGTAGGGAAGGATTTCTGGAGGCCAAGTCAGATGCTTGGAAGGTATTTCCACAGAAAATTGCAAAACTAAATCAACTCTGCATGCTGGTAGCTCTATTATGATGAAATGCACTGAACCAAAAAGTTCAGCGTTCTTGGAGGCTTTTCTTGTGGTCACTGCCAGAGATTTCTGATTAATAAGGAAAACAGGGCAGCTTGCTCCCTCTGAGGTGCTGGGATTAAAAATATTAAGCAATAGGGATGAGGAAAACCCTGGAGCCAGAGGACATAGCAGTAGTGAAAGAAGGGAGAATAAGAATGAAAAGTGTCTGTGTGTGTGTCCCCCAAACAGGGCAGCTTCATCCCACTGAGGTGCTGGCATTAAAAATATCAAGTGACAGGCACGAGGAAAAGAATGGAGCCAGAGGACACAGAAGTAGCAAAAGAATCACAGAATCACAGCAACAGGCAGGTTGGCAAAGCCCCTCAGGATCCCCAAGCCCAACATAGAACCCTACTCTACAAGATTCACCTTCAACCATAGCCCCAAACCACACAGCCAGGCTGGGGGACTCCAGCACCTCCCTGGGCAGCTCATTCCAGTCCCTGACCATACTCTCAGTGAAAAACTTCTTCCAATCTAAACCTCCCCAGCCTCAGCTTGAAGCCATGAAGAATACAAACTGAAGGGAGAATGGGAGCTGAAAGCCTTTACCCTCCAAACCCAGCAGAGAGGGAGGTAGTTTCCAAAAGACAGTGGGAGCCTTCTCGGAGATGGAAGAAGCACAATTGCTCTGCCAAGTGTCTTTTCCAACCCTAACAGATGTCTGAAACAGGGGAAACACCAGTTGGGAAGCCTGGTTTTATCAGCTCACCCATGTTTGGATTCTCTGCTGAGGTTTTTTTTCTCTGCTGTGCTCCTGTCTTCCTTATCTGGCCATCTGCTTTGAGTAACCAAGGGGAAGGTCATTGCTGCCAGGAGCTGTGGAGTCTCCACCTCTTACAAGGAGAGCCTGAGGGAGCTGAGGCTGTGCTGCTGGCAGCAGAGCAGCCTGAGAGGTGACCTCAGCAATGCTTCTAAAGATGTGCAGGTGAGTGGCAGGAGGCTGGAGCCAGCTCTGTTGGGTGATGCCCAGGGACAGGCCAAAGGGCAGTGGAGGAAGCTGAGGCATAGGAAGCTTCATTTAAACATGAGGAGGAATTTTTATCCTGTGAGGGTGACAGCACTGGAACAGGCTGCCCAGGGGGGTTGTGGAGTGTCCCTCTCTGGAGATATTCAAAACTCACCTGGGCACATCCCTGTGTGATCTGGTCTAAGAGATGCTGCTCTGGCAGGGGGATTGGACTGGCTGAGCTTTGGAGGTCCCTTCCAGCCCCTGACATTCTGTGATTCTAGGATTCTGTGATTTTGAAAACCTAACTGATAATGTCCAAAGCAACCTGCTCCAGTTCCAGCACCCCTGAGCAGGGTCTAAGTGGTCTTCAGTGATCCCTTGAGCCCCAGCTACTCTAATTCTGCCCTGCACAGGGAGGGGTTTGGGGTTGTTTAACCTGGAGAAAAGGAGGCTGAGGGGAGACCTCCTCAGGAGGTTGTAGCAAGGTGGGGAAGGAACCCAAGGAGAAGGTGCCCAAGGAACAAGCCTCAAGTTGCACTAGGGAAGGTTTAGGTTGGGCATGAAGAACAATTTCTTCCCTGAAAGGGCTATCAAGCCCTAGACTAGACTGTGCAGGGCAGTGCTGGAGCCTCCATCCCTGCAGGGAACGAAAAGCCCTGGAGATGTGGTGCTGAGGATTTAGAGGTGACCTGGCAGTGCTGGGTTAAGGGTTGGACTGGATGATCCTGAAGGTGTCTTCCACCTAAAATGATTTAGCAGTGCTGTGATGAGGGGAAGGGGCTGAGAAGAGCCTGGTGGCTATACAGAGCCCCGAATCAGGGAGAAGTTTGGTTGGCTGGAGCAGGAACAAAGTTGTAGCCGGAGGCGTTTCGGCGTCGTGCAGACATTTACGTAAGGGGATCTCTGTTTTCCGACTGTCCTGTGTCCCTGCCAGCTAAATCCCATCACCCCCCAACTCCACTTCTTCTTTCCTGTCTAAATGTAGTTCACTAATGAAACAGAAACACATGGTGGGGTTGGGTTTTGGTTTTGTTTTTTTTTTTCTTTTAATCCAAATACCATGGTAATTTGAAAAACGTCTCTGCCATTAGACATTACATACACAAAGGCTGCGGATTACAAACGCAGAAAATTAAAGTGTAAACCTTGGGGGGACCTGAGGGGTGGGTAACAAGAGCTGTGAGCCCTTCCTTCTCCCGGTCTCCATGAGGACATGTGTGTGGAAGCAGGCTGGAGAAGACCACCTCCCTCCATCCTCCCCCAAACCGCAAAGGATGGGCCAGATCTCTGTCGGCTTTAATGGAGCCTCACAACTGCAGGCTTGCTTCACTTTCCCAGGGCTGAGGGATTTCTTCACCTGGGTTTGCAGCTCTTTTTAGTTGCTGCCTTTTCCAAGTAAGTTATTACTGGGGAAAAGAAAAAAAAAATTAAAAAAAAAAATGGGATGGGTCTTGTTTCTGATAGCAGATCTTAATTAATATTAATTACTGGGGTGAGTCTTGTCTCTGCTGAATGTCTTTGCTGGCCCAAGTCCACGACTGCGGCTGTGGCAACAGGTCCAGGTCCAGAAACACCCTGCTTGGTTCTCTTAATAAACTCTTTACTGCTTCCTTAAGCCCCCAGGGAGCTGCTTGTGGTTCCTCCCCCATTACATGTGGTGTAATCGTGACCTGAAAACACTCTGTGCACTTCACTACTTGATTTGTCCTTACAGCTATAGCTTCTTATGCTTTCTCTCCATCCTGAGCCCTTTATTTTCTTTTTTTATGATGCCCCTTGGCAAGAGGGATGCTAAATTACTCATAATTATCTGAGGAGGCCAAAAAAATGATCAGGGGGCTTGAAGCCCTCTGCTGTGAGGCCAGGCTGAGAGAGTTGGGGTTGTTCAGCCTGCAGAGGAGAAGGCTCCAGGGAGACCTTCTGGTGGCTTTTCAATACTTAAAGAGGACAAGAAGAAAGCTGGGGACAGACTTCAGCAGGGCCTGTTGTGACAGGACAAGGGAGGATGGTTTGAAACTAAATGAAGATTTAGACTGGAGAGAAGGAAGAAATTCTTTACTATGAGAGTGGCAAGACACTGGCACAGGCTGCCCGGAGAGGTGGTAGATGCCCCATCCCCGGAACCATTCCAGGTCAGGTTGAATGGGGCTCTTGAGCAACCTGATGTAGTTGGAGATATCCCTGCTGAGTGCAGGGAGTGTGGACTGGATGACTTTTAAAGGTCCCTTCCAACCTAATCCAAACCACTCCATCATCTCTATATAGTTTGCCTGGGAAGTATAAAATAATCCTGGAATGGTCTGAGTTGGAAGGCACCTTTAAAGGTCACAGGATCACAGGCTCACAGGATGTTAGGTGTTGAAAGCACCCAAAGAGATCATCAAGTCCAGCCCCTCCTGCCAGAGCAGGACCAGACAATCTAGCTCAACTCACAGAGGATTGCATCCAGAAGCGCCTTGAAAGTTTGCAGAGAAAGAGACTCCACAACCTCTCTGGGGAGCCCATTCCAGTGCTCTATATTATATATATAAAAATAAATATATATATATAATGTATATATTATCTATATGTTATTGAATCCATAATTTTGAACAATTAATTATAGTAACTTATAGTCTGGAATCATAGAATCGTTTAGGTTGGAAGAGACCTTTAAGATGATGAAGCTGAACCATGAAGCCAGTAGTGGCAGCTCACCACTCAGTGCAGTCTCCTGCCTTGGCTAACCCTCTCCAAAGGAAAGCATGACCCAGGCAATCAGGTTGCCTTCAAGGTCTGCCCACGCATTTCCCCCTCTGCTCCTCCCAGCCCTTCCTGAACTCCTGTCAGGCGTTTGCTGAAATTTCACACGGGGCAGAGGGTTATTAAATCACTCCAAGCTTCATGGAAATAGGATCAGCAGGGAAGTCCAGCAAGCGCCGTCCCTGGCGAGGGGCTGTGCCGAGCTCTCACGCTTCATTACACCTGGAGAATCCAGGGGAAGGGTTATTATCGATGGGAGAAGGTTCAAGCAGGGTTGGCCCACCCTGGTATCAAAGTCAATCAGTCACAAGACAGATTTGTGTTTGATTTGGTGCTCGCCGAAACCCTTGTTCAGTGCTCAGGACACGGTTGTTTTCCGGAGCCCCTGGCTGACCCTGTCAATGTCTTGATCCTTCAGTCCCACATGGGCTAATTAATTTATGTTTTGGTTTGGTTTTTTTTTTAAGGCCTTGCTGATTTTCAGTGTCTCTGAAACCATTTCTGGGCTTGATTTGGTCGTCTTTGTTTCCTGGAGCATTTCAGAGCTTAGCTCACCCATAGTAACACCAACCCTATGTATGATGTTGCTGTGTTTCTCACAGGGTCTTTCTGGATCCTAGAACCATAGAGCAGTTTGGCTAGGAAGGGTCCTCTAAAGCTTCAACCCTACTGCAGGGACCACAAACATCTCCAGCTGCATCAGGTTACTCAGAGCCCTGGTCCATCCTCACATGGAATGATTCCAGGGATGTGGCTTCTACCACCTCACTGGCAACCTGAGCCAGTGTCTCACCACCCTCAGTGTGAAACCTTTCTTCCTCTCTGCAGGCTGAATCTCCCTCTTGTAGTTTCAAACCATCACCCCTTGTCCTGTCACAGCAGGTCCTGATAGAAGGTCTGTCCTCATTTTTTAATAGCCCCCTTTAAGTACCAAAAGGCCTCCTCAGCCCTGCTTTAGCAGGCTGGGGCTGAACTAAATGATCTCCAGAGGTCCTTTCCAGTACCTGCCATCATGCTGGGATTCTGCTGGAGCTCTTCAGGTGGCTCCCTGCCAGTGGCAGGCTGGCCCCACACCATGATATTCATCATTGCACACATCCACGGTGCCAGGGCAGGAGAATATCCAAAGCCTGTAGTTCTCCAGGCTGCTACAAGCAGTGTTGTTTTCCCTCTTGCCCATCACATTGTCTTTTCACTTCTGCTTTAGGCGTTAGATCAACCCCTTGAGCAGGCAGCTGATGAATAGCTCATATGATCTCCATCTCTGTGGCATTTCTGGCTAAACCTTCTCATCTACCAGGATTTTGTTGTTGTTGTTATTATTATTATTATTATTATTATTTCTTCTTGTTTTTTTGACTCAGTTGAAAGTCCTGGCGATCAGTTGGACAATCAGCTCCGTAGCTGTGCTTGGACTGAAGTGAGGCTGAGGCATTTTTGTGGAGGCTGTGCTGTGTCTCCTGGGGCTGGGTGGCAGGGGCTGTAGGTGGGCAGGGCTGTTGCTCATCTATCGGAGGAGCGCAGCGATACGCCGCAGGTCACGGACACGGAGACTAAATAAGTGATGAGATGTCATGAAAAATGAGTGTTTGAGCAGGAGGGAAGCTCAGCACACGCCGTCAGCTTCTGGGCTTTTATTTATTTGTAAATTTTTCCCCCTCCTCCCCTTCTCTTTTTGAATTCAGAGTCTAATTTATTCGTGCTGCTGTCTCGGGAGGCTGGGGGGGTTCTGAGCCGTTCAGCAGAGAAGCCCTTTTGAAAGAGAAAAGATGCAGCTGGTGGAGCGGAGAGGAAAACCTCGAAGCAGGAGGAAGAAATGTGGGAGAAAGCATTAAGGCAGGAATGAAAAATGAGGCTTGGGAGGGAGGCTTGTTAGCAGTAAGAGGGCTGAGCAGCAGCCTAGGAGCGGGGATTTGTTGGCGGAGCTGTGATGTTGCGTGAAGGCTTCGGGGCCGTGGTTGAGTCCCCAGCTCCTGGCGTTGCGCTCGGGGTTGTCTCTGCTGGGTCTGCCGAGGGTGAGCTGTGTTTGAGATGGATCCTGCTCTTCATGTATGATTTACAGCAAAGCTCTGGAGAGGCTTCAGCTGCAGACAGCAACGGGCTGGTTCTCCAAACCGGCCAAGTTCACCAAGGGGTGAGAGCAATCCTGCTGAGTGGAAACTGTAGCATCGCCGGCGCTTGGAAATGAAACCCTGCGTGCGCCTGCCCCTGGGGATGGACGAGTAATCCTATCCCAGATGGATCAAGAGATGGGAAGAGCCTGGGTGTAGAGACAGCCAGGCAGACTCTTCTTTCTGACTGTAAATTTTCAGGTTAAGAGGCCTCTCTGCCTTCTCTGCTGCGCCGTGCTCCTACCCTGTCCCTCCGTCTGAATTTATTGGTATTGGTGTATTGCCTTTGAGAGGGTCACTCAGGCATCTCCTGCCTTTGATGAGCACCCTGTGAGTGATTTATTCCCTTCCCATAATAACTTTGTCAGCATTTCTCCCCTTTCATTTCCCAAACCCCTTTTCTTATTAGCACTCAGTGCTTTAACTGCTCTGTGCCTTCTACAGCGGGTGGAAGCTTTTTGCTGGAAATATCCTGAAAGAGCTGGCTGGAAGGTGGCTGAGGAGATCAGCTTCATCTGCTGGGAACAGAACACAACCCCACTCACATTGTTTTCATGTTGTGGAATCCTAGAATCATGGAATGGTTTGGGTTGGAAGGGACCTTAAAAGGTCATCTGGCCTAGCCCCCTGCAGTCAGCAAGGACATCTCCAAGTGCATCAGGGAAGGGAAGGGAAGAGGAAGAGAAGGGGAAGAGGAAGCAAAAAAAGAGAAAAAATCAAGACATTTCATGTAGAAGTAATTTTGTAGGAGGACTTTTTGCCAGCAGGTAAAAGCTGATACCTGGAACCCACATCTGCTGCCATCCAGCTTTTGGCCTTTAGTTCCAGGTCTGCCAGCCCCACCAACTCCCACTTGTTTAAGCATGGCCACAGGTGATCAAAACTCTCCCAAAGCAGCCAGAGCCTGGAGGACTTGGCTGGCTCACACGGGTGTTGGTACACTCAAGCCTAAAGTAAACACAGCTTAGCTTTAAGCCCAGCCTGTGCGGCTTCACTTTGAAGCCAAGCATCCTTTTTTCTGGCCAGTTTCAGCCCGGGCCGAGGGCACTGGCACTGTACAATGCCAGGCTGTGTGGTTTCCTCCTATTGAAAGGGTTCCTTTTCTTCAGGGTTTCTCAGGCGTCAGGGCTCTCCTGTAGCTCCGCCTGGGGTTTCCTCCACCGCTTTGCTGCCTCGTTCCCTTCTTTCCGCCTCCTGGTCCTGCTGCCTGCTGCCCCTTCCTTTCAGGAAGGATAAACCACTGTGGACTTGGCTCTTATTTTACACCCAAGTGTTTGCTTTCTTTTTTTGTTTTATTTTCTTTTTTTTGTTTGCTGTTTGATAAGAACATAAAGCAGAAGCCCAGCGGATCAGTGCCAGAGGCTCCCCAACCCAAAGGCTGCTCGCAAACTTCCTTTTGGTTGTGGCAATGTCTTTGCAGGGTTGTGAACTCCTTAAACAAACAGCTGAGGGCATTGCTAGCTGACCAAAAAAAA
>VWZI01020788.1:19941-38443 GCA_013396835.1 Psilopogon haemacephalus | reverse complement strand
TTTTTTTTTTTTTTAATGTGTAAAGAAAAATGCAACTTTGCAGAAGGCTTTTAGCATCAATGGGGCAATGGAGGAAAGAATCGTGGTCTCTGTTGGCTCCGTGGTGAGCTTTGGTACCTGGTGAGAGTGAGGCTGTGGGGCTTGAGGTGGTGCTGATGGCACCTTGGGGGACATCAGGAGTGCTTTGATTCAATGATTTCTTGTGCTGTGGAAAGGAAGGACCCAGACTGCTGCCCTCAGGAAGACTTTGCTGGCTTCTCTGACCCTGCACCCCCCTTGGTGGGACCCACCATGCTGTGCCCTTCATGGGGGGCATCACTTGCAGGCTGTCAGGGGCACCAATCAGGACTATGTTAGCTTGAGAGCATGGTTTGCTTGTCTTCTTCTGACCCTGTAGGTACTTGCATTGCCTCCTGAGCTGTCAGGGGATGGGAAACGTTAACTCCTCTCAACCTGGAAGCCTTCTGACTGCACATATCTGCTGTTGGTGACTGGGAACAATTTTCCCTAGAAAGGTGGCATTAACAGTGAATTTAACTGACTAAAGTGATTTTTAATTACTTTAAGTGATTACTGATAGTGACTTGCTTCTCTGGTGCTGTAGGGTTGAGAACTTCCCTTGACCTGCTGCTCACATTATTCTTAATTCTTATTAATTCTTTATTCTTATTAATGCACCCCAGGATCCCACTGGCTTTAATGGCAACAGGAGCTCATTGCTGGTTCACGGTGAACTTGTGGTCCATCAGCACTCCCAGGCCCTTCTCTGCAGAGCTCTTTCCAGTGGGTCAGCTGCAAACCTGTACTGGTGCAGGAGATTATTCCTCCCCAGGTGCAGAGCCCTACCCTTGTCCTTGTTGAAGTGGCTGCTGTCCCTGTCACCCAGCTTTGGGTGCAGCCTGATGGGTGTCAGCACTCAGCCAGCTGAAACGCTGAAATCCCAGTGGCTTCCTAACAAGGCATTTTCACGCCTTGTTTTTCCAGCAGCATTCCACAATGTGATGGTCAGAGAAATTTGGGATTTCCCTAAAATTCAGTTTAGCCTTCCCTGCAGGCAGGCCTCCAGTGGATGACTAAAGCCACCACTCTGCACCATCAAAGCCAGGAGAAGCGTGACCGGAGCTGGTAGGGACTTTCCAAGCTGTCTTTCAGGCTGTCACTGTAACACAAGATGCTAAACCTCCACATCCCCACCTTGCTGCTTTGCATCACTTCTCTTGAAGCCTGCTAACCTTCTGTGGCTGCTTCATGTGGTTTTGTGTGGCAGGCTGGGAGGAGAAGGTGGATTCCTCAGAGCCATGTTTAACCCAGAAGGGAAGGGGCTTTTATGCTGTAGGTGCGGAAGTGAGCTACAGGCAGCAACACAGCAGTTTTGGGGTGAAATTGTGTTTGTTAAGGTTTTGGTGAGGCCTTTGGAAGAAACACCTTGTGGAAGCAAAGAAAATCAACCTGTGTAATTGGAGCATTCCTTGAAAGCAGGTGGAAAGCCAGAGGTTTTCCTCCTGATAGAGCATTTGCCGACCAGAAGAACCTTCTGCGCACTCAGTGCAGGTGACAAACCTTGAGACCTTCCTCTGATGTAAGAAATACCAAAGTCTATAAACAGGCATTAATGCAAATCTGAAAATAACCCAGACTGGACAGAACAGGGCTTTGAGATTCTCACACCTTCCTTTGTTACAGACTGTCCCATCTGCCGCAAATCTTTCCAGAGCCTTCTCCTGCTCTTTCCAATAAGTGTTTTAACTTTCGCAGATAAAAGTATATAGAAAAACAAAAAGGAAAGCAAATCAGTCCAATTAAAATGTGAGATGAGGAACTTGGAAGGGATTCTCCTCCCTCTAGCATGAGTGTTCAGAAGGAAAAGCAGATCTGTATGGAGCATCTGCTCAGGAGACCTGGAGGGATCACTCGAGCATAAAGGTAGTGTGCCTCACAGAGAGCTCCAAGCAGGCTGGACAGCACTCTCTAGTCTACAGGAACTAGAGGGAGGATCTCCTCCTCCTCTCCTCTGCCATGCTGAGGCCACATCTGGAGTACTGGGTCCAGTTCTGGGCTCTCCAGTTCAAGAGAGACAGGGAACTACTGGAGAGAGTAGTTCACCTGTGAGAGTAGATGAGCATCTGTGTGAGGAGGAAAGGCTGAGAGTCCTGGGGCTGAGAGCCTGGAGAAGTGCAGCCCCAGAGAAGATCTAAGCAATGCTCAGCAAGAGCTAAAGCATTGGGTTCAAGAGTGTGGGGCCAGCCTGTTTTCAGTAGTGCCGAGGGACAGGATGAAGGGCAATGAGCACAAACTGGAACCCAGGAGGTTCCATCTGAACGTGAAGGAGAACTTCTTTGGTCTGAGGGTGCTGGAGCTGTGGAGCAGGCTGCCCAGAGAGATTGTGGAGTCTCCTTCTCTGGAGATTTTCTAAACCCACCTGGGCATGATCCTGGGCAAGCTGCTGTGAATGACCCTGCTCTAGCAGGGGGATTGGATTAAATGATCTCTGGTGGTCCCTTCCAACCACCACCATTCTGTGATTCTGTAACTCCTGGAATTCTCTTGTCTCTCTCATGGGGAGGTCTGCTAAGCACCTTAAATAAGAAGATTCACCTCCCTGGTGGCTTCGTGTGTGGCTTGTTCATTGCCTTGGCTTGTGCCACACGAGGTTACAGCAGGTGCTGCCCATGCCCTTGTGCAAAATGCACTCAATGCAGAGACAAAATTGTAGTTTCCAGTGAAACGGGTGACAAATCTGCTCCTGCTTTCACTTAAGCCACAGTTTTACCCTCTGTGTCTTTCAAAGGCAAACGAACCAACATCATGTTCCAATTGTTGGTGCCTTTTCTTCTGAGCAAAGCTATTGTCCAAACCCACGTCTTCCCATGGCTTGGAGTATTTCTTTCTCTTTCAGTATTGCTTTCCCACGAGGCATAATTGAAACATCCCCAAAATAAATTATTTTGAATGTACTTGTCTGTGGCTGCTGATGCTGGAAAGTCTTTGGGCTTTTGTGCTCCGTAACAATTCCCTGCTGGCTGGTGGCAGGGACTGCCCGACCGGTGGTGGGGATGGGTTGTGGGCAAGCTTAGGCATGGACAGGCTGGGAGTTGGCACTGGTTGGAGTTCAGCAGTTCACTGTGCTTTGGTGGAGGTACCCAACGGGATCAAGTCTTGCCTGGCTGTTTGCTGGTCCCTCTGGAAGTGTCTTGTCTCTTCATGCAGGTGGATTTAGGTGAGGTGATGGTAGGACTGAGGTGCTGCCTTCCTCTCAGCCACTTACTGTCACTTTTAGCGAAGGAGCTGTGGTGTTAAATGGGTGAAATGAGCTTCTTAAGGGAAGATCTCAGTGGGCTGTGAGACAGGGGTGAAGGACAGCTGGGTTGTAGAAGGTCAAAGGCTGTTCATTCTGTCTGCAGCCCACAACAAAGCCTGGGGAAGAGGAGCACCAGAATTAGAGGTTACAGGAATAAGGGAAAGATAAGAGAGTTTTTTAGAGCTGGGCTCAGTGTGGTTCTGGAAATCTTCCCTACTTCTGCCCCCAGAAAAAGCAAGACCAGTTGCTGATGAACATGACCTTTAGCAGGTTTCAGGGCAAGAGTTCTGCCTCCAGGTGGGAAATCCCCAAACCCAACTTAATTAATGCTTCTGCAGTGCCCTGACACCCAGGGGCCATAAAGCTCGTGGTGAAAGCCATGACTGTGTAGCATGACTGCCCCTTCTCCACTGACCTGAACCTCCCCCACAAGGAAGATCTCACACACCTGCTGTTGGCAGCAGCTAGACCCAGGCCAGGCTGCTGCAGACGCCTGGCTGTCTCCTGCCTTAAGTCACAGTGAGTTAGCTGTAATTCCCTTAGCTTAGTTGGATGTGAGAAATCCAAGATAATTGAGGTTAAATTTGTTGAAACAGGTTGCAGGATCTGTCAGTTACTGGTCGGGAGTTGTCCTTCCCTTCTCAGTCCTCAGTGCATGCCTGTGTCTGCCAGTCCTGTTTGCTTTGGGGGTTCTTAATAGCAGGCAGTGCTTTGTGGCTGCAGCCTGTGCTCCCTGAGCACCACGGAAAATCAACAGCCAGCAGGTTGAGGGAAGATCTCCTCTCCCTCTGATTTACCTTGGTGAGGCCACATCTGGAGTACTGGGTCCAGTTCTGGGCTTTCCAGTTCAGGAGAGACAAGGAACTAGTGGAAAGAGTGCAGCTGTGGCCATGGAGAAGCCGAAGGGCTCCTGTGCTGCAGCTTCCATCCATTGCTCCTTGGTCTATTCCAGGGAGCAAGTGAGCAGAGCCTGTCCCACCCCTTCCTGACCCCCAGCCCTCAGAGATTTACAAACATTGATTCAATCCCCTCTCAGTCTTCTCTTCTGCAGACTAAGCAGCCCCAGGTCCCTCAGCCTCTCCTCCCCAGGCAGTGCTGCAGTCCCCTCAGCATCCTCCCAGCCCTCCCTTGGACCCTGCGCTCTTCAACTGGGGAGCTCAAAACTGTACTTGATGATCTGAAAACTTCTCTGCCAACCAGAATTATTCTGATTCTATGAAATGAGGAGAAAGTTTTCTTCAGCACCTGCCAAGGGGAGCCTGGGACAGAGCTGGGAACTGGTTCCCAGTTCAGTGGTGATTCCTGAGTGAGCATTTAGGTAAGAGCTCACAGGTCTGTGCATCATGGCACTCTTCATGACCTGCTTTGGAAGGCACACTCAAAATGTTCGCCACTTCTTCCTTCTTAGCAATACCTACATGAACCTTTCCCAGCTCTTACACCAATAATTATCCTGCATGTAGGAGCTGGGAGTTCCCTGCTCCTGAACTTCCTGAGCCTCCTTCAGCCCCAGGAAGCTGCAGGTCCACAGCCCTGTGGAGCGCCCGCAGAGTCTCTGCAGCCTTCCGAGCTCCTGTTCCGCTTTTACATCAGCATCATCACAAAAGCTTCTTGGGGTTTTTTCTTTTTTTCCTTCCCTTCTCTTCTTTTCCTTTCCTCCCCAGTGTATGTCCTGTCGAGTTTGATTTATAGCCTCAAAAAGGAGACTCCAGTCAGAAGAATTAATGGTATTTGCATATTTTATTTGGAATCTCCCCTGGCAGCCCCGCCACAGCCAGCGCCGCACTCCAGCCAGGTTTTCCCTTTCCTCCTCCTTTTTTTTTTTTTTTTNNNNCCCCCCCTTTTTTTTTTTTTTTTTTTTTTTTAATCATTCAGATTTAGCAGCAGAGGTGAAAAGTTTAAACAGTAAACCCAATAAAACCACATTTATGTGACAGATAAATCGTCCCGAGACGGCTTGCCCTGAGCCATCAGGCTTCCTCCTGCAAGACCTCTCTCCTACGGCGCCCTGCGAGTGCTGGCGATGCCAAAGGTGCTGGCCCCAGCTGTCCTCAGACCTGCCTGGCTGGCAAGATGGATGTGGGCAAACAGCTGTAAGATACACAGGCCATCTGTCACTGTCCTCAGCCTGCCCGGGGAGCTCTGCATCTCCCAGTGCTCAGAGAAGGCCCAGTCCGGGGTGGGAGTGCGTTAGGATGGGGCTTGGATAGAGTCACCGAATCCTTTAGGTTGGAAAGGACCCTCAAGGTCATCAGTTCCAGCCTGTAACAGCACTGCAAGGTCCACCACTAAACCCTGTTCACAAGAGCCACCTTTGCACATCTTCCACACACTTCAGAGCTTCCCTGGGCAACCCTTTGAAAGACTTTGAGGAATCCTCATCCTTCCAGGGATCCCCCACAGCTTGTCTGAGGATGGGATGAGAGTGGGCTGCTGTCTGTCTGCTATCCTAACCTCTTGTCATCTGGTGCCAATGGGAATGGCAAACACTGGCTTGAGCTCCTGAAGATGCAGGGCAAGGGTTGAGTTGCCCTAGGTGGTTGTTCACCTCACTTTGCTTCAAAATCTTCCCTTCTGCTCTTTCACAGGATCCCAGGCTCACAGGATGTCAGGGGTTGGAAGGGACCCAAAGAGCTCATCCAGTCCAACTGCCCTGCTAGAGCAGGACCAGATAATCTAGCTCAGGTCATACAGGAACACATCCAGACAGGCCTTGAATGGCTCCAGAGAAGGAGACTCCACAAGCTCTCTGGGCAGCCTGTGCCAGTGCTCTGGGACCCACACAGGCAAGAAATTCCCCCTTGTGTTGAAGTGTGTGGGAAGTTTTTCCAGGCCCTTTCCTTACCCACCCTCTGAGCTCCTGCTCATTTCCCTGAGCCCTTGCTGTCTCCTCTTGGGTAGCATCTCCCCATGCATTTGATTTCATCTCATCCTAACCTACTTCTCGTCTCTCTCTTGATTTGGGTTCGTCTTCTGTCCCTTCCTCCCAGGGCTTTATTTCCACTGCCCGTGAGTGGCTCCCTGGCCTCTGCATGGTCCGGCCATGCCCTTTCTTTTGGCAATCACTCGTGCTGCTTTGTTTGTGCTTTGCCAGGGGCACGTTCATCCCCCCCAGGGCCACCAGCGAGAGGGCTTTGGCGCGTTGAGGGGGATCCGATTTAGCCTGTACAAGCATGCAGCTTCCCCCAGCGGCCCGCGAAGCCCATTAGAAGAGTCCTGGCCCCGCTGTGCCGCCTGAAAAGCTCCTGTGAAATCATATTTAAGGTTGTCTCTTGAAGGTGCCCATTGGAAACCAACAGAAATAGAAAGGCTCCTGCCAACGACGTCCAGCTCGGGTCTGTAGTTAACACAATGGAGCCGCCGCACAAAGCGGCGCGGGACCGCGGGTTGGAAAAGCCTCCTTAGGTCCCGGCTAATCCGTCCCCCCCGCCGGCCCCGGGGATTGTTCCCCAGGGCTTGTTTTCCTTTGCCCTGACCTACATAATCAAAAAGAATCTTGTTGCACATTTTTGTTTTGAACCTTGAGGTCTCGGAGCAGCTAAATCCCCCTTCTTGGCGGGGCGGGATGTGTTGTTAAACAGTGCCGGAGCCTCCAGGAAAACCATGGAGACGCGGGGACAATGAGCCCTCTATGGTCCCCGCTTGGCCGCCGGACGGTTCCTCCTTCTCCAGGCTTCCCTGGTGGGCACCAGGACGCGCAGACGCGGGCGATGAAGACGTCTACGCGCTTGGCAGCCTGTCCTGCAATAGAGTGGTCACAGCAGCTCTCCAAGGTCGGGGGTGGGGAAAGGCAGCAGCTCTTAATTGACCTGTTGTAGATGATGGAGGTGAAGGCTGCAGCTTGGGCGGCCTCAGCTGTGCTCTCGCGGGCGGAGAAGAAAGTGCCGCTTGGGGCCGAGGAGGTCCTCGCTTGGGAATGATGTGGGAGCTCCTCTTTGGGTTTTAAAGGAAATGGAGATGTGAAATGCAGGGTGGTAAAAGGCACTCAGGAAGCCTGGGCTGTAGCTGGCTTGTCCCTCACCTGAGACAGCTGGGAAGGGTGGGGAACCGAGGGAGTCCTTTGCAGAGGTGAAGGGCTTCAGGTGCTAGTTTTGAGGGGCTGGAGCAGGGATGGTCATAGGCAGCTGAGTTACTGTTGGCTTTCCTTCCCCACTGATGAGGGCTGGTGGTTTCCTTCGCAAATGTCTGGAAACCACCTGGGATTCCCAATCTCCTCAGACAGCTGCATTCACCCAAGATAAACCCCTGAGCTCCTGGATGGGTCCCACACCTCCCCAGGGAGCTCCTGTCATTAGAGATGCTTACAAAGCACTCAGAAGATGTTAAGATGGAGCAAGTGTAATGAGAAAACACAGTATCATGATTCAAGTTGTGCCAAGGGAGAGACTCACAGTGACTTTGACCTCATGAGTGCCTTACTGCCATAGCTGGGGGCATCAGGGTGCTGGACTTCTTTGCCACCCACTTCTTTGGAATATCTCAATCCTCATATCCCCCATTCACCCTAAAAGTAGAGACAGCATAGCAGGATGGCTAAATGAATAGAGCTGTGCATCAATTAATATTAAAGCTTAACAAATTGATGGTTAAATATGGGTAAGTTCATAATGAGACATTAACAGATTTATGTCAAATAAGTCAATAAAGGCTCCAAACCCTTTTTTGCTGTGGTTCCTGCACCTGCCCAGGATCTTTGCTGCTTGTTCTTTCACTAGCTTTCAAACTCTCATTTCTCTTTGTTTTGTCTCTCCCATGACTGCTGCAGCTCTTAGATCTCTTCATCCAGTGGGACTGGTCCACGTATTTGGCTGACTATGGGCAACCCACGTGCAAGTATCTCCGTGTGAACCCGACCACAGCCCTCATCCTGCTGGAAAAGTGAGTGTGGATCTGGATCCCTCCTGTCTTGTTTTGGTCAAGCATCTGTTTGGGCAGCTCATTCCATCATGTGTGGTGCTGGGATAGAGCAACCTCAGGAGCAGGAGGCTCCTGGGGGTCCAGGGAGTAGAGCTCTCACCCTTGGGTGGACGATGAGAGCTCAAACAGAACAATCCTGGTTTTATCCCCCTAACCTGAATTCCAGGCATTGTATCAAATTGGAATCATTTGTATCACAGTTGACTCTCCTGGATCGTGGCTTGGCTGAGGCTTGGCTTGGCTTTTGGCTTGACCCTGAAGTGGACTTTTCCTTGTCTTGCAACAGAATTCTACTGTAGTGGTGTACCTCTAGCCCCCCCAGATCATAAAGAGTTGCCTAGCCTGTAGGCGTGTGTGACTGCCCCAAGCCTGTCAGTCTTCAGGTGGCATTTGGGCAATACTCTTAATAACTCATTTTAACTTTTGATGAGCCCTGAAGTGTTCAGGCAGTTGGACCATATGATCATTTCCAGCTGAAAATCCCTCTCCTCTCTCCTCACTCCTCTCTCTCGTCTACTTCTCTTCTCTCACCTCGCTCCTCTTCTTCTCCTCTCTCTTCTTTCCCCTCCTTCTCCTCTCCTCAGGGACTCTGCTACTAAGTCTAGCCTGAAGGTAGATTTGGTTAGGTTTACCATGAAACCACACCCTGAGGAGGAGTTTGAGCTGTGCTTTGGAGTCTCTCTGTTCATTGCTCTCAGAGGAGGAGGTGATTAGTTTAAAGATGGAGCCATGCTTTTAGAAGCCCAACCTTGGTGTGCTTCTGAGCTTCGGAGTTGCATCTGTGTTATCTCTGGTCCATGTGACTGCATGTCCTCCTCTCCTCCAGAGAACAGCTAATTCCAGAGCAGCTCACATTGCCCAGATGTTGTCAGCAGGGCACACAGGGACTGAGGCTGGGTAGCTGCTGTGAGTAAAGCACTTTTACAGATGGCAGCATCATTTCTGTGCCTGTTTTTGTGAGCGTGGTGTGATAGGTTGTGTTGTTCCCAGCATATGCACAACCAGGTATCCCTGATGGAGAACAGTGAGCTGTATTTACAGCTGTCAACAGAACAGTAACATCAAGAGCTATCAAAAAGCAGGGGGCTTGGGCATGCAGGTGTAAGAGAGCAGGAACTGCAGGTGGAGAACTTGGACAGAGCAAGCTGGAAGAGGCAGGGAATGGGATGCAGGCAGTGAGCTGGGATCTGTCGCTGTTGTCAGAAGGCAGTGGGAGAAAAGGAGGGCAGCTCCAGTGCTGGACTGTGCAGGAGCCATGCCTGGTGGTGGTATTAAGAAGCCACAAAGTCCAGCTCGGCTCACAGCCTCCTCTCCAGAAAAGAGCTTGTTTGAAGGGCAGTCTTCACCTACCCAACTTCCTTTCTGGAAGTAGCCTCAGTGGAGTCACCAGCTTGGCATTTGCATCTCCTACGCCCTTGTGATGTTGCATCATTGACGTGGTATCACCTGTATGGCACTGGTGACACGGCATCACCAGTATAGCATCACCTCTATGGGATGGCATTGGTGACATCCCATCTCCTGCATGGGATCACTGCCATGGCATTGCCAGCATGGAATTAACCTGCATGGCATCTCCAGCACAGCATCACCAAAATGGCATTGCCAGCATGGTTTCACCTGCATGGCATGGCCAACATGGCACCCCCTGCATGCTCTGGTGGGCTCTGCCCTATCCCCACTCAGGCTTTGGGCCCTTAGAGGAGTCTCTGTGCCACATCCAGCAGCTGGCCCAGGACTCTGCCCTGACCTGTGTGGGCTGCCCCTGCCCACCCTGAGCCCACCTGCCCAGCCCTGCCTGAGCTGTGCCAGCAAGGCGAGGGGAAGTTGTGCTCCGCCGGTTCGGTTTGTAACCTGTTTTCCTCGTTGTCTCTCTCCCTAATCACACATCTCTCATAGGATATCACGAGTGTAAGTATGCTGCTTGCCTGGGCTTTGACCCTCACCTCGCAGTGCCTTGATTGTGTGATTTAAATGGAGCACTAAATGATCTCAATGCAAGCTGGCTTTGAAACGCTTCCCTCCGGTAACCTTATCGCCTCGAGTGCGCTANCCCCCCCCCCCCCCTTATAGATTAATTTAAACAAAGCTTGGCTCTGTTGAAGGTGGTGTTTGTTGACAGGGGTGGGGACAGAGCTGAGCTCTCTCTTTCCCTTCCTCTTACTTGTAGTCCCTGTGCTAACGCAGGGGGAACCATGTGCAGACCATGGCTGGGTTGTGCCAGAGCTCTGCAGGCACACACTTAAAGAGCTTAATGCATCAATCATGGAATCACAGAATGGGTTAGGTTGGAAGGGAGCTCAAAGCTCAGCCAGTTCCAACCCCCCTGTGCCACAGGCAGGGACATCTCCCACTAGAACAGGTTGCTCAAGGCCTTGTCCAGCCTGGCCTTGAACACCTCCAGGGAGGTTGTGGAGCACAGAAGCACAGAATGGGATCGAAGATCAAAGATTGCCAAAAGGGAATCCCTGGAGGGATTGGAAAGCCAGGGAGGTGTGGTGCTGAGGGCCATGGTTTAGTGGTGACCTGGCAGTGCTGGGCTAAGGGTTGGACTGGATGACTTTAGAAGTCTCTTTCAACCAAAGCAATTCTAAGATTCACATGATGCTTGCAGATGCCAGCAGTTCCCATCCCTCCCAGACACATGTCCCTGGTGTAACAGATCCACGTAGGTGAGTTTGTTGTAGGATCAGTGCTCTGAATGTTGGTGGTTTTTTTTCATACTGCTCTGGTGAATTTATCCACACAGGCACTTTCTGATCATAGAATCACAGAACAGTTTGGGTTGGAAGGGACCTTTAAAGCTCATCCAGTCTAACCTACCTGCAGCTAGCAGGGACATTTGCAGCTAGAGCAGGTTGCTCAGAGCCCCAAATAACCTGACCTGGAATGTGTCTAGGGATGGGGCAGCCACCACCTCTCCGGGCACCGTGGGCCAGTGTTTCACCACCCTCAGCATGAACAATTCCTGTATTCCATCTAGTCTCAATCTCCTCTCTTTTGGTTTAAACCTATCACCCATTGTCCTGTCAAGCATTCAATTGTTCAAACACATGCCAAGTTTTTCCTGCCTACAACATGCTTTGCCTCAGAGAGATTCCATGGAGCTGAGCAGGTCCATGGGATGGGAGATGTCTCTGAGGAAGCTCAGGGCTCTTAGGGCAGAGGTTGCTCTGCTGTAAGTTCTCCACCCATTACCTGGGGCAGCTGCAGCAGGCAGTGATGGAGAGCGATGGGTACTATGAAGGGTGCAGATTGATTTTGGCACCTCTGATGTCCCTGCCTAGCCTGTGAAATACAAGCAGAGCTCTCAGCCCTCCTGGCGAAGTGCTTGGAGACCCACAGGAGCTGGAGCTGTTCCACAGGAGGATGATTAATCCCAAAATCCATCACTCTGGGACACCTCTGACCTGCACAGCTCAGAATGGCCACTTCCCATTGGATCAGTCGCTCCCTGGTTCTTGCAGTGGAGCAGCTGGCAACCTGCTTGGGCTTAAAAAAAAAAAAAATAAAGAAAGGGGAAAAAAATCCTTATTTTGCTGAATAAAAGCTCCCCAAGCTATTTAGTTACTGCTGGGAAGGCAGCTGGATTGTAATCCCCTGTCTTTGGGCACTTGGAACTTCGGCAGATTAGCCTTTGGGATGAAATTGTTATCCTTGTTTCCAGTTCCAAGCCGGATGGTTTTGGGAGCATTTCAGATCCCCTTTGGCTCTTTTTTTTAGGAAGATTGAAGCATGAAAAACTTGAGAGTTTTAAAATTACCTTTTTTAAATCAGTTAAATAAGTTTGGAGAGGTTTGAAGCTCACAAAGCCTTCGGTTTGAGGAAGTGCTGCCTTCCCAGGGACCATCAGCACTGTGTCCTGGTCACTTGAATGCTTCATTTAGGTCCCAGAAAAACCTCAGGTTTATTTAGCTTGGCCAAAGCCATCTGCCTCTGCCAGATCTGATTTGTTGAGCAAATCATTTACAAATTGTGGTGTTACAAAAGAGTGATACAGGCTGAGAACCAGCGGCTTGGATGCTGAGGCTGATACCTTCAGGAGCTGTGGAAGGGTTGACCTCTTCTGGGAGGTTTCCCTGCCCAGCACATGCCCTGCTTGCATAAGGCTCATGCTTGGAGTGTACAAGACCTGTGTCCCCCCCACCAAACATGCATCTGCCAGTATGAGCATGCATGAAGCCCCCCCAGCTTTGCATGGCTGAGGGAGGTGGAGCTGTGCCAGCTTCTCCTGCGGCTCCCATCCCAACACCTGCCCTTGTCTCTGGCTTATTTTGGAGACCTCTTAGAGACAAACCTAAAGAAGATCTTAAAGCTGAGGAACCCAGTGCTGGATTCCTTCCTTTAATATCAATTAGATTACCTGGTGCTGTATGGCATTGGAAGCTCACAGCCTCAAACCTTGCTGGCTGCCACAAAAGCTCTTGGCCTCATGCAATGCACCACCTCAAATCAGAAGCCTTAATGCTGTGGATTTGATGCTAATTTGGTAAAGTCCTACTGATATTGCAGCACTGACATTTCCCACTTCAGGAGGTGACATGGGGACACAGCAAAAGCTGTTGGAGAAGGAGAGGCTTTGGGGTTCCAGCTGCTGGAAAAGGAGAGGCTGTGAGGCTTCAGGCATGCCTTAGAGGTAGCCCCCGTGGGGCCATCAGTTGGGCTTCACGGAGTTTAAAGCAAAAATGCCAACTGTGCAAAGCTGGGCTGCCCACCTCTACACAAAGAGGTGACCAAACCCAGGGGTAGAGCTTTCAGTTGCTGTCACCTCCTCTGTCAGAGCCTGAAGGCAGGCAGTGCCCCGCGGGGCTGGGGCGCGGCGCTGGGCGGCGGCGGCTGTGCCATAACCTGTTTCTGCTCTGCACAGGATGAGGGACACCAGCAGGAAAAACAACGTTTTTGCCCAGTTCCGGAAAAACGAGAGGGACAAGCAGAAGCTGATAGACACCGTGGCCAAGCAGCTCCGCAGCCTGATCAACAGCCATCACTCCTGAGGGCACCCGGGGGGACCTCCTGCCCACGCCGCTGCCTGCGCCGCAGCCTTCCTTGTGCCCGGACTTGGGGGTTCTTGTTCAAAGAGAATATATAATGTATTTTTTTATTCGCCTGTATAGTGATCACGAGACCTGCCCTGGTGACAAAACCTTCCTTGGTAAAGCATCCTGGGGAAGACAGGGGACTGCTCATGAAGGTGGTGTCAGGAGGCTCCTCTTATAAGCTCCGATTTTTCAGGGGTTTATAAAGCCGTGGCAAATCCTGAAGCCTGAGAAAGGAGTTCACCCCCAGACTGTTTTCTTTGTGTTCTTGTTGTCTAGGCCAAATGGGAAGAATAGGTCTGGCTCCCCTTTGTTAGCTTTCTTCAGCTGCAGAACAAACGGGAACAAAAGGAATACAGGGAGGAGTTGTGGTTTCCAGGTTCTTCTTGCAGGCTTCCCAAGGAACACACACTTAGAGTCACCCTCCAGACTGCCTTGCCAGCTTGGGTTTGGAATTTAGGTAGGGAAGGAAAAGAGGCCAACTGATTTCCCAGCTTTCCTCCTCTTTTTCCTGGAAGGGAGGCTGCAGGTCATCAGAGCGACCCCTGAGCATCTCCTCTGGGACCTGCTGGCGTCCTTTGGATCTGCACTGGATGCAGAAGGGCTTCAAGAGCTGCCTCATTAATTGGATTTGGAAAGGGAGAGCCAGAAGGGAAGCACCAAAAATGCAAAGGTGTTCTGAGGTGCTGCTCTGCTGGGTGGCTGCTGCTGGCATCCGGTGCAGTCAGGGAGCAGACGAGGAAGGATGCTCAGCAGGGATGGTGCAAAACTCTCCTGGTGTCCAGGAGTGTTTCCTCTCTTTGCAGCTCTTTCCTGTGCTGATGTCCTATCTCCTGTCTCCTCATGATGCAGTGCAATGAGCTGGAGTCCCTTTTGTTTGCAGCCCCACAACCCCACCACTGGCCAGGACGAGGAGAGGTCCTCTTGCAGGTCCCTTAAGTGAAATCAGCAGGAGGTGCCATGAGGAGCAGCATTGCTCAGCAACCCCCAGCTCAGAAGTGCCTATGGACAGAATTCCCCTCTGCTCTGGAGGTGCCCAGACATCCTCTGCTCAACTGAAGGCAGCCTTTGAGGAGGAGAATAACACTTGCACAGGGCTTTAATCCCAGGGTTCAGGTTACAGAGGGAGGCAACTTTCACCCTGCTCTTCTCATTGCCCTTGTGACTCTAATTACTGCAGGTGAAAGCTGATGTTAAAGGGAACTAAAATCTTCCTGGTGCATGTTACAGGCCTGGCAGTGCTGCTTCTGCAGGACCACGAGCTGTAGCCATCTCCTACCCACAGCTGAAGGTGGTGAGTGCTCAAGTCTGCTTCTGGAAGCTTTGCTGACCTGTGGAGCAAGGTTCCTTCTCCTTTCCTGCCCTCAGTGCAGACTCCTGGAGTGATGGGGGAGCAAGACTTGTTTGAGTGTCACCACATGGCACTTGCAGAGGGCAGCAGCACTTTTTTCAGTGCACTGAGATCTTTTTTGCTGTGTTTCTTGCCTGGGGAGCTCTTCTGACACTCAAGCTCTGGATGCACAAAGGGAATGGTGATTTACCTTTCCTCCTTGTCCTTCAGCAAGACTTTTTTTCATTTTGGTTTTGAGAAGAGGATTTGTTCATTAACCTTGAAGGCAAACAGGCACCTCGCCACCAGTGACACTCTGGAGCTGTTGTCCTCTCCCAGCAAACTCCAGCCACAAGGACCAGTGGATTATTTACATTAGTAAGGAGGGAAGAAATAAACCTGGCCTTAGGGCTTCTTGGGGTTTTGGGGGGATCAGAGGTTACTTTCTTCTTAGTTCCTCTTTTAAGTACCTGTAAGAAGGATTGAGGAAGAAAGAGACAGCTGAGTGAAAGTTGGTGTTAGTGTGGCCAGAAAGGGATCATCTTCACAGATACATCTACATGTGAGCCAGTGAGGGCCTTCGGAGGGACAAGTGAGGATGAGCTCAGTCCATTCCCCACTGGCAGCCTCTTTCCTACTTTCTACAATGCTAGACCTGAGTGTGGATCAGCCCAAGGGCTTCGCCATAATCCCTGTGAGCCCCATGAGCTCCTGAGCTCAACAGTCTTGGCATCCCAAATCCTGCACAACTGAGAAGGAAAAACTGCCCTTCCTGCCAGGCTCTGATGGGAAACTCTTCCTCACCAAATTGCTGGGGAAGAGTCCTGGCAATGACGAAGGAGCCTCAGCCCTGTGGCCAAGATGCATCCCACAAGCTGCAGGACCGTTGGGTGCTTTCATTCCTCCTTCTCATCTCTCAGTGGTACCACCATGGAAGAAACATGGGGACAAGAGTGTGAAGAGGGTGGCAAAAGCAGATGGTGCCAACTGGTTCAAGCACCAGACCTGAGCTCCTGCCCAGAGGTTGGAGTTTGGAATAAAAACTGCAGCTACTCGATGGTGACAGTCATGGGAAACTCCTGCCCACAGCTGAGGGCCACTGAAGAGAAACAAGCACTTTAAAATCCTTCCAAAGCTGCTAGAGATGCTGCAGAGGTGTCACAGCTGTTAGCAAGTGTCCCAGGAAGGCACTGGGCAGCTCCAGTTCTAATCTGGAGGAGAGTGGACTGGGCAGCTCCAGTTTTAATCTGGAAGAGGGTGGACTGGGCAGCTCCAGTTCTAGTCCAGAGAAGGATGGACTGTCAAACCCCCTTCTGAACCTGTCTGGGCAGCCACTGGCAGCCAGGACATTTTGTCTCTCCTCTGTGCTAGGTGTGGGATGAAGGAAAGAGGCAGAGGCACCACCAGGCAGCATCACCTCCTGTACCTGGCACATGGGCAAGGAGCTTTGTGCTGCCATCAGTGTGAGCAGAAAAAGGCATCCTACTCCTGCCACTACCCTGAAGCTCGTTTTCTTTCTCTCAAGGGTTGCCTCCTGTACAAGACAGAGCTTCATAAAACCCCCAGGGAGCTGAGTCTCTGAGCAAGGCCTTTGCTTGGGGTGCTCCATCCAGCTCCCAGCATTCCCCATCCCACATCTGGGCTCCCTTTCCCTTCTCTATCAAACTGCAGTGAAAAGAGCAGTGTCTAGGGATGGATTTCCTCACTCCTTTAAGAACTTGCTTGGAGAGGCTGGGATTGGGATGCTGCAAACCAGCTTCTGGCACTCAGGACTCGCTGCTGGGAAAGTCAACCTCGGCCAAAGGGAGAGATGCAGCAAGGTTCTGATTTCGGGAGGTCAAGCTCCTAACCGCAACTCACAGCCCGGGATGAAAAATGGCATTTTGGTGCTCTGGTCCTAATTAACTTTTTGTTCCAAGGGATGCAGTCCCATCCCTTCAAAATAAAATTAATCTTTTAAACAGATTGCTTAAGAAGCCCTGGAAGACATTTAAAATCCCCTCTTAAGTCTCTTACTAAGGATCAGGATCTTCAGATGTGGATGGGATTGCTTACGAGGGAAAGGTTGTTGCTGTAAATCCATGAAGGGTGGGGGGTTGGAAAACAGGGGCAGACCCCACTGATTTGCAACCCCCTAAGCCAAGTAATGCTGCTATTAACTCCTCCATGGGCACGGAGTGAACCTTCCTTAGTGGGGTTTGGGAAGCAGTAGCTGTAGAAAGAAGGCTGAGCTATCCCCACACCTTCCCCCCACCTCCCACCCAGCTAAAACAGTTAGACACCAATAGGAAAACCAAGAATACTGACAAAAAGTGACAAGTTTGGCTTCCTGAGGAGCATCTGCACCTCCTTTGTAACCTTCAGGGGTTGCACAAGCACCCCTGGGGCTTGAGAATAATTATCTGTAAGGTCTCCAAAGCGCTGACTTGTAGCACCTATCCATGAAGGGGGTGGTCTGTGTTAGACCTGGGCATGTGGGCAGCTCTGTGACAGGCAGGAGGAGTTGTCTGGATGTTTTTTCTGGGTTTTTGGGTTTTATTCCCAGGGCTGGGGTTCAAGTCAGATGCTCAGAGCAATTTTGCACTTTGTTCTCCATCCAACAGCAGCTCCAGGCTCTGGTGCTGTAGAGAGAAGGGAGAAGCTGGCTGGTGCTTCGTTCAAGGGGCTGGTTTGGGTTCGTTTGCTTAAAAATCACTGCTTTTGCACTGACCCAAAGCTGGATGCTTGGGCAGGAGTCTGGGTGTTGTCCTGCTGGCCCCAAACTGGTCCTAAGATGCTGTGAGGCAGGAGGGGCTGAGGAGGGGCCAGGGTCACTACGGTGGCATCAGCTACTCCTGGCATCTCCTGTGCTGAAGCTGGTTTTATGGTAAAATCTTTTCCCTCCCCAGGTAGTGAAGATGGGCAGTGGCAAGTGAGGGAGGTTTGTGGTAGGTGTCCCTCCAGCAGCCCTTCAAACCAGTGTCCAAAGCCTAAGTAGAGACATCTGTGCCCTCAGCTGTTCCCTACCTCTCTGCCTCACCCCCATTTGGCTTTTCACTTTAATTCTGGGTTGGGTTTGATGCTTTTTGGATGCATCCAATGGATTCAAGCATCAAACCACCCTCCCACACCCTGGGATAGATGCTTGTCCCAGCCCCACTTCATGTGGCTCCATGGTGAGCAGGGACCTTGTGCATTTATCATACTGTTGGGGAGCTCCAGGGCAAGACAGCTCCCAAATAAATCTCATCACAAATGACTTCAAGATGGGCCAAGTTGCTGCTGTCAGCTGGGAAAGTTTGAGGGAGGTGACCCAAATACACCATGTTCTGGGCAGGATTCTCCCCAAAAACAGCTGATGGAGAGAGAGGGCACAGGCTGTGACCCGAGGGCTGGCTGATTTGCTGCTCCTCCAGAGCTGCTGCTGCTGTTCTCAGCTCAAGCCCCTGTCTTGCTGCTGGGGCTGTGCTGGGGGAGCTTTGGCCAGAGCCAGCATCCATCCTAGCAGCAGCTCCTCCAGCTTGGGGTTGAGGGAGGGGTAGGTGCTGCAAAACCTCTATGGGCAGCTTAGGGTCGTGTTTCTGGAATCCAGCCTGCATCCAGTCTGCTCATCCCTCTGGATTTTGTTGGCCATGAAAACACACCCACGCTGCATCCCTCCCTCTCCATGGGCTGCTTCTGTTGCCTTTTCTCATTATTATTTGGGGAGGGGGAAGGAAAGATCTGGGTTTGTAAACTAATGTGGTGAAAACAGCTTTTTTTGCACAAGTCGTTGCACAATAAGGGGAAAATGTAGTAAATTAGGTTTAACTTTAAAGGGAACTTTTTAATTTTCTTTTTTTTTTTTTCTTTTTAGGGTTTTTTTTTTGGGGGGGGGGGGGGTTTGTTTTTTGGGGGCTTTTTTGTTTTGGTTTTTGGTTGTTTTTTTTTTTTTTATTTTTA
>VWZI01020788.1:3661-19926 GCA_013396835.1 Psilopogon haemacephalus | reverse complement strand
TTTAATCCTTAAAACTCACTAGCAGAGCTACTGATTAAAAGAAGAACACAAGAGCTGGACTGATTCCAAACCAGACTGCATGGTTTACAGGTTAAATTGCATCAGAAATTAGCATGTTGATTTCGACTGTACATTGATCCTGTTGTAACTCCTATTAAACAATGCAGCTATCACTGTTTCACTAAGTGCCTGGGCTCGCCGTGGCTCTCTGCAGCACTCTGAAGGTGCTGCCTGGGCCTCCACCTCACCAGAGAAGAAAAAAAAAACAAACCAAAAAACAACTAAATCCCCTAGGAGACCAAATTCAACCTCTCTTCCGTCCCAGCAGCAAAGATCTGATGCTGAAAACATCCAGCTTGGAGGACTGAATTTGGGGGGTTGGGAGAGGGCATTAAGAAGAGTGTGGCCAGAAGGTTGAGGGAGTTCCTCCCACTCTGCTGTCCCCAGGTGAGATCTCATCTGGAGTACTGGGGCCAGCTCTGGGCTCCCCAGATCAAGAGAGGATCAGGGAGCTGCTGGAGAGGGTCTGGGAGAGGCTGTGAAGCTGCTGAGGGGCCTGGAGCAGCTCTGTGAGGAGCAAAGGCTGAGAGCCCTGGGGCTGAGAGCCTGCAGAAGAGCAGCCCCAGAGGGCATCTGAGCAATGCTCATCTGTATCCAAAGAGCAAGGAGCAAGAGGCTGGGGCCAGACTCTTGCCAGTGGTGCCCAGTGACAGGGCAAGGGGCAATGGGTAGAAGCCAGAACCCAGGAGGTTCCAATTGCACATCAGGCAAAAACTTCTTTGGTGTGAGGCTGCTGGAGTCCTGGAGCAGGCTGCCCACTGTGGTTGTGGATTTTCCCCTAGAGACTTTCAGACCCATCTGGAGAGACTTCTGTGTGCCTTGCTGCAGGTTACCCTGCTCAGGCAGGACAGTTGGACCCTTCCAGTCCCCAGCATTCTATGGTTCTGTGATTGTCCTGCAGGGAAAATGAGAGCTGGCTCTTGCACCTCGTGTTGCATTGCAGTGCTGTGAGCCCAAGCCAAGTTTTGCCTATTTTGGGGGCTGGTTTAATTGGGTTGTGCCCTCAATAAGCATGATTAAACCCAAGCCTGGGGTTGAAGAAGTAGCTGCCTTGCTCTCCTGGATTACATCGAGGTTTGTGGATGGGGAACACAACCCTGAGCAGGAATTAAGGCTTTGGAGAGCAGAGCAGAGATAATGGGCAGAGCTGGGGAGCTGCATTGGCCCTGGATGGGAATTTTTGTTGCTTGCTCACACTGTGTATTTTCTTTCATGGTATTTGTCATCCTTTGCAGTTGGATGATTATATTAGCATTGTTTGGGGCTTGTTCTGGCCCTAACTGAGTTAGGGTATTGGATTCCCCAAATACCTCCCAGCCCTGGCAGTGAACACGCACTGGGCTTTGTTTTCTGTGAGATACCTGACCTGGTACCCTCTGGCCTGTTCCTTGGGACATGAAAATGGTATGAAATTAATGTGACACATGCTAATTAGAAGCTGGCTGAGTGGGAGATGCTGGCATGTAATCTTAAACAGAGCCCCCTCCGTGTGGGGCTGGGTGGTGCTGAGCCTGTCAGGCTCGGGGTGCGGCTTGGGGGGTCCTGCCGCCAGGATTGGGGTGAAGGGGTTGGTGGAGGGGCTTAGGAAGATGATGTGGTTTGGTGTGTAGGAGTCAGAGATTTCAGGAGTGTTCGTGGGCTGGGTGGCTGCCTCCTGCAAAGCAGCAGCTCTGCAAAAGGATCCTGGATGGACTCTGTCCCATGACATCCTCCAGATCCCTTTTGAAGCCATTTATGGTTTCTGTGGTGTCCTGGTGCAGTGACAGTGCTGGCCAGTACTAAGAGCAAGCTGGAAGTGTTCAAGGCCAGGCTGGATGGAGCTTTGAGCAACCTGGTCTAGTGGAAGGTGTCTCTGCCCATGGCAGGGAGGTTGGAACTGGCTGTTTAAGGTCTCTTCCAGCCCAAACCATTCTATAGGTTGAATTGGATGATCTTGGAGGTCTCTGCCAACCTGTTTGATTCTATGACTGGATGCTCCAGGCTCAGGAAATGTGCAGCCCCAGGTAGTTGAGGCAGGGATGCTCTGCAGCAGCCATGTGGCTGAGATGTGGTCTGGCACTGCAGGGCTCCAGTGAGAGATGGAAGCAGATCTCCTGGGACCATCCCAGCCGCTGGATCAGTGAGCAGCAGCCACAGGTATGTTGTGGGACTTGGATGTGGGATGCTGTTGTGCAGAGCAATACTACACCAAAGATCAAGTGCTGTGGTGTGCCAGGACTCAAAGTGTGGCCAAACACCTCCACAGCTCCTCACTCAGCTTGGTGCCAGCACCTTCCAGTCCCTTGGCAGCTCCGTTGCTGGTGCCATGGAAGTTGCCTTCCCTAAGGAGGAAAACCCCATGGGCTGGAGACAGGCTCACTTGGCAACTTCACCTTCCTGCAGCTTCAGCTCACCTCCTCAAGGAAGGAGGTTAAGAGGTAAATCAAGGTGAAGGCAAGAAGGGACAGAGACAGGAGGAAATAAACAAACAGGAGTATCTGTTGAAAAATATCTGTCTCGCCTGCCTCGAAGGAAATCGGAGGAAGAAACCTCCCAGCTTGTGGTTGCTTGTGGGTTTGAGATTCAGCTCTTTGGAAAGCAGCTTCAGCACATGCAGAAAAAGAAAAAAAAAAACCAAAACCTTGTTGGGTGATGGCTGAACTCTGAGTGGAGGTGGTGGTTGCAGACAGGAAGCTGCAGGGGAGCCAAAGCCTTCCTGAGCAACCCCTAAATGGTTGAGCATCAGATAATTTGGACCCTGTCATCCCCTTCTCTTCACTGGCTCCAAAGGCTGACTAGGTGAGCTGCAGGTCCCTGCAGACGGGGAGCACCTGGGCTCCCATCAGACCTCAAGGGCTCCACCTGTGAGTCTCCTTGTGGGTGGAGGGCTGACCTCATTAGGTCCTGTGGTGTTAAAGTGAGATCAGTTGTGGTTACCCACCCCCTGAGACGGAGTGGCCATCAGCCAGACGCCTTTCTGGAAGCCTTGCCAGCATCTCACTTCTCAGGTACTTAGAAGTCTTTGTCCCGTGTCCCACTAGCGTCACCTCGCCTTTGTGTCACCTCTTCCTCTTCAACTTTATCTCTTTCCTCTCTTGGTATATGTAGGGAGAGAAATGATCCTGTCTTCTCAGAGAGGGTTTTCTCTGTCCAGCAAAACCCAGGGGGTCCCCTTGTCCCTTTCTATTTTCTGTTCCCTTCTCTCATGCATGTTCCTGTCTCCCATACGTGTCCCCATCTGAGCATCTCTTTCAACATGGGCAACTAAAACGGTGCTTGGTGCAAGGAGCTGCCAGGATTGCCATGCTCACTGGCATTGGTGGTTCAATGTCTCACCAGGTACCAAATAGCCTCTTTCTGTGCTAGCACAGAATTGTTTGTGGTAGGCAGGTGACCACTGCCTCCAGGTCGTTCTTCTCCTTGGCCACTTTGAGGTGGAAGGGCTTGGCTGAGTGATCCTGCACTTTGCTCTAAGGACTCTCACCCCTTCTGCCTTCACTCTGCTCGCTGTGGTTGTTCAGTCCTTCCCAGCTGGCATGACTGTGATCCCTGCTGCTGGTGATGTTGTTGTGGTAGGGAGGAGTTGGCAGATTTCTTCTACCGTGGGTCAAAAATAGATGTGGAAGGATGGGGAAGATTGTGTGAGATTGTTCCAGCCCTTGAAGGGAGGGTTTGCAGGAGGTTCTTTAATGATACCCGGGGGGTGAGAGGAGGCAAAGAGTGCTGTAGATCTATTGGTGACACCTTTGTGTGGATTGCTTTGGTTACACAATTGCTCTTGAGGCAGGCGACCTGATTGCCTGCTTGGGGGTAAAGAGAAAGAAAGGAGTGGAGAGCGAAGTGAGATGAGGCCAGAGGCAAGAGGAGAAAAGTCTCATTGCTCCAACCCATGTGGTCGATGTCCTCTGGGGGTGGCTGCACCCCAACAGTTCACGGTGCTGCAAGGTGGATCACCCACAAGGCAGGCAGTGCCCCCAGCATGCCAGGTGACCTCTGCTTCACCTTCCTTTGTTCAGGCTCATTTGTGAAAGTGGCAGCAGCTGCCCTGAGTTGGCACAGGTGTAGGCAGCCAAGTGGTGCCTGAACCACAACGTCCTGTCCCAGGAGCAGCTCACAGGACTTTCACAGCTGCTTGCACCCAAAGAAAGGGGAGCAGAGAAGCTGCCTGTGTTGAGACAAAGCTCCATGGCGAGGCAGCTCCCACAGACAGGAAAGGGAGAACACAGCCATGTTCAGTGTACTTCTTCCTACCTCTGAGAGCAGGGAATTAGCAGGCAGGTGAACACTGCACCAGGAGGACCACCAAAGTTTGCAGGACTGGAGAGTTTAAAGCAAAATGAAGGAAGAACTCTGATAGAGAACAGCTGTCATCACATGCCTGGAGAACACAGGTGAAGGATGTTGTTAAAGCAGATAAATAGCAGAAGGGAGAGGACCAGATCGTTTGGAGATAGCATGATCTGTGGAAAGGAAGATGAAGCAGCAAGGGAAGGGATTGCACCACCCCTGGCAAGAAGAGTGGATGAGATCCAAGGGGAATGAGCACTAAGCATTACGTACAGGGGAAGAAATGTGAGCAGGGAGACACAGGAGGAGGAGCAACCGGAACTGGAGTGTGAAACTGGGTCATGCAGGGAGCAACAAGGTAGAGTAGCTGCAATGCCAGGAGAGGGCAAGGGTGGTCAAGCCAAATGGCAGCAGTGCAGAGGGTGGTGGGAGCGTTGTGATGGTGCTGTGTGATGTTTGGGGTGCTTTAAGGAGAGTGCAAGCAGCAGGTCAAGGGAGGTTCTTCTCCCCAGTTATCCTGTGAGGTCACATCTGGAGTACTGGGTCCAGTTCTGGGCTCCCCAGCTCAGCAGACAGGGAACTGATGGAGAGAATCCAGTACTGGAGAGGCCACAAAGATGCTGAGGGGCCTGGAGTAGCTATGTGAGGAGGAGAGGCTGAGAGCCTGGAAAAGAGCAGCCCTGGGGGTGATCTGATTGATGTTCAGCAAGAGCTAAAGGGTATGGGTCAGAAGGACGTGGCCAGACTCTACTCAGTGATGCCCAGTGACAGGACAAACTAGAACCCATCACATTCTGTCTGAACACGGGGAGGAAATTCTTTGCTGTGAGGCTGCTGGAACCCTGGAACAGGCTGCCCAGAGAGGTTATGGAGTTTCCTTCTCCAGAAAGATTCTGAACCTGCCTGGAGGTTGTGATCCTGGGTGGGATGGGACCGCTTGGGCTAAACAGTATGGATGCTCCTTGGTGCTTCCTTTGTGTTCTGCCCAAAACATCTGGAGTACTGGGTCCAGTCCTGGGCCCCCCAGTTCAGCAGGCTGCCCAGAGAGGTTATGGAGTTTCCTTCTCCAGAAAGATTCCAAACCTGCCTGCAGGTTGTGATCCTGGGCAGGGTGGGACCACTCGGGCTAACCAGGACAGATGCTCCTGGAGGTTGTGATCCTGGGCAGGATGGGACCACTCGGGCTAACCAGGACAGATGCTCCTGGAGGTTGTGATCCTGGGCAGGGTGGGACCACTCGGGCTAACCAGGATGGATGCTCCTTGGTGCTTCCTTAGTGTTCTGTCCCAAAGCATGGCAGTTCAGGAGATCCCCAGGTGGGAGCGGGCTGTGTTCTGCTGGTGACAGCTCCTTCATCTTCTCTGCGTGCCGTGATTGTGAGGCCCACGTGGCTCGGCCGCCCTGCTAATTGCGTTCCGTGGGGGCAGTAATTGAATGAGGGCTCACGAGAGCCATGGATCAAAGGCAGGAGCCCATCAATATCTGCCTGCCCCCGAATCCGATTAGCGAGGAGGAGGCATCCATCACGGCTGCCCCTCCCTGACCCAGCAGCGCCTAATGCAGGTAGGATGCCCGGGCCGGTGGCGGGGGAGATGCGATTTGCTGGGCAGAGGTTAAGCACCGCCGTGGGTGAAGGATGACTCTGCCGCGGCGGCTCCTCGGCGCTCATTCATCTCGGCACCGCCCGCCGTGGGACGGAGGGGCTTGGGGAGACCATCACTCAACGTCGCTGGGACGTGTGAAGTGTTAAAGACCCCCCGGTGGGGCACGGGCCGGTCGTTTGTATTCATTAGCCTGCCCGCTGCAGATGTCGCCCGGCGCTCGGAGGGAGCCGGGAGGCTGCGTGCTGCTGCCCGGGTCCTGGCTCGCTGGCCTTGCTCAAGTGGCAGGACCTGATTTCTTCTGCCTTGGTGGCCCCAGGGAATCCTGTGCAGGTGAGTCCCGCCTGGGGAGGTGGTTCTGTTTCTTCTCCATCCACAGCCTCGGTGACCAAAGCATCCCTGCAGGACCAGGCGGCTGCTCCACGCAGGGAGGAGGTTGTGTGGAGACCTGGAGAGAACCTGAACCTCAGTCCTCACTGCTGCCCCTTTCATGGGGACAGCTCAGAGGGCTGCAGCAGCTCTGCTCTGAGAACAGGCTAAGAGAGTTGGGGCTCTGCAGCCTGCAGAAGAGAAGGCTGCCAGGAGACCTTATGGTAGCCTTTCAGTATCTGAAGTGGGCTACAAGAAGACTGGGGAGGGACTATTGACAAGAGCTTGGAATGACAGGATGAGGAGGAATGGGTTTGAAGTGGCAGAGGGGAGACTGAAGCTGGATGTTAGGAGGAAGTTATTTGCAGTGAGGGTGGTGAGACACTGGCACAGGTTGCCCAGGGAGGTTGTGGAGCACAGAAACACAGGCCAGCCTGGATGAGACCCTTGAGTGACCTGTTCCAGTGGGAGGTGTCCCTGCCTATGACACAGGAGGTTGGAACTGGATGAGCTTTGAGGTCCCTTCCAACCTAAACCATTCTGTGGTTCTAGGCTCAAGCTGTGGTGGTCCCCAGTGCTGTGCAGGGTATAGGAAGTTCTCTACAGCCCTGTCCCATCATGGTCATTTGCAGCTCTGGTAATGTGGAACTGGGTGGCCCAGGGAGGTGATGGAGTCCTGGAGGGATTTAAAAGCTGTGGAGATGTGGTTCTGAGGGACATGGTGTAGTGGTGAAGTCGCAGCTTTCCTGCCTGGCTGCAGTGTTTCCTGACTTCAGAATGGGTTTGTGAGCTTTGTCTGCAGGCAGAGCAGCCCAGGGCTGATGCACGTGTGGCAGCATGCAGTGGGAGATAGCATCTCTGGGGTTTGGGCCCCAGGGTGCTGGGGAGAGTGCATGAGGGTGCTTGCTTCACTGAAAATCCAGCCCTCTGTTGGACACTGAGCACAGTATGTGTCAGGACTGGCCTTCTGGGGTTACCAGGGCAAGATTTCCCCACCACTGACTTCAGCTCAAGGCCAAGCCCTTAGTCCTAGCCCAGGAAAACATTTCACACCTGCTCACATGCTTTCCAGCCTCTGGGACACTTTTCCAGGGCAGGGCTGCAACGGAGGCCCTGAGGCTGTGTCTCTGCCAGCAAATTAATGAGCTTCAGGGTTCAGGCACCAATTATCCCACTGCTAAATTACCAGAACTTGCTCAGGTATTTCTCAGGCACGGTTCTGGAGTGTGTGTGGCCCCCGAGCCTTCCCAGTAGGCAGGCTGGATGTGGCCACCTTGTTTTGGCAGGTAGGGGAGGTTGATTTGGTGGGCAAAGGTTTGTCTGTGCTGCATGGCCTCGAGGCTGGAGGATGGTCCCAGATGCATCCATCATGCTCAGGCAGATGTTAGCTATGGGCTTCTGCAGCACAGACGTGGTCAGCCAGGCTCTCACTGCACAAAAACACAGCTCAGATCTTTGCAGCTTGGCGAGAATCGCAGAACCACTTTGATTGGGAGAGTCCTCCAAGATCACCAAGTCCAACCATTTGCCCAGGGCTGCCAGCATCGCATCCAGGTGGGGCTGGAATCTCTCCAGAGAAGACTCCACAAGCTCTTGGGACAGCCTGTTCCAGTGCTCTGGCACCCTCAAAGCCAAGAAGCTCTTCTTCCCGTTCCCCTGGCACTTTTGATCTGCCTGTCTGCTGGGAGGTGGGGTGGGCAGGCAGGATTTGCATGCTGGAATGTTGACAAGGAAGTTCCCCGGTGCTGAGGGGGCTGACTTCTTCCTTTGGGGTTTGGGTGATGATATTCTCAGTAGTTTGTTTTGTTTTTCTGCTCACCCAGTGGGCAGTCATTGATTATTTCAGCTCTCCCAAGGGCAGCTCCAAAGCAGGTGAATGTGATATGGGACATCTGTAGCCTCCTGTCACCCTGACCCCATTCCCATATAGGTAAGCTGATGACTAAGGTACCTCTTGGGCTTCGAGCCACACCCAGGTGCTTGGCTCCCTTCTAAATGTTGAAGGGTTTTTCTTCCTGTAGTTCCTTTCCCCACCCCACTGGGGAAGCTGCACCCAAGGGAAGATGAGCACTCCTCTGTCTGGGGAGTGCTCTGCCCAGGGAGAGCCAAGAACTGATGCTGGGGGAAAGCATTTTCCTTGTCAAAAAAATGGTGGAAGAGTCATAGAATCATTTTGATTGGAAGAGACCTTTAAGATCATCCAGGCCAACTTAACCCAGCACTGCCAGGTCATCACTAAACCATGTGCCTGTCCCACTCACCCTCCCCATCTATGTGGTTTTCCAGTCCCTTCAGGGATGGGGACTCCACCACTTCCTTGGACAGCCCAGTCCAGAGCTTGCCAACACTTGGGGGAAGATTTTTTTCCTCGTGTCCAACCTAAACCTCTCTGGTGCAATTTGAGGCTCACTTCTCTTGTTTAATCACTTCCTGGGAGAAGAGACTCATCCCACCTTGCTCCAACCTGCTTTCAAGGAGATGACCATGGGGCTGAAGGTCACTCCAGATCAGATAGCTACTCCCAGCTCCTTAGGTGCTGCCTGAAAAGCAAATGCCCTGTTCAAACAGTGCAAACTTGCTCCTCTGTTGGCAAACAGGAAAAGAAAAGCAACAAAATAATGTTGCTTGGAGCTGGGAGTGGAAAGCTGCTATCAGAGAATGCATGGGGCTGGAAGGCACCTTGGAAGACCACAGGATCTCAGGGGTTGGAAGGGACCCAAAGAGATCATCTAGTCCAAGCCTCCTGCCAGAGCAGGATCACCTATGGCTTGGCAGAACTAAACTGCTTGGAGCTGAGGTGGGAGGGAAGACAGGAAGCAAGAGTAAGCCTTCTGATGCAGAGTGGTGACTGGTATAGAAGTAGCTACACATCCTTGTACCTGTGTGCATCATCCCTCTGTCTCTGTGGCACAGCTGCAGAGCTCCTTGTTTCCATGAGGAGAGTGTGTGGTAGCTCCTTACCTCTCCTGCAGCACTTTGTGAAGCAGTGAGATGCTCAAGCCAGCTCTCCAATCAGGCCAGCTTGGATGAGCTCTGAGAAACCTGGCCCAGTGGAAGGTGTCCCTGCCCATGGCAGAGGGACTGGAGCTAGGTGATCTTTAAGGTTCCTTCCAACCCAAACCATTCCATGATTCAGTGATTTCCTGCCTCAGTACTTTGCTTCCAGTGTCTATCAGAGCAGTCCCCTGGGCATCTAAGAGACATCATCTGAGATTAGAGGTGCTCTCTCCAGAGCAGGTACCTCCACGGGCAGGTTCTGAATGCTTCCAGAGACAGACTCCACCACCATCTCTGGACAGCCTGTGCCAGTGCTCTGCCACCCTCAAAGTGAAGGATTTTGTCTATGTGTGTTCCAGTTTGTGCCCGTTGCCCTACCTGGGCACCGTGGAGAAGAGTCTGACTCCATCCTCCTTGCACCCTCCCTTTAGATATTTCCAAACATTGAGAGCCTCCCCAGCCTCCTGCAGGCTGAACAGCTCTCAGCCTTTCCTGGTGAGGTCGACGTTCTCATGGCATTTATTTGCTCTTTCCTTCACTCTCCCCTCCCATTTCTCTTATTTTTTCTGCAGAAGCCAAGCTCTGGGAGAGAAGTGGAATACCCCCCGGATCCCTTGTTTTGTTTTTTTTTTTTTCCTCTTGGCAAGGGGCAGGTGGTGAGTGGGGTCCCACCACCCCGAGGTGGGTGCGAGCCTGGCGGTGGGGTGGGTGTGTGTGAGCAGGGGAGCTGGGCAGAGGAACAGTAGCTTTTTCTCTTCCCGGCGACGCCGACGTGGTGATCAGAGGAGCTGGCCAGAGTCCTAATGAAGATAAATGAGTGTCCCCTCTCCTCCGCTCTGCCGGCTTTTATTGATGGGCTGCGGGGTGAGAGGGGACAGCCTGAATGTTCGTTTCAGCAGACGTCAAAGGGGCTTCTTTGGAGGAGAAGGTGTAAGAAAAACTGCCTTGTGCTTGAAAGTTCCTCCAAGATGAGCACGCTCGGCTTTACAAGCCTTTCTCCATTCCTTCCCCATCCATCACTTCCCAGGACCCCTTTGTAAATGCAAATTGCACTTTGATAGGAATAATGCACTGAGCCCCTATTAGTGTCTGTGTAATGGAGAGGGCTATTTTAATGCAATCACTCTTAGAGGAAGCTCCTCTGTGCCTGCTTTTGGGCTGTGTATCAAAAACCCATCTGAAGTCGAGCTCCACCCCTTACCCTCTGCTCCCTCCCATCTCTGGCCTTTGCAGGTGCTGGCATAGCTTTGATTCTCCACTTGGGATTCACGGAGCAACCTGGGGGCTTGACTGTGTGAGTGAGACTGCACTGGCACTGCAACCAAGCTGCTCTCACAATGGTAGGGTTTGGAGAAGGCCTCTGGACTTCTAATCCAATCCCCACAGAGCCATCCACAGCAGGTTGCTCCAGATAGGTTTGGGTTCTCTCCAGAGCCTTTCTGGGCACCCTGGTCCATCACCCTCAAAGTGGTTTTTCCTTATGCTTGTGTTTCCTTAGTGTCCCAGCCCCCAGGACAAGGCTTGGTGTCCCAGGTGGGCTTGCCTGGATTGTGGCAGTGGTGGGACAGTCTGGTTGGCATCCTTTGGAGCTTGCTGTCTGAGGAAGGGGCAGCTGTGATCTAAGAGACATTAGTTTTTTCATCTCCTGGATCTGTTTATTCTGCAGCTCCTGAGATCCCTGACCTGTGTTCTCCTGGGGTGCATTAAGCAGAGTGTGGTGAGCAGGTTGAGGGAGGTTCTGCTGCCCACTTGCTTTGCCCTGGTGAGAACACATAGGGAGTACTGGGTTCAGTTCTGGGCCTCCCAGTTCATAAGAGACAGGGAATTACTGGAGAGAGTCCAGTGAAGGCTACAGAGATGATGAGGGGACAGGAGACAGAGACCTGGGGCTGTTTAACCTGGAGAAGAGCAGCCCCAGAGGGGATCTCCTCAATATCTAAAGGATGGAGGGCAAGAAGATGAGGTCAGACTCTTTTCAGTGGTGCCCAGCAACAGGACAAGGGGCATGGGGCACAATCTGGAACCCAGGAAATTCCACCTAAACATTAAGAAAAGCTTCTTTGCTGTGAGGGTGCTGGAGCCCTGGAGCAGGCTGCCCAGAGAGGCTGTGGAGTCTCCTTCTCTGAAGAGATTCCAGCCCCACCTGGACATTGTGATCCTGGGCAAGCTGCTGTGGGTGACCCTAGTGTTAGCACCAGGTTGGACTAGATGGTCTCCAGAGGTCCCTTTCAACCCCCACCCTTGTGTGTCCCCTCAGCAAACTGATTTTGCTGATGTCCCAGGCTGATCTCTCCCTCCCAGTATGCAGCAGCAGCTCCAGCACTGAAATCAGTTTAAGCTGCTTTAAAAAAAAAACAACACACAGGAGAAGAAAGGGCACATTGGAAGCCTCTGAGATCCCCTTCCACACACGCTTTGGGAGGTCAGAAATGAACCTCCTTTGAGCTGTTTAAAAACGAATCTGAGGTATCATTCATCTTCATTATTGGGATATTTGACCAGTTCCTTTTGGTAGTTTCTTGCTGCATGTGCCAAATGGAAAAACATGTTTGGGGTTCATTTGCTGGTTAACAGACCATTGTGCTCCATGTCCCTTCTCATTTTAACCCCTCATTCTTTTTTTTTTTTTTTTTTCCCCTCACCATACTGCCTTGGAGCAGTGCAGGCTCCTTCTCACACCCACCATGATTTATGCTGGCTAGCATCTGCCCCCGAGTCAGGGAAATGAGGTGGCTTTGACCATCTCTCCTGGGCCTTTTACAGCAGTGCTGTGCAGGGTTCAGTCCTCTGGAGAGGCTGATAGTGGTGGCTCAGTCTGTCTGCCTCCTCCAACCTGCTCAGGTCTCAGTTACACTGGGATCTGGAATGGATTTTCTCCCGTTACTGGAAATCAAAGCCATTCAGTAGCAGGAGTTTGAAGCCTCCTCCCAATGGATGGTTCCAAAGGTGTGGTCCTCCAGCACCTTCCCAGTGGAGATGGAATATTTAGTGCCAGTCAGAAGCAACACAGCAAGCCGCAGAGTGGTTCTTCTGAACTCTGGGGTGGGGACCACCACTTTTTTGGGGGGGGGTTCCTTGACTCCCAACAAGAAAGATATAGGGAGAGAGAAACCCTTTCATAAATCAGAGGAACTGCATGGAGAACAAAGGGAGGAAACATGGAGAGCAGAGGGGGTACTTTCCTGTTTCTCGAAGAGCAGAGCAGGAATGAGGAAGGCTGCGTCGTTAAAGTGAAATCCCTGACTGGAATGACAAAAGACAAAGAAATTAAAGCCAGATTTGTTCCCCTGGGCTGAAGGAAGGAGGATCCCTCTTGGTTTGTTCCCTCTTTTCTTGTTTCCTTTAAAGACAGGAGATCAATTGCAGGGCTTAATGAGAACCGTCTAGTGCAAGAGGTAGACAATGCGAGATGGAGGAGGATGTCCCAGCACCCTGGTGAGTTTACAGCAGCTCTGAGCACTGGGATCTGTCCCTCTGAGTCGCAGCCCATCTCCAGCCCACAGCACTGTACAATGCCACCATCAGCTAGTGTGGAGCCATTGGTGGTGGCAGGCCCTGGCCCTCATCTTGGGAGACCACCGTGTCACAGAATCACAGGATGTCAGGGGCTGGAAGGGACCTCCAAAGCTCAGCCACTCCAACCCCACTGCCACAGCAGCATCTCCTAGACTGGATCACACAGGAACACATCCAGGTGGGTTATGAATATCTCCAGAGAGGGAGACTCCATAACACCCCTGGGCAGCCTGTTCCAATGTTCTGTCACCCTTACTAGGAAAAAAAACCCTCCTCATGTTTAAATGAAGCTTCCACCCAGTGCCCCTTGTCCTGTCCCTGGGCATCATCCAGCAGAGCTGGCTCCAGCCTCCTGCCACTCACCCTGCACATCTTTATGAGCATTGCTGAGGTCACCTCTCAGGCTCCTCTTCTCCCAGCAGCACATCCTCAGCTCCCTCAGGGTCTCCTCCTGACAGACCTTGGCCAGGTCTGTGCCTCTCCCAGCGGAGCTGAGCTGCGGATCCGTGCGGAGCCTCCTCCTCTTCGGAGGCCTCAGCGCCCGGCCCTAGGGATGCATCCTCTTACAGAGCGAAGCTTTCTCTCTGTCACTCGATAGGTCTCCAGCCCAGGACAATCCCTTGAGCTTCGGATGGAGAGAGAGAGACCTTTCACGGGGCAGGTAAGGGGGCCGGAGGGGAAGGGAAGGGGGGGAGCAGGTCTGCAGGAACAGTTCTGAACTTGGCTGGGGAGCGCTGAGGAATGCAAATGAGCTGCGAGCTACTGGGTCACTGCGCCGCGTTTTGTGCAGGGGTTTTGTGCTCTTCCCCCTAACTGTTCACGTGTGCGGCTTGAATGGCGCAGGCTGAAAGGATGAGCAGGTAGCTTCTCACACCAAAACGGTAACAACTTCCTCCCCGCGCTGCCTGCCAGCTCGGGAGACCTGATACAGTTTCACCCTGGCCTCAAAAAACCCTTTGCTGAGGTCGGTGGTTTGGTGCTCGGTTGGGGTTTGGGCTTGGTTTCTTTTTTCGGCCATCCTGGTTGTTTAATACTCAGTTATTGCTTTGCTTATTGTCAGTGCAGGCAGGAGGAGAGGATGGAGAAGGGTGGCAATGCCCCCCCACTGTCCTGGACCAGTACCCCTAGTACCAGCCCAGCAAGGCACCTGCATAGTGCTGGAGAAAGGGTGGCAATGCCCCCCCACTGTCCTGGACCAGTACCCCTAGTACCAGCCCAGTAAGGCACCTGCGTAGTGCTGGAGAAAGGGTGGCAATGCCCCCCCACTGCCCTGGACCAGTATCCCTAACACCAGCCCAGTAAGGCACCTGCTTAGTGCAGAAGCTATTGCTCAAGATACTGTAAAGTTCTGTTCTTAGTGTAAATCTATGCTGCTTTATGGAGATTTTGGATGGGTTTTGTCTTCTCAGAGTGAGGTTCAAACTGGTTATGAATTTCTTTCCTTGATTTTTTTTTTTTTAAAAATCATTGTTGGGGATTTTTTTTACTGGGATCACAGAAATTGATTTTGATTGTTGTTGGATTTTTTTTTTTTTGCTGGGAGCTGAGAGACTGATTTTTGTGGTTGGTGGTTTGGTTTTTTTTTTTTTTTTTTTTTCCCTGGGAGCAGAGAGATTGATTTTTGGGTTTTGAGGCAGTTTTCCCTAGAATAAATCTGGATTCTGTGAAGAGAATGGTGGGGAGGAAATCTCCTTGTAACTGAGCAGTCCTGAAGATGGGGTAGAGAAAGCATCCATGTACATTTCAGGAGGTGGGGAAATACTTGGAGGCAGCACCAACTCACCTCATCCACGAATGAAGTGCAGGTGCAGATTTCTTTGGTGTCTTCTCGTGGGGTGGTTGTTTCCTTTCAATCCTAAGGTCACACAAGCAGTTAGCAAGATGCAGCCTACTGCTGTTTGAAAGGGAGGTGTGAGGCATTTCTGCCACGAACTGAGCTGCATTGCCCTTTCAGGAAGTGGAAAACTTCCCCAAACTTCCCAAGACTGGAAAAAACTTGTTCAGAAAAATCCTCTTTTCTTCCTCTTCTTCAACACCTTCCCTCTCTCACAAACAGTGAAGCTCCTTCCTCTTGATCAACACTGAAAACTGAAAGTTGCTGAATTTTGATGGGGGCAGCAGGTGATTTATGGCTTTTTCTTTTCCTCACTTTTAAAAATGTGCATACATCAACTTGTGCCTAGCTGAGATCCCAGCCTCCTGTTATCCCACTATGCCAGCAGACACTCATCCCTCTCCTATCCTTCTTCTCAGTGCCACCTCTTGTGCCCAAGGCTGAGTTTGGCCCAGGGGTGCCATCCTGCCCCCACTTGCAAGCAGGTTGCAAACCCAGGAGCCCTGAGTTGAGGTTTCTACCTCCCTCTGTGCTACCAGCTACACCCCAAGGCTCTGCAGCTGAGCAGTGGTCCTGTCCCAGAGTATCTTCCCTTTGGTTTAAGGCTCCTTGGCTTGATGGGATATAGATGTTGGAGACTGGGAGCGGGAGGGCTCCCTTCAGCCAGGGTGGCTGCTCTGAAAGCTCAGTGCTGCAGCCACCAGGCACATGCACCCTAAGCCCTCTGACTGTGGGTGAGCTCAGGACGTAGCTGCCACCCTCAATGATTTGAGCTTAAAATAAGTTTGTGCAAGACAAGGAAGGGGGGGGGGGGGGGGAAAGAGATTTTTAGGGTCCTTCAGCCCCACTCTGCTGCTGGGTTGGGTCTCTGGAGGGCAGTGTGTGCCCAGCACAAGCTGAGCCCTTCCTTTCGGCACTTGAGGAGACAATAAATCCCACGCTGAACTTCCTCTTGATGTGTTTTTCATTTGGGTCTTGTTTTGTTTTCTTTCTTTTCTTTTTCTCCAAACACACACACTCACTCACTCTCTCTCTCTCTCTCTCTCTCTCTCTTTCTTCCCCATTTTTTTCCCAGTGGGGTTTCTCTCTCTTTCTTCCCCATTTTTTTCCCAGTGGGGTTTAATAAGCAGAGCAGGCAGGACTCAAGGGATGGGAGCTGGCAGTGGGGCTGCTGCAAAAAAAACTGGTGGGCTTTGCTGCTCTCAATGATTCTGACCCCTTTTCCAGAGGATTTTGGGTGACTTTGGAAACAGGGAAAGGAGCAGGGATGGGAAAGAGAGATGGTAGGGATGAAGGGAAGGGTAAAGTTCCAGGATAAGTGCGTGAAATCCCAGCTCCCTTTGCATGCACCCAGCGTTTTCAGCAAGGTAAAAAACTAATCTTCAGGAAAGCAAACTTTGAATTATTATTCCCACTCAGTGTGACCTTGGTGTTGCCCCTCCAGAAGCATTTTGTGTCAAAAGGGCTGTGGCATGAGCAGCACTTCAGCAGCATCTTCCAAACCTCATCCCTCTTTGTACCCCTGCTGCCCTCCTGGGCCGTGCCCTTGCCTCTCATTATCAGAGCATTTTCTTCTTCTTCTTCTTCTTCTTCTTCTTCTTCTTCTTCTTCTTCTTCTTCTT
>VWZI01020786.1:0-45089 GCA_013396835.1 Psilopogon haemacephalus | reverse complement strand
CCACCTCCCTGGGCAGCTCATTTCAGTCCCTGACTACTCTCTCCAGGCAAAACTTCTTCCTAATATCCTATCTAAACCTCCCCAGCCTCAGCCTGAGGCCATACCCCCTCGTTCTGTCTCAAATTACCTGTGAGAAGAGCCCAGCAGCAGCCTTTCCACAACGTCCTTCAGGTAGTTGTAGACTATCTAAAGGCTGGGGAAGGACTGTTTAGAAGGGCTTGTAGTAATAGGGCAAGGAACAATGGCTTTAAACTGAAGCAGGGTTGATTTAGGTTAGACAGAAGAAGGAATTTCTTCACAGTGAGAGTGGTGAATTACTGGAACAGGTTGACTAAGAATGTGGTTGAGGGCCTGTCCCTGAAGACATCCAAAATCAGACTCCATGTGGCACTGGGCAGCCTGATCTAGTTGGAGGTGTTCCCTACTGACAGAAGATGGGGTTGGACAAGTTGACTTTTGAGGGTCCTTTTCAACGTAATGCAATCTGTGAATCTACAAGATGAAGACCAAAGAGCAGGAGCTCAACCATGATCATGGATTTAGAACTATAGGCACCTGTGCTTAAGCACCTCCAGTCCTGCATGGAGATTGCATGGAGCAGTGTGGTGCAGGCCAGGTTTACACCTCTGAAAGTCTTACTAGTTAAGCAGCACCAGGCTATGTGTTCAATCATGGCCAAAGAGAGACAGTAAGCAACTGGTTTCTACTGGCACCTCTCTCCATAGCAGAAACATTGGAGAGCAGCCCCAAGCCTGAGGATCCCTAGTTCCACATGAACAAATATCTATATATACAAAGTCATGTATGGGACTATTCATGTACCCATATCCATCTGCACAGCCTTCCATGGACATGCACATGGGACTATAGAAAGCACTCTGTAAAGATTCCAAGGTAGCATGGAGAGGAGACTCACTTCTGCTTCTAGTGCACTTCGCTTCCTCTCCAGAACCCAGCGGAAGTGACTTAATATAGGAGCTTATAGAATTCCCCTGAAGAATAATTGCAAAATGAAACAATTTGCACTAAATGGTGTCCAGTGATTTCTCCAAGGACAGAGGCTATCAGGCCAGCTGGGAAGGTCCTCATCACCACTCCACCCACCCTCCATCTAGGGCAAGCCCTGTTTAAAGGGTGATGCAGTCAGAGCATATTTTTAGGAGTTGATAACTGTCTCTCCACCAAAAAGGAGACAAAATCTCCAGTATCTGAAGGTGGCATACAGGAATGCTGGGGAGGGACTATTCACATGGTCCTGTAATGACAGAATGAGGGGTAATAGGTTTAAACTGGAAGAGGGGAGATTTAAATGGGATGTTAGGAGAAAGTTCTTTACAGTGAGGGTGGTGAGATACTAGCGTAGGTTGCTCAGGGAGGTTGTGGATGCTCCCTCCCTGGAGGTGTTCAAGGCCAGGTTAGATGGGGCCTTGAGTGATCTGCTCTAGTGGGAGGTGTCCCTGCATATGGCAGGGGGTTTGGAACTGGATGATCTTTGAGGTCGTTTCCAACCTAAAGCATTCTATGATTCTAGAATCACCATCTGCCCGCAGCTTCTCATGGCAGTGGGCATATCCCAGTGGCAAGGCTCACCCACGAGCTTGCTCCCAGCACTTCACCATCCATGCAAAGTCACTTTTCCTCAGCCTAAACTTGCTGCTCCAGATGTTACCCACAGCAGGTGGGGAGCAGAGGTTATTCATTTGGCTCTCAGTCCTTTGGGATATTTGAGTAATATTCTCCTGACTCCCCTAGACTCTACACTACAGAGAGCACTCCATCTGCCCGCTTCTCTTCATCCACCTCTGCAAACCACTGTTCCTTCTTGTTTTTCTCTGCATTCCCAAAACTGTGGAGAGAACAAACTCCCTGTAGCATTAAGCAGTGTTTTTGGCCTCTGCTCAACAATTGACCCAAGAGGAGATGTTCTTTTGAGACAAAAAAATAAACCAAGAAACACAACAACAACAAAAACAAAACCACCACCAAACACATTCCCTCCCCCATTTCCTCTTCCTCAAGAAAAAATTAATAATAATAATAATCACACAAGTGATGAAAAATGGGCCACGTGTAAAGAACTGCAGACCCCAGGGGCAGCTCTGGCTTGAACTCCCTTATTTATATGTGGCTTTACATTATTATTTACTACAGTAATCAATGTAAAAACCCTGCCTACCCTAGCAACACCCCCCCCGCCCCGTGTCATATGGTGTGTGTACATCACCTCTGGGAAGCAGGTCAGCTCTATAAAGAAAATCTGCCATATTTAACGTGAAACTCTGTAGTTTTTACAGTGTTTTAAAAAATGTTTTACAGCATGTAGAAATGCTTCCATAAAAGCAGACTTATTAATCCCAGTTTTAAGTCGTCTTTTCAAGAGTAGCTTGCTTGGGCAAATATTTTTCTTGTCTCCTCCGCTGCTCCCTGCCCCCTCTCTTTTAAATGATGGTAGAATAGAAAAGGACCCAGGGCCTCAGACAGGGAAGGTAGCTCAGCACCATTCGTCTCCACAGACTCTCAATTTCCCCCCACCACCCAGAAGACAATGAGCAAGAGAATGGGTGCTCATCCCAGAGGATGTAACTCTCCTGGGTGCTATCAGCAATGGGGAATGTTGTCTACAGGATTTTCTTATACTTGTCCCAAGACTGAGAGTCTTTGCACCAATGGAAGGTTCTCAACCAACAAGCCTACATTAGGAACCTAACTGGGCCCCTTTCCCCACCAACTCGGGTCTCAACTTCCCTCTGGAAATGCCTGTCCGTTACTAATGCTGGAAAGAGTCTAGAGGAATTATGTGACTAATTTAGGAATGAGATGCAAAAACAAACCCAAGCCCTGCTTCTGGAGATGTATCCCTACTTGGCTGTCACCTGAGGCCCCAGGAAGGCTGTCCACCCTATTCCATCCCTGAATCCACACTGTAGGGGTGAGTTTCCCACAGCAGTATCTAACTGAGGTCTAACTGAGAAGCAGCAGGGCTGCACCGTCCTCACCACGCCACCTGAGGCTGCACGGGACTGCTGATATCAGTGTTTCTACCCCAGCCACCCATGAAACCATGGTTCAGCCCTTTACTCATGAAGAGAAGCAGAGAAGCCCTATGATCATCACCCAGGCAGAGCACCATTTCCTCAGCAAAGAATGTGGATACTGCAGCAGTATCAGACCCCAGGGCAGTTCATCAGCTCCTGGTATATGTATTGGAAAGGGGTTGTGATAAAGAGATGAACACTGCAGCAAGCTGACCAGTGGAGACCCGTGCTCTCCCACAGTTTTCCCACCTGAGTAAGCCCCATGAGGAAAGTCAGAGTCACAGAATCAAAGAATCATAGTAGCATAGAATCAGGTAAGGTTGGAAGGGACCACAAGGATCATTCAGTTCCAACCCTCCTGCTATGGGCAAGGACAACTCACACTACATCAGGCTGTCTAGGGCTTCATCCAGCCTGGCCTTAAGCACCTCCAGGGATGGGGCTTCCACCACCTCCCTGGGTAACCCCTTCCAGGCTCTCACCATCTTCATGCTGAACAACTTCTTCCTGATATCCAGTCTGAATCTACCCATTTCTAGCTTTGCTCCATTCCCCCTAGTCCTGTCACTCCCTGACATCCTGCAAAGTCCCTCCCCAGCTTTCTTGTAGGCCCCCTTAAGATACTGAAAGGCTACAATAAGTCCATTCTTGCAAGATAATTGCTTAAATCTGCCTTGCAAGACCTCCAAGGAACACTACTAATCAGAAAACCACCACGCAAATGACAAATTGCTGCTTTAGTGATCACCAACATGTTAACAAAGCCTCCAGCATATTAGCATTTAAAGTTTCCATCAGAACACTATATCAAAATTACCTCTCAGATAAGAAGAGCTGCCCTGCCCACCAACAGTTCACAGGATCACAGGATGTTAGGGGTTGGAAGGGACCCAAAGAGATCATCGAGCCCAACTCCCCTGCCAGAGCAGGACCAGACAATCTCACTCAGGTCACAGAGGAATGCATCCAGATGGGCACTGAATGTCTCCAGAGAAGGAGACTCCACAGCCTCTCTGGGGAGCCTGTTCTAATCCTCACAGCAATTCCCTCCGAGTAAGAGCCCATTTTACAGATAGCGAAAGTGAGACACGGAATGCTCGGTAGCTTGTCTGAGGTCACAGGTCTCTTCTAGCTCCTGGCAGCCAGTGTTGAAAGCATCACATCTTTATGGTGACAAGCGGCTGCCGCAGCATCGCAACGATGAGGTGCAGGAGCGCCGACCCCTGCCATCTGGCTAAGCCTATTCACGCCCACCACCAGCCTCGTCTCTGTTAATAAGCCTGACCACTCCGACAGGAGGATGCTGTTTATCTTTCCCCCTCTGTGACCCCACTCTGTAGCTTCCCTCCCTGGTCCTTCATTGGACCCAGATTTCCGCCCTGCCCGCTGTTTTTCCAGCAGTAGCATTTTGGCTCCTGGCAGACTGGAGAAGCATTTCTGTCGGCAGCTCAGGAATTCTCTTTGTCTTTTCTTGAGTTTAGGCTCACCTTGATGCTAGTCTCTGACCTCTCTTTAATGCAGAGGAATGTGTGAAAATTTTATTCCCTTTTTCATTAAGAACTCATTTAAATTCACCAAAAAAGTGACCTGGCTCCTTCCACTGTGGCTGTGTTGTTCTTTGCAAGGCTGTTTTATTTCTGACTCGGGGTTCAACAGAAAAGTCAGATCTGGCTTCCACTGATCCAACAATTTAATGCTTTGGCATCAGCAATCACTTAAAACAACATGGAGGCACATTTGAGGGAGAGTTCTCGTGCTCAGAAACAGTCTGATCAACCACAAGGAAAGGCTGCATGCCCCTGTGTGCAGCATCCTCCCCTTCAGTGGCTTAATTAGCAACTGTGGTAAGAATGGGAATTTGATTTTCCATTTAAAACTTCTCAAAATAATTGGTTTTAGACAAATACACAACTACCCAAAGTGAAAGCCAACCCCACCGTTTCTACTCTGCTTTGTTTTGTTTCTCTGACAAGTGAAAGAGCAACAACCCAGGGCTTGAAGTGTTTTTGGGGGCTGATCTGGAAAAGGTGCCAATGCAAATAGTGTCATCCTTTGAGCAAAACTTCATCCATTTAAGCCAAAAAGCACTTTGGAAAAATCAAAGGCAATCGTCAACTCGCTTTATTCTCAGTCTCATTCTTATTAATGCCTTTTGATCATCCTGCATGCCCAGAGCTGGCCACGTTGCAGTAGCATCTGTAGCTGTGGCACAGCCATCTGCAGACACACCTGAGAGATCCACACATGCATCAAGAGAGGAAACTATCACCTTTGCCCAGAGGACCCCAAACCTTCAGTGACAGTGGGTGCAAAGATGGCAATAACATATCATGTGTCCCAGCTGAAAGGAAGGTGAATCCTTCAGAATTAAACAGGTTGGAAAAGACCTTCAAGATCATCGAGTCAAACCCATTGCCTAACACCTTCTAATTAACTAAGCCATGGCATCAAGTGCTTCATCCAGCCTCCTTTTATACATCTCAGAGACAGTGACTCCACCACCTCCCGGGGCAGCCCATTCCAATGCCAATCACTCTTGCTGGGAAGAACTTCTTCCTAATACTCAGCCTAAACCTGCCCTTGGTGCAGCTTGAGACTGTGCCCTTATGTTCTGCCACTGAGTGCCTGGGAGAAGAGACCAACCCCCTGGCTACAACCTCCTTTCAGGTAGTTGTAGAGAGCAATGAGACCTCCCCTGAGCCTCCTCTTCTCTAAGATGAACACCCTCAGCCTCTCCTCACAGGGCTGTGCTCCAGCCCCCTCAACAGCCTTGGTACCCTTCTCTGGACACATTCAAGCACCTCAACATCTTTCTTAAATTGAGACATCCGGAACTGGACACAGTACTCAAGGTGTGGCCTAACCAGTGCTGAGTAGAGGGTAGAATGACTTCCCTGGTCCTTCTGGCCACACTACCCCTGATCCAGGCCAGGATGCCATTGGCCTTCTTGGGCACACTGCTGGCTCATGTTCAGTCTCCTGTTGATCAGTACCCCCAGGTCCCTCTCTGCCTGGCTGCTCTCCAGCCACTCTGTCCCCAGCCTATAGCACTGCACGAGGTTGTTGTGGACAAAGTGCAGAACCTGGCACTTGGACTTGTTAAAACTCCTGGTGCTGGACTGTGTCCATCTGCCCAGCAGAGACAGGGGTATGGGGGAAAAATGGTGCAGAGGTTGTAGTACTCATCTCTCCTCTGTTTCGGCCAAGGCTTTAGCTATCCCATATTCAGCCAAGATCTCCAGCAATCTACTCATCATCACCCCTCTCCAGTGCATTGAGAAGAAAATCACCACTCATTTCTCGCAGCACAGGGGGATCGCTGTGGTCACCCATAGTGACCTTCCTACAGGCACCTTAATTGGAAGAGACTTGCTCCACCACTGCTGTCCCCAGAGGGCCAGGAGAAGCTGACTACCCAACCCAAGCCACAAACAGCTGCAGTTTGCCTTGTTGTGTCACTTGTGCACTTGGTTTGCAGAGCAGGGGAGGAAAAGGCACTAATACAATTTCTTTTTTTTAAATGGACCTATTTAAAGCTGTTGATGCTGACTTCTCAGGAGTCTTCTGGGGGTTGTTACAAAGGGGCCCTGGCTGAAATCTATCTGAAGGGAGTTAACCACGGCCCTTTGCTCACACATATGCAATATAATGTAGGCTCTTTATTGCTTTTCTTTACTCCCCACACACGCACATTTAAGATACACAGAGTAGAGCTTTTCTAAATATCTTACAAGTGTGTTTGTGTGTGCACTCGATTTATGGCAGAAAGAGGGAACCTCACTCTTGCCCTCAATTAAGGAAACTCATGAGCAAGCAAGACTTAGCACCGAGCTCCACACAACAGCCAGGAGGGATCTGCTAGAGAAGGCTTCTGAGACTTTAACATGATAAACACCCTGGTCTTATTAGGAGGATGATTCTGCATGATGATCCTTGTGGTCCCTTCCAACCCTGACTGATACTATGTTTCTGTGTTTCTATGATTCTATGATTCCATGATCCTATGATTCTATGATTCCACTACTCTAACTTCCAGCTGCCTGAGTCTAGCCCGGGTAAATTCAAAAGTGCGTGTGTGGTGTGGGGAACTCCCAAACCATCACGGATTATCTGAGATCCTCCATAGTAATACTTCATCTTGATGTCAAGATTTGCACCAATTTTTGTAGATATTGACAAGATTTTTGTAGATATCTGCTTGTACATTGTAGGTATCTGCTTGTACATTGTAGGTATCTGCTTGTATATTGTGCTAAGCTGTGAATATAAAGCTTCATTCCTTAATTTGGAAGGGGGCAGGGGGGAAGTTTGATGATCCTGGTGGTCCCTTCCAACCCTAACTGATTCCATGATTCTGTGATTCCATAATTCTATGATTCTATGATTCATGGAACATTCATTCCTTAACTTGGCAGGGAAGGGTGGAATTAGATGATCCTTGTGGTCCCTTCCAACCCTCACTGATTCCATGATTCTATAATTCCATGATTCTATAATTCCATTATTCATGGAACATTCATTCCTTAACTTGGCAGGGAAGGGTGGAATTAGATGATCCTTGTGGTCCCTTCCAACCCTCACTGATTCTATGGTTCCCTGATTCTATGATTCCATGATTCTATGATCCTATGATTCCATGATTCTATAATTCTATGATTCATGGAACATTCATTCCTCAACTTGGCAGGGAGGGTTGGAATTAGATGATCCTTGTGGTCCCTTCCAACCCTCACTGATTCTATGATTCTGTGATTTTATGATTCTATGATTCCATTATTCTATGATTTTATGATTCCATGATTCATGGAACATTCATTCCTTAACTTGGCAGGGAGGGTTGGAATTAGATGATCTTTGTGATCTCTTCCAACCCTCACTGATTCTATGATTCTATGATTTTATGATTCCTTGATTCTATGATTCAATTATTCTATTATTTTATGATTTCATGATGCTATGATTCCATGATTCTATGACTCCATGATTATATGATTTTATGATTCCATGATTCTATGATTTTATGATTCTATGATTCTAACTTCCAGCTGGCTGAGTCTAGCCTGGGTGAATTCAAAAGTGTGTGTGCGTGGAGTGGGTACCTCCCAAACCACCACAGCTGATCTGAAACCCTCCACAGTAATCCTTCACCTCGGTGTCAAGATTTGCACCGATTTTCACCGGCAGCCTTTTGGGATGCCTGCAGATGTCACACATTGGGTGGTGCCACCAAGGGACAGAAAGCTCAGCTGGTGTAGCTCAGCTGAAGCGGCGGGCTGAAGGCTCAGCTCCACCAGCTGCAAAGCCAACGCCAGGTTTAACCTTGTGGGGTTTTGTGGAGGTCTGCTTTGCTGCGCTAATGTGCTTTTAATGTTGTTTCTTCCCTGGTATGCGTGTTCTAGGAGCAGACACGCACAGGCACCCCCTGTATACACAGAAAGTCTATAAAACAGGGCACTCGTATAATTTTTTTAAAATAGACAAATCGGTTTAAAGCATTAAAGCAAACCTGGTAAAAGAAAACCTCTCCCGGGTTGCCATTGGGTTTGCCAAGTTTTAGCCTGGACTGGGTTTTTATGACCGAGTTATAAACCCTCGAAAACAGTGGTTTAGAAATGGAAATCTTGACAAATCCTTAACACAGGCCCCATTGTAGAGTACCCTCTACACATCCCATTGATCTGTGGTAATGACAAGCTCTGCATAAAATGTTTTGACCATGGGAGCAACGTGGTTATCTTCAAGCTTCCAAAAAAAATTTTTTTTTTTCAAATAAATAACTGGCTTTATTTATTTTTTTTTTTTCAATTGGGTAAAATCAAGGAATTGAACATCTAAAATGACATCTAAGTACTCGTCTGGATTTGAGGAGGGGAAGGGGGGAAAAAATCACAATAAACCAAAAGCCATTATGTGTCTTTGGCTGAAAAGCAGCCACTGACTAAGCAGCAATTCTGTTCTGGTACAGCTCTCAAGACAGGATAGGGCATTAGCCACAAGCAACAGAAATTACTGGTTTAGAGGATTAGCTGTAGGCTTGAAACAATAAGCAACTTAAAAAGCAAGCTATTCCCTGAGCAGGCCAGCTGATAAAACCAGGATTCAAAGGATTTGCATGCTAGGTCCTGAAAGCCTCCTTCTCTCCCATGAGACAACCACAGCCTTTGCCCCAGCAGCTCTCTGCTCCTGCCCTGTCCTGGGCTCAGCCCAGGCCCAGGCTACATGGACTGGTGAGAGGGTTGGAGCACAGCCCTGTGATGAGAGGCTGAGGGATCTAGGGGTGTTTAGCGTGGACAAGAGGAAACTCAGGGGAGACCTCATTGCTCTCTACAACTACTTGAAAGGAGGTTGTAGCCAGGCAGGAGCTGGTCTCTTCTGCCAGGATCTCAGTGACAGAACAAAAGGGGACAGCCTCAAACTGTGCCAGGGCAGATTTAAGCTGGATATTAGGAAGAAGTTCTTCCCAGCAAGAGTGATTGGCATTGGAATGGGCTGCCCAGTGAGGTGGTGGAGTCACCATCCCTGGGAGTGAATAAGAGGAGACTGGATGAGGCAATTAGTGCCATGGTTTAGTTAATTAGAAGCTTTAGATGGTAGGTTGGATTAAATGATGTTAAAGGTATTTTCCAACCTGGCTAATTCTGTGTTTAACCCAGGTACCTTGCACTTTCAGGTCTGCTGAAGCTGGGGACATGATGCTGTAGGGGTAAGGAGCAGCTGAAGCAGCACATTTTATATTGCCCTCAGCACTACAATGGTGAAGGGTGCTACATGGATGGGACCAGGTGATGTGCAGGACAGGGATCTGCTTGAGAGAGTCCAACAATGAAGGGCTATGAGGATGATTAGGGGACTGGAACACTGCCTTACAAGGAGAGGCTGAAGGACCTGGGACTTTTTAGTCTGGAGAAGGCTTAGAGGGGATTTAATAAATGTTTATAAATATCTGAGGACTGGGGTTCAGGAGAGGAGGGACAGGCTCTGCTCACTTGCTCCCTGGGATAGGACAAGGAGCAATGGATGGAAGCTGCAGCACAGGAGGTTCTACCTCAACACAAGGGGGAACTTCTTTACTGTAAGAAGGATCCCAGAGCACTGGCACAGGATTCCCAGGGAGGTTGTGGAGTCACCTTCTCTGGAGACTTTCAAGGATTGTCTGGATGTGTTCCTCTGTGACCTGAACTAGATTGTCTGGTCCTGCTCTGGCAGGGAGCTTGGACTCAATTGTCTCTTTGGGTCTTTTCCAACCCCTAACATCCTGTAATCCTGCCAATATCTTCCACCCTCAAGCCTGCTGTTGACCACCACACTTGATCCTAGGCTCAACACTCATAAAGTCATTCCCCAGATTCCAGAACATGGGAGTCTTTAGATGTGCAGCCTCCCTGGGGTTGAAGAAAGGCAAAGAGTAATTTTCAAGGTGGTTGTATCTGCAAAGCTACTTTAGTCCACTGGCTAGCAAACACTGAGACTGCAGGCACACAAATCCAAGCAGTGATAAAAATGGTCCTTTTTTTTTTTTTTTCTCCCAATGGTATTAAAAGTTCTGCCTCTGAAACCTTTTTAAAGCACGAATTTTCTTAAAATCTGAAAGACTGCAGTCTTCATTATTTTGTGTCAGATTTTTCTCACCAGATAAAGGAGGTTTGAGTTCACAAATGAAAACCTGACACACGTAACTGTGAGCTAAGGGCATTTCAGGCTTTTTCAAGTTATTTAGATATTGAACTGGATGTGTGATCAAGGTGCCAAGAGCTTTTATTTTGTGGGCTGGACTGCAAAAGAAGGAACTATATAGCGTGGATTTATCTGCTTTAAAGTAGCTTATCTTGTTTACCTAAGTTTTCTAGGCTCTCTTTTGAATCAATCGGAGAAGGCACCTTCATGAGATGGTTCACATCATTCTAAAATAATCGAAATTAATTGCTGCCTGGACATAATTAACTCTCTTTTCCTGATTACAGAGGGAACCTAAGTGAGCAGCCCAAATAAGTTCCCTCAAGAGAGTCTAACGACTTGCTCTGGCAAAGTAAGTTCAAATTCCTGCTTTACCAGGATCCTGTGAAATTAATTACTGCCTGGACATACTTCTGTGACATACTTGTGTGGCCAGCAGGTCAGGGGAGGTGATCTTCTCCCTCTACTCTGCCCTGGTGAGACCACACCTGGATTACTGCATCCAGTTCTGGAGCCTCTAGTACAAGAGGGATGTGGACATGCTGGAGCATGTCCAGAGAAGGGCCACGAGGATGCTCAGAGGGCTGCAGCACCTCTGCCATGAGGACAGACTGAAAGAGTTGGGGCTGTTGAGTCTGGAGAAGAGGAGGCTCCCAGGTGACCTTATTGTGGCCTTCCAGTTTCTGAAGGAAGCCTACAAAAAAGCTGGGTAGGGACTTTTTAGGCTCTGAGGGAGTGACGGGACTAGGGAGAATGGAGCAAAGCTGGAGGTGGGGAGATTCAGACTGGATGTGAGGAGGAAGTTCTTCAACATGAGAGTGGTGAGAGCCTGGAATGGGTTGCCCAGGGAAGTGGTTTGGACCACATCCCTGGAGGTGTTTGCAGCCAGGCTGGCAGAGGCTGTGGGCAGCCTGATGTAGGGTAGGGTGTCCGTGGGCATGGCAGGGGGGTTGGAACTAGATGATCCTTGTGGTCCCTTCCAACTCTGACTGATTCTATGATTCTATGATCTCTCTTTTCCTGATTACAGAGGGAACCTAAGTGAGCAGCCCAAATAAGTTCCCTCAAGAGAATCAAACTACTTGCTCTTGGCAAAGCAGGAATTTCAACTTGCACCTCCACCACTTTTGGTAAGCCTGCAATTACCTTATTTACATCCAGCCAAAGGACAAAAATGGGTATTTTGGGTACACATAAATGGACACACAAAACAAAGCTACTTGGAGAGGTGTGCCCAGGCCAACCTTATGAAATTCAACAAGTGTAAGGTCCTGCACCTGGGTGGGCACAATCCCAAGCGCAAATCCAGGGTGGGTGGTGAGTGGGCTGGAGAGCAGCCCTGAGGAAAAGGACCTGGGGGTCTGCGGTGACGAAAAGCTCAACATGAGCTAACAGTGTACACATGCGGTCGAGACAGCAACTGTGTGCTGGGCTGCAGCAAGAGAAGCATTACCAGCAGGGCAAGGGAGAGGATTCTGCCCTTTTACTCTTTACCCCACCTGCAGTACCGTGTGCAGTTCTGGAGCCCCCAGCACAGGAAGGACATGGAACTGCTGGAGAAAGTCCAGAGGAGGGCCACAAAAATGATCAGAGGGATGGAATACCTCTGCTATGAGGACAGGCTGAGAGAGTTGGGGCTTTTCAGCCTGGAGAAGTGAAGGCTTCCAGGAGACCTGATAGTAGCCTTTCAATATCTGAAGGGGACCTAGAGGATGGCTGGGGAGGGACTATTTACAAGGTCTTGTAATGACAGGATGAGGGGGAATGGATTTAAGCTGGCAGAGGAGAGACTTAAACAGTATGATAGAAGGAAGTTTTCCACAGTTAGGGTGGTGAGACACTGGCACAGGTGAGGGTGGTGAGACACTGGAATGGGTTGCCCAGGGAGGTTGTGGCTGCTCCCTCCCTGGGGGTGTTCAAGGCCAAGTTGGTTGAGGTCTTGAGCGACCTGTTCTAGTGGGAGGTGTCCCTGCCTATGGCACAGGGGGGTTGGAACTGGATGATCTTTGAGGTCTCTTCCAACTTAAACCATTCTATGATTCTACGCAAACAGATGCAAGAGGAGAAGTACACTCGGCACAAGCCTGATTTGCTCTCACAGACAAAAACAGCTTCCCCTTCACACAGTTAACCCACACGACAGGTCTGAGAGCTCTTGCACTTGCATCCAAGTGCCAGAGCCCTTTCCATCCCTGATACATTCCTCTTGCCTCCATTGAAACCGATTACTACGCTGCCGCTTTAGCAGGAACATAAATTTTTCCGACTTTACATGTTGCTTTAGGACTCGGTTCCACTCGGCAGTAGACTTCCATATGTGCTGTAATGTTTGTGTTTCTAAAGCCATGCCTCAGCAACCACATCAGGCTCGCCGAAAGACGAAAAAGCAAAGCCCCTGCTTTTTCATTTTCTCTTGCTGGCGACCTCAGTTGGAAACTCGAAGGAAAAAGAAAGTCGTCTCTCTCTCCCCCAGACAAAATGTAGCCCATAGGGCCAATGGGGTGCTGAACACACACCAAACGTGGTTTGGTGGCATGCATTTAGTTTAGAGGGGGAAAAGAAAAGCACAACCAACCAAACAAAAAAGCAACAACAAAAAACAACAAACCAAAAAAACCCACCCCAAAACAGACCCAAAAAATCCCCCACGAAGATGATCAGAGGTCTGGAGCACCTCTGCCTCTTTGCTCTGCTCTCCTCAGACCCTATACTTGGAGTACTGCGTGCGGTTCTGGAACCCCCAACACAAGAAGGACGTGGAACTGTTGGAGCCAGTCCAGAAGAGGACCATGAAGATGCTCAGAGAGCTGCAGCAGCTCTGCTATGAGGACAGGCTGAGAGAGTTGGGGCTTTTCAGCCTGCAGAAGAGAAAGCTCCCAGGAGACCTTACAATATCTGAAGGGGCCTACAGGAGGGCTGGGGAGGGACTATTCACAAGGTCTTGTAATGACAGGATGAGGGGTAATAGGTTTAAAATGGCAGAGGGGAGATTTAAATGGGATGTTAGGAGGAAGTTCTTTCCAGTGAGGGTGGTGAGACACCGGAACAGGTTTCCCAGGGAGGTTGTGGCTGCTCCCTCCCTGGAGGGGTTCAAGGCCAGGCTGGATGAGGTCTTGGGTGACCTGCTCTAGTGGGAGGTGTCCCTGCATATGGCAGGGGGTTTGGAACTGGATGATCTTTGAGGTCTCTTCCAACCTAAACCATTCTATGATTTCACAAGGATCAAGTTGGAAGAAGAAAAAAAAAAATTCAATTTATCAACACATAAGAGGCAGAGTAAAAATATCTTTTCATCATGGAAAAATGCCAGGAGGTGTTTTCTACGGATGGGTTTTTTATCTTTTTAGATGCCACAGTGGTTTTGCACACACAGTCATGGCTGTATAAACTTGCATGAATTCCTATCCCCAGCTATTCAAGACGAAGCAACAGTTTGCTGAGACAGTTTGACCAGAGAGAATAACACCTTTCCTTTCCTCTTTTATTTTCTTTTTCTTTTTTTTCTTTGTTGTTTTTCTCTTCTTTTTTTCTTTCCTTTTTTACTTTTGTTTCCTTTCCTTTTCTCTTTTATTTTCTTCCCTTTCCCTTTTTCCTTTTATTTTCTCTTAATTTCTTTTCTCTTTTTCTCTTTTCCTTTCCTTTCCTTTCCTTTATTTTCTTCTCTTTCCCTTTTTTTCTTTTATTTTCTCTTAATCTCTTTTCTCCTCTCCTCTCCTCTCCTCTCCTCCCCTCCCCTCTCCTCCCCTCTTCCCTTCCCTTCTCATTTTGTTTTAAAAGAAGGATATCTAAAGCTCATAGAAGCCTATGGAGAGATGAGGAGGGTCTAGGATCATCACAAAAATCTGGTCTGACACATACATTGTAATTTCACTCAACTGCTCCTGTAGCACGCCCTAGAGTTTATGCTCCACTGAAAACCAGCCCTATTATTTAGCTGGGTCCTGAGCATCAAGTATTTATACCTTCCTTCTAGAAAGCATTTAAACACATGCTTAAGTCCCTCCCCAGTCAATAAAAGCACTTAAACACATACTTTGTTCCTGCTAGAGTCAACTGGATGTTGATGCATTAAGTAGCTCGCTGAGCAGAGCAGACAACTAAAGGAAAGCCTCACTGAACTGCACTACTGTGCTTTAAAGCTTGGAGTTGGGAATAAATGTCTTCATTTTTGTAGCAATCAAACAATGAACTTTCCATCCCATGTGATGTTCAAGAATGTTAAGCTTTGGTCTTGCCTGGAGACAGGGTGCAAAGTGAAATATGTATATATTTTTAATGAAGCATAAATGTTCTCAAATACTTCACGTTACTCTTTTAACAGTGTGCTTCAGCCAGGCCAGAGGAAGACTTTTCAATGCTTCTGTTCAGCTTCTGCTGGGAGATATTTATAGGCAAAAGAACCCATGCCAAAGTGGTTGCTTCCCCCAACCCCCTGCCCTGCTGCACACCCACAAAACTGCCCATGGCAAAGGGTACCCAAGCTCCTGTAACATCTGCTTCCACAACACTAAACTGCTCCTCTGTGAAACATTCCCCATGGGCCCCTCTATGTCAGACTGTGGTCATCTCCCTATCAAGTAGACCACCCTAAAGCAAAGCACCAGTTCTTTGCCCTGCCACCCCCACATAGACTACCCCAGCCCTGAAAGCTGCCTCGTACCACACAGAGTGAGTCCTTCTACACCTCTGTGAGGCTGTGCAACAGGCTGGCTCCCTCTACCTTTCCTCTTTCCCATTTAGAAGTTTATTCTAACCTCAGTAAAGTAGTTGGGTCACTTAAGGGCCAGTTATGGCTCATTAGAGGCTGCACTGGGTTAGTGAGAGTGAGGGAGATGCTGGGAGCTGCTAGTGCCAGATTTAATGGCATTTTCTGTACTCTCAGTAGTACCTGGATTCAAGAAAGACTGAGAAAGACTCAAAAAGAAGCAGCCAGTTTTTTTTTGTTTTTGTTTTTTTCCCTCTACTCTATAGCAATTGTAGCATCTTGAATACCGTGTTCAGTTTTGGGCTCCCCAGTTTAAGAGGGACAAGGATCTGCTGGAGAGAGACCAATGGAGGGGTATGAGGATGATTAGGGGACTGCAACATTGCCTGATGAGAAGAAGCTGAGGGACCTGGGGCTGCTTAGTCTGGAGAAGAGAAGACTGAGAGGGGATTTAATCAATGCTTATAAATATCTAAGGACTGTGTGTCAGGAGTGGGGGGTCAGGCTATGCTCACTTACTCTCTGGGATAGGGCAAGGAGCAATTGGTGGAAGCTGCAGCACAGGAGGTATCAGCTCGACACAAAGGGGGAACTTCTTTACTGTAAGAAGGGTCTCAGAGCACTGGCACAGGCTGCCCAGAGAGGTTGTGGAGTCTCCTTCTCTGGACCTCAGACAAGCTACCAAGTGTTCCATGCCTCACTGTTGCTATTTGTAAAATGGGCTCTTACTCAGAGGGAATTGCTGTGAAAATTAGAACAGGCTCCCCAAAGAGGTGGACTCTCCTTCTCTGGAGACATTCAGTGCCCTTCTGAATGCATTCCTCTGTGACCTGAGAGAGATTGTCTGGTCCTGCTCTGGCAGGGGAGTTGGACTCTATGATCTCTTTGGGTCCCTTCCAACCCCTAACATCCTAGAATCATAGAATCAGTCAGGGTTGGAAGGGACCACAACAATCATCTAGTTCCAAAGCCCTGCCATAGGCAGGGACACCTCGCACTAGAGCAGGCTGTCCAGAGCCTCATCCAGCCTGGCCTTAAAAACCTCCAGGGAAGTGGCCCCAACCATCCATCTGGGCAACCCATTCCAGGCCCTCATCACTCTCATGCTGAACAACTTCCTCCTCACATTCAATCTGAATCTCCCCACCTCCAGCTTTGCTCCATTCCCCCTAGTCCTGTCACTCTCTGATAGCCTAAATAGTCCCTCCTCAGCTTTTTGGTAGGCCACTCCAGTTACTGAAAGGCCACAATAAGGTCACCTGGGAGCCTCCTCTTCTCTAAAGCTGGGTTCCTGCTAGCTTCTGCCACCCAGTCTGAGGTCTCAAGATCAGGTCAGGATAGCCTAGTGATACTTTTTCTCCTCCTCAGGGAGGAGAGTGGCAGAGTTGTTGAGGAGGTTTCCTGCCAGTCCAAAGGTGCCAAATTGAGCCTCATTTATGCTACAAACCGTCTCAACCCTAGCAGAGACAGTGTCTGGTAATTTGAACTAAGATTTAAATTTAAAAGCAGACACAGCGTAGTAACTTAGATCACCTCTGATATCCTAAATAGTCCCTCCCCAGCTTTTTTGTAGGCCCTCTTGAGATACTGGATGGCCACCAAAAGGTGACTTCGGAGCACCTCTCCTATGAGGACAGACTGAAAGAGTTGGGGCTGTTCAGTTTGGAGAAGAGGAGGCTCCCAGCTGACCTTCCTGTGGCCTTCCAGGATCTGAAAGGGGCCTACAGAAAAGCTGGGGAGGGACTTTTTAGGCTCTGAGGGAGTGACAGGACTAGGGGGAATGGAGCAAAGCTGGAGGTGGGGAAATTCAGACTGGATGAGAGGAGGAAGTTGTTCAGCATGAGAGTGGTGAGAGCCTGGAATGGGTTGCCCAGGGGGGTGGTTGGGGCCACATCCCTGGAGGTGTTTGCAGCCAGGCTGGATGAGACTGTGGGCAGCCTGATCTAGGAGACGGTGTCCCTGGGCATGGCAGGGGGATTGGAACTAGATGATCCTTTTTAGGCTATCAGCTAGTGATAGGACTAGGGGGAATGGAGCAAAGCTGGAGGTGGGGAAATTCAGACTGGATGAGAGGAGGAAGTTGTTCAGCATGAGAGTGGTGAGAGCCTGGAATGGGTTGCCCAGGGGGGTGGTTGGGGCCACATCCTTGGAGTTGCTTGCAACCAGGCTGGATGAGGCTGTGGGCAGCCTGATGTAGGGTAGGGTGTCCCTGGGCATGGCAAAGGGGTTGGAACAAGATGATACTTGTGGTCCCTTCCAACCCTGACTGATTCTATGATTCTACAATTCCTCTTCTCCAGACTGAAGACCCCCCAGTGCTGCTCCACTGCCACGATGCCAGTGGGTGAGCAGGCTCTGTTCAGCACCTCCCACTCCCCAGTGCCTACATCTAGAGCAGGCAGGACTTGTTCTGCCCATACGACTGGGCAAAGTCTCACAGCAATGGAAGCCTCCGTAATTACAGCTCGCCTGAACATATGGTTCCGAGGCTCTTGCAGCATGTAAAACGCATGAATATGCATCATGAGTCGATGTCACTGCTTGAGTTACATAATCCTGCACAAACATACATTTAAGCAGGACCTGACATCCCCTGTTTTCCGAGGGGCTTTAGCCGTGATTAATTCTCTCAGCTTATTAATCGCAACATGTGTTAGTGCTTGATAAATTGCCCAAAAGTTGCCTTAGCTAATAAGTCTAAGGACAAAATGAAAATAGTTTCATCTGTTTTTATAATAAGACAAAGAGCATCATGGGAGCGTGCACGGTGGTCATGAATAAAAGAGAAACATTCATTTATGATAATTGGTTTCAGCTCCCCGTTTGGCTGGTTCTTGTGACCTAAATGTATCCAGTTGTTTCCTTTCTTTCCCGTTGGTTTTTGGGTCACTCCTAATGGTTTAATTCAACAAAAAATGTCTACCATTTCCTGTAACCTCTGTCTTTTTTCATTCCTCCTTCCAAAATGTTTCTTTTTTTTTTTTTCCTCTGCGCAGCATCGAGAGAAATCTCTTCCCCCCCTCCTCTTTCTCCCTCTCTCTCTCTCTGTTTCCTTCCAAGTGAACAAAGTCAATATTGTTGACAGAGAAAAGGTTTAACTCCAGGCAAAAGGGGAAGGGGAAAAAAAAAAAAAAAGTAATAGTCATTTATTTGTCTCCACTTTTGAGTTCACAAGGGGTTTTTGTTTGATCCTGGCGGTCAAGACTTTGACACGGAACATGCCCCCTCTGACCATGAACAATTTATGGAGGGAGAAAGAGACAAAAATCCTCATTCATGTTTAAGAAAAGCAAAGGAAATGGCTGTAGATTAATATTTGTGCATTTGTAGCAAAATTTCTGATAGGTCTGTAACACATTCAGCCACCCTGGTTGAGAAACACAAGAGGCGAAACTCAGCCCTGGAGAGTTGAGTTTTGTTACTCTTGGACACCTTTCAAAACATCAGCCCTCGTTCTGCTTTTCTTAGGGCAGCTTTTTCTTCCAGCAGAGAGTGAAAAACATCATATGGCATTTTGCAAGAAGGAGGTGTGTGCTGCTGGGGTTACCTAGAAGTGCAAGCAGGGAGCACTTGCCAGAATCCTTTCATTCCCACTCATGTCTGGGTGCCCCCTCCCCGAACATCAAAAGGTGGTTTTGCATCCCCTGTTTGTTGTGCACAAAATGACAGGCAAAGAATTTTTTTGTGGCACAAGGTTCGAAGTTCAAGCTGGTAGGGAGATGCAGAGCAGCATAGTGCTGGAATGCCAGAAGGCTGTTAGCACTCAGTAGAGGTATCCTGACATGTGCCATCAGGAGTCCCTGTTCCCAGTTATATTCACCACACTAAAACCACTGGGCCTGAAGTTCTCCTTTGCCAGGTGTCTGCCTCCAGCAGAATTTTCTAGGAAATTGCAAGCAGGGTGGGAGAGGGGAAGGTCTGGCAGCTTTCCAACACAAGATCAGAGAAAAGTGCTTAGTCTATGTAAAAACAAATTCTAACAATTATTTTGTTGGAGACTCTCTCACACCTCCATCCTCTGGAGAGGGGACTGGAAATTTGGTGTCACCCCGAGCACAGGGATGTGAATTTTGCATTCACATTTGGCAGAGTGAAAAGCCTTTGAAACCATCCCACTGAAGATTTATTAGCCTGTGGAGTAAAACCTCTACAGATTCTGTCTGCCTTGATCTTGCTCCATTTGGAGGCTCTGAGGCTTGCTTCTGGAGATTGCTCAGAACACTGGAATGGGTTGCCCAGGGAAGTTGTGGCTGCTCCCTTCCTGGAGGTGTTCAAGGCCAGGTTGGATGAGGCCTTGAGTGACCTGTTCTAGTGGGAGGTGTCCCTGCATATGGCACAGAGGGGTTGGAACTGGACGATTTTTGAGGTCTTTTCCAACCTAAACCATTCTATGATTCCCTTAAGATCCCTCTCTTCTTGACTGCTGCACATGGATGAGGTTCTGGGCACAAGAAGAGAGAGCCAGAAAGCTCTCCCTGTCATCTCAGTCCCTAGGCTCCTCCTTGAAGTCCCTTGCTACCCAAATCACATGAAGAGAAAGCAGCAGAACCACAAATCAGGAGAAAAGAAGCAGCCAGAAGCAAACACCTAAGGGAGAGGTTGTGCACAGAGGGACACTCTCTAGGACATCAGGGAATTGAGATTATACAGAAAAATTAGGTGGGATAATCTGGCAATGATATATAATAAAAGCATAGATAAAACACATGCACAAGGAAGCAAATGAAGGCCACAGATGTGGCTTTCCTTCTCATGTTTCAAGGCTTCTAAGTCACAATCATAGAACAGCTGGAAGGGTCCAAAGGATCATCTAGTTCCAACCCTCCTTCCATGGGCAAGAACACCTCACACTAGATCAGGCTGCCTAGAGATTCATCCAGCATGGCCTTAAACACCTCCAGGGATGGGGCTTCCACCACCTCCCTGAACAACCCCTTCCAGACTCTCATCACCTTCATGCTGAACAACTTCTTCCTAAAATCCAGGCTGACTCTACATATTTCTAGCTCTGTTCCATTCCTCCTATCTGACAGCCTAAAAAGTCCCTCCCCAGCTTTCTTGTATGCCCCCTTCAGATACTGAAAGGCCACAATAAGGTCACCTCAAAGCCTCCTTCTCTCCAGACTGAACAGCCCCAGCTGCCTCACTCTCTCCTCATAGCAGAGGCGCTGCAGCCCTCTGATCATCCTTGTGGCCCTACTCTGGACACAAGTTCCAGTCTTAGATTTATTATTCACAACAGTTTGCATCTGTTGTCATTCCTGGGGCACCCAGAACACTCAACCAGATCAGGACATCAAATTGCAGAGCATCTCAATCCTACCTCAGCCACCCACTGAACCAGATGACAAGCTAAAAAGACAGGAAGGCAGGCAGATGTAATGAGAGGGTAGAGACAGGAGGACTAGAGAATGCCATAACTTTGAGTATGTTGATGGTACCCACAAGGTGTAAGGAACTGCAGTAGTAAACCAAAGTCTGCTCTCAAAACCCTTCCATGACTCTTATCCAGAGACTCCCTGGCTGAAAAAACTCATTTCCCCACAAAATCATGACTGTGACATAAATACTCATGTGATTTTAACTATATGATATCTAGGGAATTTGTAGCCCTCAAGAATCACCATTCCTTGCAAACCTGAGCAGCAGATACTTTAGTTTTCTGTTACTGAGCATTGGATAGCATGCCACAGAGGCTGAGGCTTTCAGCAAAGAAATCCATCCTGGAGAAACTCTAGCTGAAATCATGGGCATCAGCAGTGCTTCATAAATTGGCAATACTCGTTGCTGAGCATGTGGTAGAGGCTGGGAATATAGAATCACAGAATCATAGAATCAGTCAGGGTTGGAAGGGACCACAACAATCATCTAGTTCCAACCCCTTTGCCATGCCCAGGGACACCCTACCCTACATCAGGCTGCCCACAGCCTCTGCCAGCCTGGCTGCAAACACCTCCAGGGAGGTGGCTCCAACCACCTCCCTGGGTAACCCATTCCAGGCTCTCACCACTCTCATGCTCAACAACTTCCTCCTCACATCCAGTCTGAATCTCCCCACCTCCAGCTTTGCTCCATTCCCCCTAGTCCTGGCACTACCTGACAGCCTCAAAAGTCCCTACCCAGCTTTTTTGTAGGCTTCCTTCAGAAACTGGAAGGCCACAAAAAGGTCACCTGGGAGCCTCCTCTTCTCCAGACTGCACAGCCCCAATTCCCTCAGTCTGTCCTCATAGCAGAGGTGCTGCAGCCCTCTGATCATCTTTGTGGTGCTTCTCTGGACAAGCTCCAGCATGTCCACATCCCTCTCATAATATGCTCAAGACAAAATGGGCTCAAGACATAATAGGACACATTTGAATAGGACAACTCTATCTACAGGTGATGAACACAGAGGGTCCAGGAACAGATCGGATCATGAGCAATTGCTGGAGGACTACTGCTGACAACTGGGTCTGGGCTACATGGACATCTCCATTAAAGCAGTTTTCCTCCTCTCCTGAGGAGAGTCACAGCCTGAATCTGGGCTGACCAACCCTTAGAACTTGAGTACTGTAGCTCATCATGTGCCATCATCAAGTCTCATGCAAGGACTCTCCTGTCTGAGGGGGTAGAAGAGCCACTATTTCCCTGAAATGGTCCCACTATGACTACACTGAAGTGTAGGGGGTTCCATGGGAACCTGAGGAAGGTTTTTTCCCCTGTGAGAGTGACAGAGCACTGAAACAGGCTGGACAAGGAGGTTGTAGATTCTCCCTCTCTGGAGATATTCAAGAACCATCCGGATGTGTTCCAGTGTGATCTGCTCTAGGTGATCCTGCTCTGACAGGGGGGCTGGACCAGGTCATCTTTTGAGGTCCCTTCCAGCCCCTATGATTTTATGATACATTGGTTTGTGGGGATGTATCTGACACAATAAAGGGCTAGATTTCTCACACCCTCTGGAGCATCACCCGACACAGATACAGCCTCAGAGATTTCAGCTGTAAACTCAACGTGCTTCTCCTACAAGTTCAGCAAAGCTCCTAACTGCAGGCAAAACAGCACATGAAAGGGCCAGAAACCTCATTTCACTTCAGATAATTAAAGTCTACTGTCTAGACAGGAGATCAGGAAGTGTCTTAAATTCCAAGCAGTGATAATTGACCAAGAGGAAGAGGGGAAAAAAAAGGAGAACGGTTTTATTAACAGAGAGGACAATTATTCTATGGGCACAGGCTGAGAGAGTTGGGGCTTTTCAGCCTGGAGAAGAGAAGGCTTCTAGGAGACCTTAAAGTAGCCTCCCAGTATCTGAAGGGAGCCTACAGGAGAGCTGGGAAGGGACTATTCACAAGGTCTTGTTATGAGAGGACAAGGGGTAATGGGTTTAAACTGGCAGAGGGGAAGTTTAAATAGGATGTTAGGAGGAAGTTCTTTGCAGTGAAGGTGGTGAGACACTGGCACAGATTGCCCAGGGAATTTGTGGCTGCTCCCTGCCTGTAGCTGTTCAACACCAGGTTGGATGAGACCTTGAGCGACCTGTTCTAGTAGGAATTGTCCTTGCCTATGGCACAGGGGGGTTGGATCTTTGAGGTCCCTTCCAAATTAAACCATTCTATGATTCTGGAGTCTATTATACCAGTAAAAGGAAACTATACAATGTCACTGTCGTGATGATGCTAAAGGCTCATTGCAGCAAGTTTTCTTCCTAGTTCTGCACTTGTCTATCATGGAGAATCCATGGTTTACCATACACAATTCTACTGCCAAATTTTTCGCAGGAGACGGACTCGTTACTTGCATAATATTATTTGCATTATTTAAAGGCACTGCAGATCTTCCTAAAATACAATAGGTATTATAATGTTATTGCAGCCTCTCGATAGCTTCAGAAATTTGGGTTTTCTCTGCCCTTATCAAGCCAGAGGAGACAGTGAAGACAGTTTCTATAGGATTACCACACACGAGAAATAACACCATGGTGTTTCCAGCAGAATGAACTGGGTAGCTTTGGGGGTGAGCTGGTCCCCTACACATTTTGAAATAACCCAGGCTAGGACTCAGTCAACTGGAAGTTAAGGAATGAAGCTTTATATTTACAGCTTTGCACAATATACAAGCAGATATTTACAACATGTAACAGATATTTACAGATATATACAGTAAAACGGGAATACAGAAACACCACAGCCCTCCCAGAGCTCAAAATCACTAAGAGGGGTTTCTAACCACCCCTACCACCTTCCCCCTCCTCAGTCTTATCTCATCATCTGTTTTATGCAGCAAATAGGTGAAGGTAGATGAACCAGGGTGATTAGAAGCAGGGAAGCAGTTAGGAAAATTATTCAGATTCAGCTATGAAAGGCAGTGAGAAAGAGCCATGCAAAAGAGCAGCCACAGCCCAAAGCAATCTGAAGCAGTCTGACTTATCTGTGTTTGGGTTACAACTCCTAAACAATTTTTTCTTTTCTTTCTCAGTAAAGCTATGAGTGAAGTAGCATCATCAGTGCTTTTCTTTCTCAGCCTACAGTCTAATTTCTCATTCAAATCCTCCAATTAGTTCAAACCAGCACAGGGGAGGAAAAAAATAGCATGTTACTGAATACTCAGATTCTCTATGGGTAAGTTTTAACATAGAAAAACTCCTCTACATTGACATTAGAAGTTTCCAGTAGTCTCCAAAGCAACATACCACAACCACTCTAAACAGAATGCTTTAGGTTGGAAGGGACCTCAGCTCTCATCTAGTTCCAACCCCCACCATAGGCAGTGACACCTCCCACTGGAACAGGTTGCTGAAGTAAACTTCATTAATTCTTCCTAGTTTCACTCCTAAAGATTTTTTGAGCACAAGCCCAGGCCCCTTCCTCCTCCCCACCGCTTGCAACAATATTAAAACATCAGTGAGAGTCTCTAATCTTCCCTCCTTTGTGTTATACCTCTCCTCACAGCCCTCCACAGTCACAGCTCAAAGATGCTGGCACACGGTTTGTGACAAACAACAGGCAGGCAGCTCCGCCAGTTTTTCAGCTGGGAGTGATGTTTGAAAAAACTCTGAAAATTCTCCTTTTGTAAAAACTCACAACACCAGCAGCAAGGCACAGCGAGTGAGAAGATTCACAATGCACAGTCACAATGGCCCAAAGCCAACGTTCAGTAACAAAACCCGCTGGTAGGACAAATCCGTCTCTAGCTTCTTCTGGAGGCAGCAGGTTAATTAATATTGCCGTGCCTATGTGGAAGGCTGGGGAAAACTCTCAGGGTCCTCTTTGTTTCCAGATCTGCCAGACAAAGGTACCTGAAGATACTCCAGAAACACAAAGGCTTGCCTTTAGCAATGCACTCTGCTTCAGCCTGCCCCAAATTACCGCGGCACCACTTGGAGACGATCTGCAATTCTACGCAAAAGCAGGCAGGAGAGGCAGCTCTGCTTCACGCAGCGTCTCTCTCTCTGCTCCCTGTTTTTAGAGGAGCACTTCTCATTCTCCAGGAGGACTTTTACACATCTCCCAGGCCCTACAGAGCTGCTAGTGCCTGGGTCTAGTTGTAAGAAGTGGCCTGCCTTAAATCTCGTCAAATTATTTCAATTGCGTGCGTTAAGCAGCTCCTCAAACATCCCAAATTGACCATGCAGCTTTATGAGCGGAGGATTTCCACCTTCCAAGATGCTGGGACAAGTCTTACTGCTCACACTGAATTGACCATGAAATGAAAACACTTGCTCCTTCCCAATGCACAAAGAATTAAGACTACTGTGAATACGATGCGGGCTGGATCTCTATCTGCACAGAGCTCTGCACAGTAACTCATATCTTCAGCTTACTTTAAAATCACAGGCTCCCAGGATGTCAGGAGTTGGAAGGGACCCAAGGAGATCACCGAGTCCAACCCCCCTGCCAGAGAAGGAGGATCACAGAGGAACACATCCAGACAGGCCTTGAAAGTCTCCAGAGAAGGAGACTCCACAACCTCTCTGGGGAGCCTGTTCCAGTGTTCTGAGACCCATATAGTCAAAAAGTTCCCCCTTGTGTTGAGGTGGAACCTCGCTAAGGGTGAGCTTGACAACAGCTATGTCATTTTTCTGTGTTATTCCACCAAGCCACATACTTTTGCAATGTTTACATTTCATTCTACCATGCATATGTTTTCTCCTGTTTTGCTAGCTGTTACACCAAATAGAAGACAGCTCTGAGTTAATAAAACCAAACAAAAAAAAACCCCAGGGATCAGTGCTGGGCCCAGTCCTGTTTAATGTCTTCATTGACAATCTGGGTGAGGGGATCGAGTCCAGCATCAGTAAGCTTGCAGAAAACACTAAGTTGTGAGCATGTGTCAATCTGTTAGAGGGTAGGAGGGCTCTGCAGAGGGACCTTGACAGGCTGTGCAGATGAGCACAGTCCAGCACCAGGAGTTTTAACAAGTCCAAGAGCCAGGTGCTGTACTTTGGCCGCAACAACCTCATGCAGTGCTACATGCTGAGGACAGAGTGGCTGGAGATCAGCCAGGCAGAGAGAGACTCAGGCCCAGGCTACATAGACTGGTGAGGGGGCTGGAGCACAGCCCTGTGATGAGAGGCTGAGGGAGCTGGGGGTGTTCAGCCTGGAGAAAAGAAGGCTCAAGGGAGACCTCATTGTTCTCTATGGCTACCTAAAAGGAGGTTTTAGCCAAGTGGGTTTTGTCTCTTCTGTCAGGCACCCAGGGACAGAACAAGAGGACACAGCCACAAACTGTGCTAGGGCAGGCATAGGCTGGATGTTAGGAAGAAGTTCTTCACAGCAAGAGTGATTGGCATTGGAATGGGCTGCCTGGGGATGTGGTGGAGTCCCCATTCCTGAAGGTGTTTAAAAGGAGGCTGGATGAGGCACTTAGTGCAGTGGTTTAGTTAATTAGAATGGTTAGGTGATAGGTTAGACTCCATGATCTTGGAGGTCTTTTCCAACTTGGTTAAAAACAAGAAAAAAAAAAAAAAAAACAACAAAACAAACCTCCAAGTGACTCTTACATTAAAATGTGAGCACTTTCTATCATATCCTTTAATATTTTCCCATTTTAACAATCTCTCTTCTTACCTACGTTACCCAGCTCTGCTGGTTTGAACTAATTGAAGGATTTGAATGAGAAATCAGACTGTAGGCTGAGAAAGGAAAACACTGATGATGCTACTTCACTCATAGCTTTACTGACAAAGGAAAAAAAATGTTTTAAGAGTTGTAACCGGAATATAGATAAGTCAGAGTGCTTCAGACCACTTTGGGCTGTGGCTGCTTTTGCATGGCTCGTTCTCCCTGCCTTTCCTAGCTGAATCTGAATAATTTCTGATTAATTTCACTTACTTCTTCCCTGCTGCATGAAACAGATGGTGAGATAAGATTGGGGAAAGGGGGAATGTGGTAGGGGTGGTTAGAGACCCCTCTTAGAGATTTCTGATCTCTGGGAGGGCTGTGGTGTTTCTGTATTCCCTTTTTACTGTATATATCTGTAAATATCTGTTCTACATGGTAAATGTCTGCTCGGATATTGTGCAAAGCTGTAAATATAAAGCTTAATTTATTAGCTTCCAGCTGACTGAATCTTAGCCTGGGTTATTTCAAAGTGTGTTGGGGGGGGACAGATAACTGCTGAACCACCACACCAGCTCACTGAAGAGTGTGTGGACACGTGCAGCATGTCAGCCTATTTCCAGTGTGTTGGGATTGATGCATGGTTTTGTATGTGAGACGAGGAATTGCTCGCCTTGCAAGCTATGAGGACAGCATGCTTCTCATTATGACAGGGTGAGAGATGATCTGTCACCTCCCCAGCCAAAGCCCACTCCAGGCACACATTTCCTTCCCTCTACCAGGGGCTGAGGCTTCATGCACAGACGCCAAATCACATTTTGGTGGCAGTTCACCTGATGTCTCTGAGCCCGCCACTGGGCTGCGACTGTCACAAGCCTGCAAAGAGGCAGTGGGGAGAAGCTCTGCCAAAAGGAAGAAGAGCGACAAGATACAGAAAATGCTTAACAGAAAATCAAATAGCTCCCAGAAATGGAGTATGAAACCACAGTGAGGTCTGCTTCAGCACAAGGAAGAAAGAAATGTCACTGCAAAGCACCTTTACAAAGATGTCACCTTGGTGAGACCTCAGGGGTGACCTCATTGCTCTCTACAACTATCTGAAGGAAGGATGTAGCCTGATGGAGCTTCTGTCAGGCACCCAGTGACAAAACAGGAAGACAACTTCAAGCTGCACCCAGGCAGGTTTAGGCTGGATGTTTGGAAGAAGTTGTTCACAGAAAGAGTGATTGGCATTGGAATGGGCTGCCCGGGGAGGTGGTGGAGTCACCATCCCTGGAGGTATTTAAAAGAAGGCTGAGTGAAGCACTTAGTGCCATGGTTCAGTTAATTAGAAGGTATTAGGTGGTAGATTGGACTCAATGATCTTAGAAGTCGTTTTCAACCTGGTTAATTCTGTGAGGTAAGGTCCTGCAGTGGGTTGCTTTCCTGACGCAGCAGCCTTTCACAGACCATTGTTGGGGGAGGAATCATTTGTAGAAAGAAATAGCAAAAATCATATAAAACTCAGAGAAAACCTCACGCTGGTTCCTTCATCTTAGAGCATGAGCAGTGCATGGCTTACAGTACTGGCAAACACCACCTGATGGGGACTGGGCAGTTTTACAGGGCCTGTGTGCAGATCAGGCTCCCAAGACCTTGTAAAGTGCTCGGAGGCAATGCCAGTAAGCACCAGCACTTCTCTGTACTTCATCCTCTCACCTTTGGCAGCAAAGATGCTGAAAGTGGCTCTGACTGCAAGGAAACCCTGAATGGGATCAGGGTAACCCCACTTAACGCCCAGCACCTGTGTTTCAGTCATGGGGTGGGTATGCAGGAGGGACTCCCCTGGCAGTATCCTGGGTCAGCTGCAGGTGGAACACCAACTCAACCCAGAAACACAGAGTACAGAGGAAAGTGCTGTCCCAGTGTCTCCACAGGTTTTGCTTAAAGGTCTGCAGTTTTTCACACTTCAGAGCAGCCAGGCAGGCAGCAATGCTAAAAGATGGCTGTATAATCTTTTTCCTACTGTGTGGAGGGACTGGGATTAGCACAGCATGGGCTACCAAACTGCCCCTGAGTCCTTCAGGTGAAGGGTGAGGGACAGAGTTGAAGTCCTAGAAATGGTGTTTTTACCATCATAATAGCCTCAAGTCAGACTTGAAAACACAGTCTAAAGACCAATGATAAAGCAAAAGCCTCTGCCAAAAACATAGGCAGGGCATTCCTGCCAGAGTATATGTTAGAGAAAGACACACAATTATTTTTTAGAGTTGCTGGCACAGAGCTCTCAGGAAACCTTCCCCTTTAAACACTAAAATTAAACAAACACATGAAAGGCAGAGAGAAATGTAATTACTTTATAGCTTGACTTTGGTCTCTTGCCTCGGGTATCCAGTTCCTTTTCTTACTGATGTGGAAACTCAAATTCCCCCCACTAACGGTGTCATTAATTCCTTGGCCTGAGGAGCCCAGCTTTCCTGCTGCATTTTGCATCAGGAAATCCCAGCTGCCTGCACCTTGCTCTTGCAAAGGGCTCTGCAGGTGACAGCAGAACTCCCACCCTACTCTCAGCACAGCCAAGGGGGCAGGAGGGTTCTCCTCTCCCCCAGGGAAGGGAGGGATTAAAACAATTGCATTGACCGAAAAAAACCCTGAAGACTCAGATGAAGATCTAGCTCCTCCAACCTCTAGCCCTCCCAAAACTCCCCTTGCCTGCCAAAAACAATGATAAGAGATGTCTACTTCTGCTTGCCTTTTTCCTAAGAAAAACAACTTCCCCTCTCCCCCTCACTGCTCTTGCCCCTGTGCACAGTTGGGGCTGAAAAAGGTTGGCGTTAAATGAACATCCACTCCTAAAACACACACGGGACATCATCCAAAGGCTGCTGGAGACTATGGAGAGACTCCCGCTGCTGTGGGTGCCCCCCACCACAGCCCATCCTCCCTGAGATCCAAAGTAGCTTTAGGGCCACGTGGAGAAAGCAGATAGTTGTGGAGGAAGGCAGAACGCCGCATATGAGGAGAAGCATCTTGCCTAGGCTTACCTTCCCAAAACTCCCCTTGCCTGCCAAAAACAACTACAAGAGATGTCTATTTCTGCTTGCCTTTTTCCTAAGAAAAACACCTTCCCCTCTCCCCCTAGCTGCTTTTGCCCTTGCACACAGTTGGGGCTGAAAAAGGTTGGCGTTAAATGAACATCCACTCCTAAAACACACACGGGACATCATCCAAAGGCTGCTGGAGGTTATTGAGAGACTCCCGCTGCTGCAGGTGCCCCCCACCACAGCCCATCCTCCCTGAGATCCAAAGTAGCTTTAGGGCCACGTGGAGAAAGCAGATAGTTGTGGAGGAAGGCAAAGTGCCGCATATGAGGAGAAGCATCTTGTCTGAGCTTACCTTCCTGCTGCCCTGCATCCTGGTACGCTGCTGAGATCCTTGGTGCTGGCTGCCAGCCCAAGCCGGCAGCCACCCTAGCTCCTTCCCCATTCCTCCAGGGGATCACCCCAGCTCTCTTCAGAGAAAAATATTTGGAGTTCAGTCCTGGAAGCAGGCCGGTAGCAGCCTGCCTTTTGCAAGCTGCCATATAATTTAGGAGGAATCAAGACGGTCTGTGTGAATATATATACCCCTGTGACACACATACGCACACAGAATGTGCCTGGCATCCGAAGCAGCCGATGCTGGATTTATCCCTTCCCTTTTTGCCAGTGACTGACATAAGTGCTGGGAACTCTTGGTGGAAAACTGCTTATGAGCTTTGGGCCTGATCCAAACCCCGCTGAAGACAAAAGAAAGACTCGCGATTGCCTCTGAGCTGGCTTTGGATTAGTCCCATTATCTCTGCTTGGAGAGCAGCACACAAACAAAGCAGGCAAAGGCTGGGACATGGGAAGGCTGTGCCTGGAGGCCCATCTCATCTGAGGAGCAGAGGAGCAGTGAGGCACATCTGAGCCTTCCTGAAAACATCTCTCCAAAGCCCTTCTAGGAGAGGACAAGCCTCAGGAAATCACATCGCTCAGCCCTGACTACTAGGTGGAGGTACTCTCTTCAGGAGGTGACACCCGGATTTCTCTGCCTGGCATTGGCCACGTGAAACCTTGAGAGCTAGATCCTCACCCAGACAGAAATTGTGCAAATCAACTACTTCACAAGCTGAGTTTGATTTTCATCCATAAATCATCATTGTTTGGCTGTTCCAATGCTAAGCACACCTGCACATCTCAAAGAACACAAGAGTTCTCATAAACTCTCCATGGTCCAGGAGAGACCGAAAGAGGTCCATTCACAGACTCCCCCCTACTTGAAATCCACAGAACCATTTGTTTTGTCAACAATTAAGCAGCAATTTGCATTCTTCCTGGTGGGCTGCAGAACTGAAAAATGGTTTGACGTTGTTTCATTCTGCTTAGAATCATAGAATCAGTCAGGGTTGGAAGGGACCACAAGGATCATCTAGTTCCAGCCCCCTCTGCCATGCCCAGGGACACCCTACCCTAGATCAGGCTTTCCAGAGCATCACCCAGCCTGGCCTTAAACACCACCAGAGATGTGGTCCCAACCACCCCCCTGGGCAACCCATTCCAGGCTCTCAGCATTCTCATGGTGAAGAATTTCCTCCTCACCTCCAATCTGAATCTCCCCACCTCCAGCTTTGCTCCATTCCCCCTAGTCCTAGTACTCCCTGATAAACTAAAAAGTCCCTCCCCAGCTTTTTTGTAGGCTCCCTTCAGATATTGGAAGGCCACAAGAAGGTCACCTGGGAGCCTCCTCTTCTCCAGACTGAACTTCATAGAATCATAGAATCATGAAACAGTTTAGGTTGGAAGAGACCTCAAAGATCATCCAGTTCCAACCTCTCACCATAGGCAGGGACACCTCCCACTAGATCAGGATGCTCAAGACCTCATCCAGCCTTTCTCTTCATTAACAACAACAAAGTTACATCAGGTTTTCCTGTTTCAAGGCACTTGTAACTACATGAAGCTTTTTCTTCCCCAGAGGGAGAATAAATGAGAACCATGAATTGTACCAAACGTATCTAAGCAAAATGCAGAACAATTCTCTATCCCAGGATTACAGAGCTGACCCTTTCTTTGTAGAGTTCAGGCTAGACAACATTTAAAGCATCATTAAACCTATTTCCATTCGAGATAAGGGGGATTTTTTTTTTTTTTAACCAGTACCATTCTACTGGTGACAAGCCTTAACACTGCACCATGACTGGTGTGCTGGGAAAACGGTAAAGAGCTTCCTTGAACACCAAGGTTGAAAGCACATCCTACATTTTAACGCAGTGCCATGAGTCAATAAGCAGCAATGTGGGTCTCATTTGGATGACACCATCTTACCTCAGCTTTTTTCATTGAGGCTAAAGCTGTGATCTGGCTTGCATCTGAGGCAAGCTAAGACCCTGCACACAATTACCTGGGCTTAGAGGTAGGTGGGAAGGTTTGCTGATGCACTGGGCCAATGGGGTCCTGGGGTGCATTAAAAAGAGTTTGTCCAGCAGATCAAGGGAGGGTCTATTCCACCTCTACTCTGTCCTGGTGAGACCCTATCTTGAGTACTGCCTTCAGTTTGGGGCTCCCCAGTTTAAGACGGACAGGGATCTGCTCAAGAAAGTCCAGTGGAGGGCTGTGAGGATGATAAGGGGACTGGAACACTGCCTGGTGAGAAGAGGCTGAGGGACCTGGGGCTTTTTAGTCTGGAGAAGGGAAGACTTAGGGTGGATTGATTAAACGTTTATAACTAAGGGCTGAGTATCAGAACAGGGGGGACACACTCTGCTCACTCTCTCCCTGGGATAGGACAAGGAGCAATGGATGGAAGCTGCAGCACAGGAGGTTCCAGCTTAACACAAGTCACAACTTCTTTACTGTAAGAAGGATCCCAGAGCACTGCCACAGGCTGCCCAGAGGGGTTGTGTAGTCTCCTTCTCTGGAGACTTCCAAGGCCTGTCTGGATATGTTCCTGTGTGACCTGAGCTGGATTGTCCTGCTGTGGCAGAGGGGTTGGACTCGATGATCTCCTCAGGTCCCTTCCAACCCGTAACATCCTATGATCTGAGCATAGTTTAAGGTGTGCCAGCTTTTTTGAGGCTATCACTGCTTGGGATGAGCTCAAAGGCAGGTCACAGAATCACACAGGATGACAAGACCAGACAATCTAGATCAGGTCACACAGGAACACATCCAGAAAGGCCTTGAAAGTCTCCAGAGAAGAAGACTCCATATCCCAAAGGGAGCCACTATAGGGAGCAGAGCAACCTCTACAAGTTTCAAAGTGTGCTGACATTTCTGGGATGCTGACCTCTGATAATTACAGCTGGTGTCGTACCCCAACTACCCCCAAGCTTGAAACACACAACACTAAGTTATTTTTCATTAGTGACTTGAACTATATCCTTGCAAAATCATCAGTCTCTGGGATTTCCCAGCCCTTTTCCAAAGAAGCAGAGAAGGGAAAGTGAGGATTTAAAGGGAAATAAGTTAAACCTCATAGCATGCAACATGAATTCTCTCATCAGAAGGGTCTTGCCACATCCTCAGTGTGGTGTCACGGCTTGAAAACATTCCTTGTTTTCTAAGCTCATTTGTTTGGTAGGAAAACTCAGCAATTAAAGTATGTCTTAAGGAAATCCCTGGAAAAGCATCTGCAAACAGTTGCACGGAAACTTCAATTGCTGCTGAATGTAATTCATGGCAGAGCGAAACCCTGGAATCTCTGCAAGCATGGGGTACAAATAGCTCAAGGAGGTGTTTGGTACGAAGGAAACGGTGATGCTTCTTCCATTTCCCATGAATATCATATGCACAGTTCCAGCCATATGTTGTGTTGAATCTGCCACATTCTTCAGTGGTGGGCACAGATGTGGACAGATCTGACAGATCGGGGTCTTAGGGTCACCCAGGAGTAAATTGGGGGCAGATGATTTGAGAGTTACAGCTTATTTTTAGAAAAAAAAAAAAAAAAGGATTGCTAAGAATCATTTCTACCATGTGTCTGACCAACAAAAGCATTTAGCCCTCTTACTGAAAACAAAGAGGAGTTTCTCTCAAACAAGGGGTTTGTTTTAAGAGGCTAACAAAGATTTTCCTATGCGCTCTGCGGATCACAGGTGCTGCAGAAGAGCGTAGGCTTTGCCACGTTGTTTCCATGCTCCATTAGCAGGTATTATTTTCAAAGGGTGCCCAACAATGCTCCATCTTTGCAGGCACAGAAGCCCCTCCTTTGGCAAAATAAGCAAATTGCCTGACTTACGCCGCTTGCTGGTTGTTCCCCTGATTAGTGCTGTTTTGCTTACATCTGCGCTGCGGGTGACAAAAGGCATCAAGGAAGTAGGAAATCCTTGCCCGAGAATATAATCACTGCTAGGAGACGGAACAGAAAACAAGGGAAATGAAAATCACTGCTAATTCAAACCCTTTAGACCACCAAAACACAACGGAACCGTAGCGGATCTGCAGCAGATCCTGCTCGTCTACTGTTTGCGCTCAGAAGAGCATATTGCATACATACACACGTGCTCTCTGCCTCCTACTGTACAGAGCTGAACGGTAGAGAGTGAGAATGAAGTGTCACATTACTTCATTAGTCCCACCAACTGCACTGCTGAACCTTTCTTTATACGCTGTGAGGCTCTGTAAAACCGGGGCAGGATTCAAACCCGAAAGGCATTTGGCGGAGAAGCACAAGGAACACGTTTCACAACGCTGCCTGCCACAGCTCTGTGACCTCCCTTTTCAAGACTACTTTGAGAGGGATGACAGAAGAAAGCCCTGGACCTTGATGACAGGAGTGTCCAAGTCAATCTGGTCACCTGAATATGTGTGTTATGGTCACATTCAGCTATTTGCAGTGGATTTTTCCAGACCATCAGCTCGAATTACTGATGGTCAGCCTGGGACATTTTAATTTGCATCAAGTAGAAGCTTACCCTGGAACACTCTGTGGGTACAATCATCTCAAGCCAGACACCAGATGGGTTGGAAATTGCTCAGAGAACAATGTCACCCCTTTGCTCCCCAAGCCAAGGACTCTCTTGGGTCTGGGCAGGAAGAGGGTGAAGCTGCTCTGAAAGTGTAGATGGAGCTTTTCCATTTCCCCTTACGAGTCACCGAGGAGTTGTATGTGCAATCAGCCATACTTTTTTCCCCTATATTTTCCCTGTTAAGTGTAAAAGGCCCAGGTTGATATAGCCTGAACTGCCCCTTGAGGTTTCTTGCAGGCTATTTCTGGATCTTCAGGGGGGATTTAAGCCTTGTGATGTTGGGCCAAAACTGTATGAAGCGTAGCTTAGTGATGAAATTGTAGGAACAGGGATCAGAAAGTCCAGCTTGTTAGGTGAATGTGGCTATTTCAGCCCAGCCATCCAATCTCTGGGCAAGGATTATGCTACTCAAATCCTTCTGCCAACTTTTTTGAGATCCACAGTGTTGAGAAGAGCAGCAGACAGGTGAAGGAGATGGTATTTTGCTGCTCTCATGCTTTGGGATCTCTTGGAGCTCATCAGAACTGTGTTTTGCTCAAACACAACACTGGGCATGGCAGCCTCACCAGAAGTGCTGGGAGAGCCAGAGAGAAGATGGGATGCTTTAGATGCTGCAGTCGCTTCAAACTAACTTTACTTTTTCTGTGAGATTTGTTGTTGGTTAGGTCAGTTCCTTGACCTAAAGCATAAAGGTTTCCATATACAAGGCAGAGGACTGTGGCAGATACCCAGGGTGAGGAAAAGTTCGGATCACCACTTCTAGAGGAAATAGGAGTTTATGTTGGATTAACCTAGCCACTTAACTTGAATTTGCCTGTATTAACTTGGTGATACAGAGCAATTCCCATTAGGCAAACAGACAGCCAGGGGCTGGATATTTTCCTCCTGGAGAGACATTTGCCCTGTATATAGTGGGCAGAGATTAGGCACTTGTGAGTCAAGGCAGTACCATCAGCTAATGGAAGCAAGACACACAGCGATGGGCAACGTGGGAGCTGCAAACTCATGCTAGACTGCCATGGCTGGTGGCACAGACCTAACAAACTGGCACTCCATGGGTCTCTACCATTCCTTGCAGAGTGAAGCTGCTTCTCAGGAACCAGAAGTTCAGCCTAAACTAAGATGTGAAAGAAAGGTTGGCCTTTGTTGGTGATTTTTTCTCCCTGGTGCTGGTTTCTATCACTTCAGCCTTACACATCAAATATGCAAATTTCCCCTAGAAATTCTATCAATTACTTTGTTTGTTTTTGGAGTTTTTTTTCCCCTCCACTTGAAAAACAGCCTGCTAGCCTTAGAAGGCATCCCCTGCTGGCAAAAGAAGGGAGCTAACATTTCCACATCACCTCTCCCATATGCTTGTGCCACATCAATTCTGAACCCGTGCAAACAGCGTCACAGAAATGCAGACTTTTGCCTGGTTTCTCCCTCTCAGTGCAGCCAAACAGCATGGGACAGATATTTGCCTGCCTGCTTTCAGCTTCTTCCTAAGCTGGAGACACCAGGCAATACAATCCACAGTGTGATTCACCTTCCCAATAAAAAGCTTTTCTCCTCAAGTCTTCCTAGCAATGATCCAAGCTCCTCGTCCTCTCTGCTGTGCAGCAAAGGCACAGAAAGCAAGATTTGCTTGTCCAGTGAGATGACCTGAGGGAGGGAGTTGGGGCTGATCAGTTTGGAGAGGAGAAGGCTCCAAGGTGACCTTGTTGTGACCTTTCAGTATCTTAAGGCGGCCTACAAGAAAGCTGAGGAGGGACTTTTGAGGCTGTCAGGTAGAGATAGGACTGGAGGGAATGGAACAAAGCTGGAAATGGATAGATTCAAACTGGATGTAAGGGAAAAGTTCCTCAGCATGAAGAAACATTTATCCAAAGAAAACTCCAGAAAATTCAGGCTTTACCTTCCCACTTGTAACTACTGAACCTGTCTTTGTGATGTGAGGCTTCTTTAGGGGACATGAACATAGACATCCATCAACAAGGCTTCCACACAACCTGCAGTGCCGGATGTTAGGAAGAAATTCTTCAGCATGAGGGTGGCAAGAGCCTGGGAGGGGTTGCCCAGGGAGGTGGTGCAAGTCCCTAGAGGTGATTAAAGCCAGGCTGGATGAGGCTCTAGACAGTCTGCTCTAGTGTGACGTGTTCCTGTCCATGGCAGGGGGGTTGGAAGTAGATGATCCTTGTGGTCCTTTCCAACCCTGACTGATTCTATGACCTGCTACCTATGTGGCCTTCTTTCTATTTTCATACAGTAAGAGAGGAATAAGGAAGCAGAAGAGAAGTAGAAGAAGAGCAATGCCAAGCATGACAGGAGAGAGGCACAGGTAGTGTTTATGGGTGACACATAACTGCCTCTCTATCACAAACAGCATCCTCCAAAAGCAGTACTGGCACTCTTTAGTGCTCCTCTCTCTGCCATTCATTCCTTTGCAGGTCTTGAAAATTAGTGTACATACTCCAGCATGTCTCAGTTTAGGTCAGTCTCCTGCTTTCAAAAATTCTGTTTGACAGAAATGTTCAAAGCTTAAATTAACCTTTGCAAAAGTCCAGGAGAGATGGGGCACAAGGCATTTTCAAGAGAGACAAAGCATCACCGACATCACAAAGTGTAACTGGGATGGTTTTATGGGCAGCTCCCAGCAGCAATCTTTAAAGCAACATCCATTATCCAGAAAATCAGCTTTCAGCTAATGGTCTGTTACAAGTCACACTTCGTAAAACTCCATGCTTATTTTCTTCCTATTTTTTGCCTTGAGAGCTCTTGGAAATCCTGCAACAGCTGCCTGGGGGGGAACAGCAGAGCTCAGCAGGCTGATGGCACATAGCAGTGTAAAGAGACAAGGAGGAATGTGTCCCTGATGCACATCAGGGGAACTTCCAACCTGTGCACCAGTGACAATTTGAGATATCTCAACAGGGCAGAGAACCCACACAGCCAGATGTCACCTTGCCTGTAGGACTGGTTTAGGGTGTGAAGACGACAAATATCCCGTAGCAGCACTCCCTGCAAGAAAACTCTTTTCACAGATATACAGGTCTCTGTCTTACCAGAGTCCTTCTAGGTCCTAGGCTTCACCATTAAACCACACAGGACCACTCTAGAGACATGAGAATTAAGATTTTCACTGCCTTTTTGTATAGGGGCTGGATGGATGACAGGATGTTAGGGGTTGGAAGGGACTCAAAGAGATCATTGAGTCCAATCCCCCCGACACAGACGAACCATACAATCTAGCACAGATCACAAAGGAACACATTCAGACAGGCCATGAAAAGCTCCAGAGACGGAGACTCCACAACCTCTCTGGGCAGCCTGTGCCAGTGCTCTGAGACCCTTCTTACAGTAAAGAAGTTCTTCCTTCTGTTGAGCTGGAACCTCTTGTGGTTCAACTTACATCCATTGCTCCTTGTCCTATCCCAGGAAATAAGTGAGCAGAGCCTGCCCCCCATCTCCTGACCCCTAGACCTCAGATATTTATAAACATTGATTAAATTCTCTCTTAGTCTTCTCTTCTCCAGACTAAGCAGCCCCAGGTTCCTCAGCCTCTCCTTATCAGGCAGTGCTCCAGTCCCCAGTCATCCTTGTAGCCCTCAATTCAACTCTCTCCAGCAGATCCCTGTTCCTCTTAAACTGGGAAGACCAAAACTGAACACAGTATTAGGTCTCACCAGGCAGAGCAGAGGTGGAGGAGAACCCCCCTTGATGGAGAAGCAGATGAGATTAATGCTTTAAGCTGTTTCCAGTTTAAGGCTTCCTATTGCAATTACAAACTGGAATTTGCAGCCTTAGTATATAGGAGATCAGAAATTTCTTCAGAAGCGTCTTAGATGACTTTAATCTACAGATGATTATTCCATTGCTACTCAGCTCCAGGTCTTAGCACTTTCCTCAGGATCCCACTCCCCAGGCTTCATAACAGACTTCCCAACATGCTTAATTCAGTGCTGATCTAAGTATCTCACACTTTGCCGGCACATGGGAAGAGAAGCAGCAGCTTATACATAATGGCACAGCTTCCACCAGGGCTCAGCCATGTAAGGGGTATAAAATGGTTTTAGCAACAGCTCTGTAGAAAGGAGCCATGATGGTGTCATTTAACACAATGAAAAGCATAATTGGTTACAGCTGACAAACACAGAATTGCATTAAACAGAACATTAGATGCTGGGCTATGGTTTACATCAAATTGTCAATCTCAATATGGCAGTCCCAAAAAAAAAAAAAAAAAAAAAAAAAGAAAGGCACTTTTTCATGTAAACCCTCAGGAAACATAGCAAATCACAGCAACATGTTTATAGTCCTCAAATGCCATACGAGGAACCTGATATGTGTCTTTTAAGGTGGGATATACTGGAGGGTGTTTCACTGCGTCCATACCCGTTTTCCAAATGCATTGCCTGGCTTCATCAAGCCCTCCCAAACCTCTCAGAGACTGGCTTTTAGATGGAGCTGTGGAGAAGACAATCCTCAAGGACAAGCTCACCCAATAAAAGTGAGATCATTTGCCTTATCTCCATGTTGTTCTCTCTTTTTGAGTCTGGCAATTAAGGCTGGAAACGACAGCACCAACATATAGACCTTTACAGCCTGCCCCTGCACTTCACTCCGTGCTGCTGCTGTATAACCTGATGGCTGCTTTTGGACTTTGGCACTAAGTTGACACCAGCAACTGCAATAGAAAGACAATATTATTCACATCCAAGTTTGTGGGGTTTTTGTTGTTGTTTCTTGGGGTTTTACTTCCTATGCTTACTATGGCTGGAATTTAAGTTATTCCAATATGCTTTGGCCATCCTACACCAAGTCCTTCAAGGACAGGGCAAGCACAGTTGAGCTAATTGCATCTTCTGCCTACTTGCAGCCCCCTAAGAGAGAAGGGTGGGAGAGAGGTCTCTGCAGATGGGTTAAGTGGAGAAAGGGTCATCAGCATAGTCAGAGCAATTTTGTTTGGGAAGATATACCAGGCACTTTCAGCACTTTTATCACGCCCTATCATTTCAGGAAGTTTTATGAGCAACAAAGCTTATGGAACCTGGTGTCCTGAGGTTTATATTCTCTAGTGTCTAATCCTTGGACTGCGTTCAAGTCAAAGATCTCCCAGGCTAACAGTCTCTTTCCTTCACCCAGGTTTTGATTTCCACTAATCTGGTTAAGTAGTTAGTCCTTTTTAGGACCTACAGCTCTGTGTCAGTTTTTCCACCAAATCTAATAGGTGAGTGGAAATGAGGATACAGAGAGAGAGTGCAGGCTAAAACTAAAAATTCACACCGTTTAATTTTCAACTTCAGGAGAACATAATTACAGCAGGAAAGAAACACTCTGAAAACTCAAACAAGCTGTTTGAAATGATGAACCCAATTACGTACTCTGTAGATGACCTGCTATGATTATCAACATATCTTCAAGGTTTCAAGATAAGGAACTACAACACAAGGTAGATCTTTACAGCGGGATGGCAGCACCCTGATTTCATTCAAAGTCCTGGTTTACTACCATAAGCACTCAATCAGCCTTGCAGAAAATAGCTGTGAGCTAACTTTATTAAAGAACAAACAAGAAGAAGAGTCAACAAAACTGTCCTCTAAGTTTTAAATACCAGGAGGGGAGGAAGCTTTATTGCTTTATGCTACTACATTACACAGATACAACAACAGCTGTCAACAATAATATTATCTGTATTATAACAGAGATCCCAACTGAGACTAAGGTCTCATTGTGCTGGGCAATCATTAAAAAAAAAAAAAAGGAAAGAAAGAAACACACAACCAACAAGAAGAAATACACTGTAAAAAAACATCCCCTAAAGAAAGTCAAGAGACAAAGAAGAGGGGAAACCACCCCAGCTTTTATAGATTCCTGGAGAAACTGAGGAATACAAAGTGTAAGTAGGCTTATGCTTTATATTCCTCAGTTCTTATGAAGAGGCTGCAATAAGAAGTTGGTGGCAGAGTCATAACTGAGCCCAGATTTTCCAAATCCAACTCCAATCTCATCCAAATTCAGTAGCAGACTTGCCTTTAAATCATCCCCTAACAATGTTACAGTTGGGTCTCACTTGTAATCTAACTGGAGAAAGCAGAACTGGGTATACTTTTTGTTTTGTTTTGGGTTTTTTAAACTTTTTTTTTTTTCCCTTCTTAAGAGCACTGTTATTTAGTCCACACCACATTTCGCTCAGGACTGTAAATTCTTCATGGAATGGGTCCTTTGTGTCTAATTTTCTCCACTTAAACTAGAGGCTGCATTTTTAGGTGCTGTGCCAGACTCAAACTTGTTCCAGCGACTGGGCACCCTCCTCCTTCAACTCCAACAAACTTTCTCCCTCTACATCATTTGCAAGAGCATTTCAGACAACTAACGTGGTCCTAGCTCACCGTTGTGAGCTCCTGAACAAATGCTACCACCTCTGAGACAGGATGTGTCAGAAGAATGCTTACATTTATGTGGTTAGCAAGAATCAACAGGATAACTTGGTGTTAGACTCAAACTTGTTCCAGTGACTGGGCACCCTCCTCCTTCAACTCCAACAAACTTTCTCCCTCCGTGGCATTTGCAGGAGCATTTCAGACAACTAACGTGGTCCCNGTTAGACTCAAACTTGTTCCAGTGACTGGGCACCTTCCTTCTTCAACTCCAACAAACTTTCTCCCTCCACGGCATTTGCAGGAGCATTTCAGACAACTAACATGGTCCCAGCTCACCGTTGTGAGCTCCTAAACAAATGCTACCACCTCTGAGACAAGATGTGTCAGAAGAATGCTTAAATTTATGTGGTTAGCAAGAATCAACAGGACAATTTGGTGTTAGACTCAAACTTGTTCCAGTGACTGGGCACCTTCCTTCTTCAACTCCAACAAACTTTCTCCCTCCGTGGCATTTGTAGGAGCATTTCAGACAACTAACACGGTCCCAGCTCACTGTCGTGAGCTCCTGAACAAACGCCACAGCCTCTGAGACAGAATGTGTTGGAAGAATACTTAAATTTATGTGGTTAGCAAGAATCAACAGGACAATTTGGTGTTAGACTCAAACTTGTTCCAGTAACTGGGCACCCTCCTCCTTCAACTGCAACAAACTTTCTCCCTCCACAGCATTTGCAGGAGCATTTCAGGTAACTAGCATGGTCCCAGCTCACTGTTGTGAGCTCCTGAACAAATGCTACCACCTCTGAGACAGAATGTGTTGGAAGAATGCTTAAATTTATGTGGTTAGCAAGAGTCAACAGGATAATTTGGTGTTAGTCAGAATTACCGCGGTTGGATTAGGGTTTTTTCAGCTTCTCCTGTTCTAAGCCATCTCAGTGGCCTTGATTCATAAAAAGTCACAGATCTACCCTTTTCAAATTGCCCCTTCATGTAAATACTGTCAGGACAAATAAAGTCATTACTGTCAAGCCAGCTGAAAATGACAAACACTCTTCATTTCGAGGTAAGCAAAGTCCATATCAAGATAGCAATTTGCACCTTTTATTTTTCTTTTTTTCTTTTTTTTTTTTTTAGTTTGAGGCAAAAAAAATCCACTTTCTTCAGTGCATAAGTTAAGCATGGAACATATTATTTAATCCTAATGCAAATCACACCAGCAGGAAATGTCGTAAAGCAAAAAAAAAAAAAAGAAAAAGAAAAAGAAAAAAAAAAGTAATCTTCTGAAGGAAAAATAAATTATCGACCGTGTTAAGAAGGAAAGAAACATTCTCAAATAATTTCTCTCTTTGTTGGTATTGGCTGGCAGCATAATCCTTCCAAGTAAATTGTAATTTCCAAATTAGATTATACATTATGTCATATTAGTTTTATATTAGAAAAACAAACTGACTGAAAGGAAAAATGCCAAAGTCGACTTGCCTGGTAATGTAAAATTTTTGTTTTTCTACTGCAAAATGCTTAATCTTCCTTTTCTTTTTTTTTTTTTTTAATAAGTTTTACAGCAAACAAAACATAAACTAAGGCAAGATATTTGCTTTACTCAGCCAAGCCCTTATTTAAATATAAATAGGAAAAGGAAGACTGAGCGTTTTCAGGATGCCACATATCCCTAGCAAGAGCTATCTCAGTGTATAAATACAAATACCAGCAGGGAAATTTTTGTGTGTTATGCATCAATCAGGAGTATGAGCACCTATTGCACTCAGAAACAACTTACACAGAAAGGACAGTAAATCTGCACAGGTCAAGTGGCCTTAGGTCAGGAAACACCAGAACTGGGAATGCCTGTGCAACTTTCCACAGCTCCTTGGCTATATACTAGGCAAGACTTTAAATTCACCACTCTCGATTTGTGGGGAGTGGGTTTCATAGAATCACTGCTTTGGTCACTGACCAGTATGGATGATGTTTGCTAGATGCAGTATTACTCAATATATGTTTACCATCTTCTAGAGCTGATGTTTGACCCAAGCCTCCTTTACAATACACTTCCTAGATCCTACAAGCCTGCTTTTCATATGCTCAGCTCATACTTCAGAAATCCATAAAATAACACTAAGCAGAGATAATGCTTTAGCTTCAACAGATGCCAAACAAGTTGCAGGAGCGTGAGGTAACCTAGGAACAAAGCCATGTGGCATCAGGAAAAGAAAAGCAAGGTGGGTACAGGACCACAGGGAAGATTAAATTGAAGATGCCTCAACACACATGATTTTTGCTGACAGCAGCAGGTTGCAGAATGTTTTAAAGTCAGCCATGCAAGTGTCAGCATGGAATGCTGCAATTCTCTTCTTCAACTGCTAAGCTGTCACAAGAGCAAAGGTACATTACTGTCACTGCAATGCTTCAGTAAGCTTAGATAGTTAAAAATAAATTGTAAAAGCAATCAGTTAATCCTGGGTGCTGCAGCAACCACAAGGCAACAGCTCCATTTCTCTGAGCAGTTGGCTACAGAGGGTTCTACAGGAACCTCTATAGGTATTACAGAAGGCTCTCTAGGGGTCTAAAGTGCTCTATAGGCATTACAGAGAGGTCTATAGGGGCTCTACAGGGGTGTATAAGGGCCTATAGGCATTGCAGAGGGTTCTACAGGGACTCTCTAGGGTCTGTAGGTGTTACAGAGTGTTCTATAGGGGTTTAAAGTGCTCTATAGGTGTTACAGAGGAGTCTATAGGAGCTCTGTACAGGTCAATAAAGGCCTGTAGGCATTACAGTTGGGTCTATAAGGGCTCTATGGTCAGGAAAATGGACCATCTAAACTGATGTCATGGAATATCCATGTCCTGGTTTGCCCAGGCATGATCCCAGAGTCCCTTCCCTCTGCTGGGGGGGGAGGAAGCAGAGTTGGGGGAGAAGACAAAAGGCTTAGTGACTCCTACTTTGAGGGTCCAAGACTTGCCTAGACTTGTTCCTCCCATATAAATGAAAACAAACTCCTGGCTTCACCTAATATGGTCAGGTTTGGCAAAGTGCCATTGTGATTGGTGAATTTGTGTGGTCAAGGTGCCCATTTACATTCGGGTAGTTAATAAATAGGCTTCTGCTACATGTTTTGCTGCTTTTGCTTTTACTTTTGATTTGCCTGCTCTGCCCTGCCACATAATGCTCTGCCTGCAATGGCCTTCAAGGTGACAGCAGAATTCCCTTCAAGTTTTGAGTACTGTCTGATACTATATTGTAAGTAAACATTTCAAAGCCTCTCTCCAAGAAATTCTGTAACTGGATTTGGTTGTACTTTTCTGCCTTAGCAGCAGAAAGGAGTCTCTCAAGTCCCTTGGTGGGCAAGAGGTATATTTGAAACGAAGAACCTCTTTCCAGTTTTAATGTTTGCATTTGCTACTTATTTCTTAAAGTGTTCTAGTTTGTGCCTGTTCCCTGTGCATATAAGTATCCAAACCCTGCATTTCGAACTTTTAAATAAGTTTTCTGGCAAGATTTAATGTTAATGAACAGTTTTCATAGTTATTAACAATCTTCACCTGGATATAAAAATTAATATAATTTATTAATTTTGCATAATTTGTAATAACTGGCTCAATGTCACCTTCTTGCCTGTGCTTCTCTCCCCTTCCTACACAAGGCTGGCTGCTTCCTTTCCACTTCCTGCTCAGCCTGATGGAGGGGGAGGATATCAACACCCAATGGAGACCCTCTGGCCTGAGTATCTAAGCTGAAAAGTAGATTAACTGCAACGAAAGTCCAGTTTAGACATTGACTTGGGATGGTTTTTCACAGTCCCTCTTTTGATTTTCATACATGGAGACATACAAGGCAAAAAGCATTCCCCAATTATCAAGCTTCTACTGAACTCATGTGAAATTTGATTGGGTTTTTTTTTTCTCTTTTCAGTGTTTTGTTGGGTTGTTTTGTTTTGTTGTTTTTTTTTCCTGGACAAATTGACACAGTCTCTTGCAGTTACAGCAAAATCCTTTCCACTTCACAAGCATGGGACAGTTTGGATGAACTTCAGGGGAAGCTGTTACTACTACCTACAATGTGTTGGAGTAAAATGAAAGAAAAAAAAAATACTCTTTTTCTTTTCTTTTTTTTCCCCCCCTTTTTGGTAATGGGATTTTTTTGTTTTTTGGTTTTTTTTTGTTCTCCTATGACCTTTCCAAGTTCAGGCCAGTTGAGTACAAACTACTCTGGTGTTAATAAAGAAACCGAAAGGTATAGCACATAAAGTGTATCTTTATACATACAAAGGGGGAAATAGAATCATAGAATCATAGAATGGTCTAGGTTGGAAGA
>VWZI01020784.1:194266-267199 GCA_013396835.1 Psilopogon haemacephalus | reverse complement strand
AATTTAAGATTGTGGGGGGTCATGGTATAGGTACTAAATACAGAAATGCATAACCTGGAGAAATATGGGGAGCCAACTCCATGTTCAGTTACAGTGCGCTGAAGTTCTTTTATGACAGAGAAAGGCATTGACTCCCACTGAGGGTTCCACTGCCCCTGATATATCACCGGAGCCACTATTGTTTGAGCAGTGTCCAACTCCCCCTCCTTTAAAGCCTGCTGCTTTAAGTGAGCCAAATTATCACAGGGATCCGGGGTAGAGAGATCTAGCTCTTCTTCAGGCTCTATGCCACCAGGATCAAAATGATTCCTGTCTTCACTCCTGCTGTCATCAGAACTACAGCCTCCAGCAAAGACCCCAGTCAATCTAAATGAACTGTTTCTCTCCCTCCATTTTGGAACAAGAGGGGTAGCATATCCCCACCAGGCTGCCAGGATGTGGAAACCTCAGTAATATTGTTAGAAGCAGTTGAATTGTCTCCATTATTGTCTGTGTGCAATTTCTCCTGAGCTGTCATTGTTTCAAAAACTGCCCTCCAAAGGCAAGCATATTTGCTACCTGTTTATCCCCTTTAGTGGCAGCATGCCATAACTTCACCCCTACTCGGTCCCAGAAATCTTTTGTAAGGATAGTGTTTGAGGTTACCCCTAACATTCTGCTCACAGTCCATTTTAATATTATTTTTAAATAATGAATGGGTAAATTCTTCCCATATTTTTTTGTAAGAGTTTAGTCATTAGTTAAAATACATTGCTTTCTTGGCTAGACATTCCATGACCCATGTTCCCCACAGCTCACCTCCTCGTCCAGGAGGGATGGCTTGCTGGGTCCTGCTTCCTTTCAGAAGTATTTCAGTTCTATGGGGCTTACCACTGGCCACTCAGATAGACAGTTTGCTTCCTTACACAGAGCACCGTTTGATGGTGATGGAGAGATGGGTCTCTCACTCGATGCAAGTAGAGAAAGATTTATTGATATAACAGCTGCAAGCAGAATTTTCCATCACTTACTCAACAGTTATATTGTCATCTCACTTAACTTCCTCAAGACAGTATCAACACATAATTCTCTTGTTCCTAGAATTGCATCTCTGTTTTCTGTTCCCAGGGCTTTCTTCCTACTAGAGTCAGAATATTCATATCTTGCACCAACAGTTACAGAACTTGCTCAACTACCTAGGTGCCCCTGCACAGCCTTGTACCTCTGGACTTTTTATAGTGCCAGGCAACCTAATGAATATATTCCAATAGATTCTGTTATCTCTATCATCCCCCTTGTCCTCCTGGCTGGAGGCAGGGAACCCCTAATCATGAGCACAGCATGTAAGGTGCACGTAGTTCTTAGTGCTGTTGTGGGAACAATTGCAGTTGTTCTGGCAAACTGAGGTAATCACAACTACCTTTCTGGAATTGTTACCTCTGGTTCTGCCACTCTGCAGTTTCCACACTATTTTCAAAATAACTGAAATAAGTTATCGTCCCACTTATTCATGGTCTCACCTAACTGTTCACACAGGATGATCCAAATAGGCCACGTTTGCTGATGCAATTTGCCTCCAAGACTGAAATGCTCTTCTGGGAAGTGAATATCTGTTTCCGATGGCAGAGACATTTATCCATCCAGAAGGTAAAGGAATGGTGTTTTTTTCCTTTGACAACTTAAATATGGAGGTTCTAAATTCCTCCTTCAGTTCTTTTATGACATCTTTTATCTCTGTAGCCAGAGTTTTTATAGCAGAAATTACTGAAGCATGTCTTCCAGGTATTTCATTTGCTCAGTAAATTCACCAACAGTAGGAAACTTTCCCTCATTGCTTTTCCCCACAAATCTGCTTCTCAAAATATTAGCATAGGATGAAGGAGCACGCTTAATAAGTTTCTTTGAAACACCTATTCCAACAGGAATATCATCAGGGTTCTGTGTATCATTATCTCCATAAAGTAATTCTGTCACAGGAAAAATCTCCAAAAGCTTGAATCCCTGCTAATTGTGGCACATCACCAAGAGGTCCATGGCAAATCATCTCTGGAAGGGTACCTCAGTAGCAGAGCCAACAAGAGTCATGTCCACAGAGTGACCTGTTCCAGTGAGTCTTTCGAGGGCCAAGGAATGTGCTTACACATGGGTACCCCATCCGGGAACAGTTTCAATACTTTATTATAGCTTAAACACTAAAACCATAAGGAAAAAGTTATACTGGAAACCACAATACTTAAAGCTCAGATACTAAAATCATAGAAAGAAAGGTATATGACAAGGAACGCCAAGTAACTGCATTGATCAAAAAGCCAGTTATACTCACCCTACTCAACTAACCAGGAAAACTCCTGAGGTGCATAGATTGCAGGGCTGGCTGGCACCCATCCTCTCAAGGCAGGCGTTCCCACCCAGAACTGCACCATCATGGTGGTCCTAGCTGGTGCCGCTCCAACCCAGCCACCCAGGCACTCAGCATATCTAGGTTCAGAGGTCTGTGACACATATTCAAGACATCCCAGAAGCCTGAAAACAGGAGAACAGAGATCCTGCTTTATTCTAGAATCTGTTACAAATAATCTCTCCCTACTGCTCATGTGCATACCTGCAAGCCCTGCTTCCCCACAGTTTTATCTCTCAGTAACCTAGTGATTATTTCCCTGGTGTAACTTCTAATCAAAAGCATACCAACTCTTCTTTCTTACAGACCTTATCAAGAGAGCTTGCTATGTATTTGTTGATTGCGCTTTCTTTTGTGAGTGGCCCTTTTTCTTTTGCTGACTTGTTGCCTACCTCTAAAACACTGGCATCTGTATCATGGCATCTCCTTAACCAACTCAGAATCCATTTGCCTAACTCTTTCTGGTATTCTTTCCTCATCTGCCTAATCTTCTTCCTGGGTTCTTTGAAACTCTGAATACCATAATCATCATCTGTGCCTTCTTCCCCTTGGTTTGGAATTAAAGAACATTCTTAAACTCCTCACTACCTTCATCTTTTTTAACATGGCCTTTCAAATAGCCTTTCCCCTTGTCCTCAGCTCTATATCGTGCCTTCAATAACTTAGCAATGTCCGTAAGAGTACCTTTCCCATCCGCCTCCTCCTCTCTCTCATCTGATTTTCCAAATGTTCCACATTGATTAGATGTTTAAATGGAAAATTCTATTTACAAATATACACAAAAAGTACTCAGGGAAAAGTAATACATTTATAAACTAGGCTCAGTTCTTCATCTGGGCCTGCCAGGCCAAAACTTTCCAGGGCCTTCCAGAAAGCCTCCACCCCACTCAGCCTCAAGAGGCCCAAGAGCAGGCCAAAGCCATGGCCCCCAAACTAGAGGCCAACCAAGGCTTGCACAGGCCTTGTGGCTTAACTTGAAATTTTGTGCCAGGCAAAGGCCAAGAGAAAACCATCTCCCCCACAAATGCACACTATTCCCAAGGCAGAGAGAGAAAGGAGAAAAGAATAGCTGTGCACTCCCCTTCGGAGACTCTATCTCTTTTGGAGGACTTTCTTTATTGTTATTCCAATTAATTAATAAATTCCCTTCACCAATAACACTTGACTAATCTGACAGCCTTCTACAAAGGCATGATCAAGTGAATAGATGAAGAGAGCAGTGATTATTGTCTATCTTGACTATCAAGCCTCCCATAACGCTCTCATATCTAAACTCAAGAAAAGTGTGAGATGGATTGGAAACTGGCTCAAAGACAGAGTTCAGACTTGTGATCAGCAGTGCAGAGTCTGATTGGAAGCCAGTGGGTAGTGGTGTTCCCCACAGATGAGTACTGGGTCTAGTTTTGTTCAGTATCTCCATCAATGACCCAGATGAGGGAATTAAGTGTACCGTCAGAATGTTTCTGGTGTTAAGTAACTGGGGGTGGGGGACGCCTGCGGAAATCCCATTAGGCTAAGGCTCTAGAGGGTAAAGGAGCCCAAGAAAGTTGGTTATTTTTTAAAGACCACTTCCTCCAAGCCCAAGCTAGGTGTGTTCCCCTGAATAAAAAATTGGGTAGATGTGCATGGCTGAGCAAGGAGCTCCTGAAGGAAATCTCAGGGAAGAAAGAAGCTTACAATTTATGGAAGAAGGGATTTGTCACTTGGGAGAACTATAGAGAAGTTGTCCGGAAGGTGTAGGAAGTTGTCAGAAGATGTAGGAAGGCAACAAGGAAGGTCAAAGCCCTCTTGGAACTAAAGCTGGCAAAGGAAGTAAAAGAGAACAAGAAAGAGTCCTTCAAATATATTAGTAGAAAAAGGAAGGATAGGGAAGGTTTGGGGCCACTGCTGAATGAGGAGGCAGCCTTGATAAGTGAGGATGCAGAGAAGGCAGATTTACTAAATGCCTTCTTTGCTTCAGTCTTTACACCTAAGGCTGAAATCACCTATGTACTCCAGACCCTGGATGAAGGAGAGGAAGCTTGGAGGAGGGAATGCTCCTCACTGGTCAGTGAAGACCAGGATAGGATCAGTTATACAAATTGAACATCAAGAAGAGTGTGTCTAGCAGATCAAGGGAGGTTCTCTTCTATTCTGCCGTGGTGAGACTCCATCTTGAATACTGCAATCAGTTTTGGGCTGCCCCACACTGTCTTTCCAGTAGACCCCTTTCATATACTGGAAGGCCACAATAAGGTCTCCTTGAACCTTTCTCTTCTCCAGACTGAACGGCCCCAAATTCTCACAGTCTGTCTTCATAGGAGAGATGCTCCAGCCCTCTGATCACCCTCATGGCCCTTCTCCAGGCACATTCCAGCATGTCTAGATCTTTCTTGTAATAGATGTTCCAGAACTGGACACAGTACTCCAGGTGGGGTCTCACCAAAGTGGAATAGAGGGGGAGAATCACTTCCCTTGTCCTGCTGGCCACACTTCTTTTGATGCAGCCCAGGATACTGCAATCCAAGTAACAAGGAAAAATAATTTCCATGGCCCTACAATAGTTAAAGAGTTTTGTTCTGTAACTGGAAAGTCCTGATTGCTGTTTTTATGTTTGTTTTTAACCTCTCTGCATTATGGCCTTCATAAAAAAAAAAACAAAAAAACTTTTGTTCATTTTGAAAGACATCACTCTCGTACTTGCTCAGCCCAATTTGACCAACTGTAATTCAGTGTTATTTTTTCTTGTTATATTTTGGGGAACATTCCTGATCCCTAGTTGTATGGTGATAAGAGGGAGCTGTGTTGATAATGGAACCAATGTAAAGCATCAGACACTACCTGCACTGCTTGCACGCTTTGAGTGTGCTGTTTTAGTGCCTGGATTATGGGCATTCTTCCATTTAAAGGTTTTCAGATAGCAGAAGTAAGCAACTGCCTCAGCAGTACCTTATTATTGTGGTTTATTATTAGTATGAATCTGTTGCCAGCACATCTGAACAGCAACTTCTTGCACACAAATGTAATTATAAATTAGAAGAGGGTATTTAGAGCAGTATTTTTGTTCAACTGCAGTTCTGTAAATGTCTTTCTAATTCAACATGAAGGTTTTTTCCACTCAACAGGCTGAGTGCATGTAGATCATTGTTTTCAAATATTCCTTTTGTCTCTGTGTTTGGAATAAATATAGTTCAATTAATGGGAAAGTTTAGTGTTGGGTTGGTTTTTTTTTAGAGTTATGAGATATCTGCAGAAAGATGGTGCAAACTGAGTCAGATGAAGGAACACTGCTTTTTTACTGCTCAGACCTCTTGTGTAATAGAGAAGGCTCAAGCTTGGGTAATGGGAAATTGATGTTTCTTTGTCTGCAACTTACTCTAAAACTGTGGACAAGAAAGGGGCACATCTTCTGATGAAGTTCCTGCAAAGTCAGTATGCATCTATTTTGTCCCAGCTGCACTCCAGAGAAGTAGAAGCTCAGTCAATGTTCATTGATTCTTGACTTTTTCTTTCCCAGTGACAAGAAGCATTTGTTCAAATTAAGACATATACTGAAGTAATAAGTACCTTAAAACACAATTTGCATATAATTATAATCCAGAATAGAGTAGAGACTACACAGATGATGTGGGTTTAGAAGTAACTTACCCACTGTGTCTATAACGGGAAGAATAAATCTATTCCCATATAATTGCTTCATCCTGTATTGCCAGGATGTTTTCTGATTTTGTGTCTCATAATGCATCCCAGTTTCTCTAAATACTAATAGTTTGCTTAAGTGCATGCCTATTGAAGACTTTCTTATTAAGCTCACTGTTTGTGTTGTTTTTCATGAAGTCTTAATCAGATACATCAATCTCTCTTTGGATTGCCATTTTATTTTTACACTCTTGTGTTCATGTTAAGTTGCTTCATTTTTCTTTCCTACCACAATATTCCACGGATATTTTCAGTTAAGTATTTTATTCTTTCAAGTTTTGCCAAATGTTATTTCTCTAGAGAAAAAAATGCAAATTGCTATGTCTTATATACTAGGATGCAGGAGTGATGAGCACAGCCAGTGGTAAACTGTATCCCTTCTCCCAAAAAATGGGGAAAGTTTGGTTCACCTCTGGAGGAGAGAGGGTATAATTCTACTCTGACTTTTCAGAGCCACTGTTAGGAAAAATGATGCTCTGAGTGGAGTGTAAAAAGTGCATATCAAAATTAAAGGGCTAATGAATTGGTTCATTCTGAAAGAAAAGTCAGTTCTTATATGTGATACTCAAGTGCATCATATGAAAGGGTGGCCCTGTGGACTGTGCTCAGAGAAATGACTTTAAAAATGCTTGTGTGCTACACAGACAAAGATTAACATTTAAAAAAAAAAAAAAATTATTTTTTTTTTAATGGGGGCTGGGGGAAGAAAAAGAACTTGAAAGAGTCAAAACAGTGTCTTGCAGTCAAGCCACTGATATGCTGGCCAACAATTGCTCTCATCCAGAATTTTAGAGAGGTCTTAATTTCAGTTGTACTTTGTGAATTCAGCTTCTTCTTGTGAAAAATAAGTGACACAGCTATGCTAAATGTCACTTTGACAGGTCACTCAAAACTGCAGTTACTGCAAAGAATGACCATACTTTATATTACTGGAACGTGGGCATATAGTCTTTTTCAGAAGCTGCAAGAATGGACTTTAGTTCAGAAACTGCAGTCATTCCTGGGCAATCTTCAGGAAGTTATTTCAGCATAGAAATTTTCAGATTTTTGTTGGTGTGGCCACGCATCCAAAAAAACCCTTCCCGACCCCATGAAGCTGGGATGTGGGTGAAGATCAGAAGCATAGAAAAGGGGTATGGAAGAAAGCACCTCCCCCCCTTTCAAGGCCATGTCAGCTGATGCCTAGGCCCCTTCCCTCAAGTCACATGTTAAAGGCAAAACCCTGGGTCAGCACAAGCCTGGACAATGCAGAATCTGCGCAGTTTTTTTGTTTTGTTTTTTGGCATGTGGAATATGATCTGTGTCATCCACAACACAGGACATTTGGGCCATGAGCTGATACAAAATGGGTCTGCTAAAGAGCACACTGGGTCTTCCCAGGGTTTTCTTCCCCAGCACATGTGGATCACACATCACAGTTCGGGAAGGATTTATTGAGAAACAGAGGCACCAAGAGGACTTCTCACAACTAGAACCAGTGTTGTGCGTATGTTTGGGACTTGCCTAAGTCTCTGGGGAACACCTTCTCTTGTTAGTAGGGGCAATATACTGTTCATGGGTTTGTTCATTTTCCAGATACTGATCTTTAAACTATCTGTACCCCTTTCTTCATCCTGGGAGATATTGTATGACCAAGCAATGCACCTGTAAATAATATTTTGTCTATAACTTAGGTGGGTGGTGGGATTTTTAAATTGATAAATAATTTATATTTTTATTAATTCCCCATCTGTACCCCTTTATTCATGACAGGTAGTAATAACGGTTTCAGACCCTTGGCTTCCTCAGAAACATTTCTTTCTCTCTTAAACTTAGCACCAACTATTACTGGACTCTAAGAGCCAGTTGGTTTTATGCTGTTCTTAAAACAGCTGATAAAAAGATTGTGCAATATGACAGTGCAACTGCCGTGAAATGTTTTTTTTAAATTACTTGTTTGTGGCTTTCTAACTAAAAAAATGCAGTCTTTGGATTTTTGAAGTGTCTTGGTTTATCAGAAGATATTAGAGCACAGAGGCAAGCAGTGTACTAGCAGTGGTGCTATCCTTCCAGCAGAGCTGCTGAGTAGGAACTGTGTGAAGGTGAGGGGCTGAGTTCTTCACAGTCACCTATAGGCTTCCCCTGATCTTGCCAATTGGGTTTCAAGCCATCTGACTAACAGGATCATTATTTTGTAGGGTTTTTGTTTGTTTGTCCTCAGAAGCAGAAATGTATCCTTATTTTTAGGATAAATAATAGGATTTAGGATAAATTAGGTTAATGGAGTCTTAGAGCTGAAACTTTTCCACCCTTGTTATTTCCATTGCTAGTATGTTATATAATCAGCACCCTCTAACAACATCAAAGGGGAGAGTATAAGCTATACACTTTGTACTTTCTTTTCTGATTACCTTAGTTACTAGTATGTAGTTCCAACCTTAATTTTTTTTACAACTATTTCTAAGTTTCACACTGAAAGGTCTGTTACTTACAATTGGCTTTTGAGTCAGGACTGTCAGAGGATTTCTTTAAAATTTGCTTTTCTTTTCTACTTCAAAGACAGTCTTCTACACTTCTCTATAAACACTCATTTCAGTAACCACAAGTTGAAAACAGGAACAGTGCCATTTTAGCCCTCTAAACCTTTGCTTGAATAAGTATGAAATGGTTTCACTGCACAGTGAACTGCCCGCTTTAATAGCTTAAAAAGAGAATACAGTTCAAAACACTTCAGAAGTTTCTGATACTTTCCTAAATCCCAGCCACAGAAAATCACTGTTTAGATTGTGTTTCTGATGCATGGGTTTTGTTCCAAAACAAAGTACTATCTGCCTTCTAAACATTTGCTCTGTGAAAACTGTGAATTCCCCAATATCTTCCAAGCACAATTTTTCTGATTCTTCCTCAATACGTGTACCCATGCCCGTAAGCAAAATATGAATCTGTGGCTCCAATGCCAACACCCTTTGCAAGCTCTAGGAGCCTTATTTAGCACAGAAGGCAAAATCTTTAGGACATCTTTAAGACTCTTTGAATCAATCCTCATTTAGTGAATATTCAGGAGACACTCATTTTGATGATTGAACAGCTCTAGAACAAATGGTTCAAAAATGAGTTTACTTTAGGTAGCATTGTATTTTGACTGAGAGCAGCCTTTCTAAGCTTGAATCCTACTATTTTCAGTATCAAAGGTCTTTACTCAGCATTTTTGTAAGCATTACATTCTTCCTTTATTCCACTGATACAAGCAGCCAGCTTGTCAAATTCCCCAAGGTCTGTGACTCTGATTTCCTTCAGGATCATTCCTTGTGAAATTTAGTTAGGTGCCACAGAAAGTAAAAAGGCTGATCCTAGGAATCTCTTTTGTCATCCTGAGCATATGGCCATATAAAACACAGGCAGCATGTATGTTAGCGGCAGCAAAACTCAGGTGCTTTTAGCAAAAGGAAACCAAATTTATCATGTAAAGGGAAGGAATAGGAAAACTGTCTGGAATTAACTAGTGGACATTGTCAGTGATAGACTCTGCCAAAAGCAGGATTTGTACCTTGGTGAATTGACTGTGGTCAATCAACAATGCAGGAATTATAAATTATGTAGTTTTTATAATTTCCAAAAGCCCTGCCCACAATCTATGTACAAATTAGTTTAAATCTGTTCTAATTGTTCTAATTCATTCAGAAAAATCTTCATAATGATGCTTTTCAGGCAATTTAGGAAAAAAGCTTTGCCCTACTTACAAACAAAAGGCAGTGCAGAGCCTTACAGAATGTCTGTGCTACTCATGGCGGTGGAGTAGGAATTTCAAGGTGGTCCCTTGGCTCCTTTAAGGCACTGTCTTTCGCAGCAGTGTCCAAAATTGCAAATTATGATCCAGCAGATGGATCAACGTCATACAGAGTCCAGTGCCTGCCAAAGTCCAAAGTGACTGTAGATATGGCTTTCACGAAGCCAAGAACATGAAGCAACACAGGGGAAAGCCAGGGTGCTCTGTGATGTTCCCATGAACAACAGCAGTTTACCGCAGAGACAGATCCCTACCAGGATGCGAGGGTGCAATAGCAGGGACCATGCACTTTCTCTTCACCGTTTGTCCAGAGGCGTGGGAGAAGGAACTTCACACCTACTTCTCTCCATATTTCAAACCCCACAGAGGTGGGGAAGGAAAACCATTTTGCACCCATTCAAACCTCCGGTGGGGCAGGGACTTGGGTGTGCCCTGCCACACTTGGCTTCAGTGACCAATCATTCATATGAAAAATAACAGTTCAAGTTTTCTATCTAGATGTGTATTTCCATTTCAGATAAGTATATGTCTATTATAACAACTAAAAATTCATTACTAAGAGTAAGGCAGTCCTACTCATCTACTTATAGATCAGTTATATTAAGTGAAAAGTAATAAGGAAAAAAAGTTACTGTGTCTTTTAAGCATAACATTCAGATGGGATCAAGAAACAACCATAGTGATTAAAAATATTGAGTATTGGTTATTGTAAAAAAAAATAGGGATACCTGCATGTGTCAATAAGTTTCTTTAGTATTTTTTCAGTTCAAGAGCTAATTTTACCTGGAAGTATCCTCAGTGTGTTTTAAGACATGCATGTATAGTCAATAGGATACTGTCAAGTCAAGGTTCAATAAGAAATTTTTCATCTTCTATTTTATATGAAACAGTTGTATCAGTCTTGCAAGATTTTATATTTTAGACAGCATGTAATTAATTAATATAAACCCCACTTCTATCTAGGCAGGTCAACAAAAACAAAAGCCTAAGAAAGATCATATACCACTTTGAATTTGCTTATTCACCTCTGGATATATTGGCAGTGATCAGATTCAACACATATGCACACACATGCAAGAAGAAAAATAATATACTGATGTGTGATGATTTTGCTTCTGTTCCTGCAAGGCAGACAAAATATAATTAATACAATAAATCAATAACAGGATTATATTTTAAGGCATATATTTGATCATTTCAATAAGTAGCTGTGGTCCATTCAAATGTGGATATTGGAATATGTTAAGAAACTTCTGAATAATGAAAACAAGACTTGAAATTTTGAAAATTTAACCATTTCAATAGCAGCTGGGCATGACAAGTCAGTCTCATTTGCATTTGCAGCAACAAGGAGGTGGGATCTGCTCCAAATAGAGAAAGAAGCTCCTGTTTGTAGCATCATCTGTTACCTTTTCTAACCATCTCATTCACCTGGTGTAGAGGGGAAAGAACAGGAGTAAAATTAAGACTAACTAAGCCTAAATTGTACATTCTTAAGTGAGCACAGGAGTTACTGTTTTAGGAGATACTGTCATGGAAGGCCAAAATAGGCCTAATGTATGTCCTGGCTTGTCCAGGCATGATTTCCTGCTCTTTCTCTTCCTTCCAGAGTGGGGAGCAATGCAGGAAAGAGGACAAAAGGCCTGGAGACATTGAGTCTGAAGATCTGATTTGCCCAAAATTGTTTTCCTCCTGTGTACATCCTGTAAACAGCATACATATGCTTGCCTCATGCATAGGCCCATGTTGTCCCAAATTTCTGTAAGCAGGCCTCTGGGAGAGCAAAGGAAATCCAGAGATACTAATTTGTGAACAAACATTCTAGAAAACCTCTTAGTAATTAAAAATCTTTTTTTTGTTGTTTGCTTGTTCTGTATTCTCTGTAACTATAATTGTGCCTTTCTGCTTCAGCAGAAAGGAGCCTCTCGAGTTCCCCTAGAGGGCAAGCAGCATATTGCACCACAAGAATCTTCCAAAAGCTTACCATTTGTACTTTTGCTAGTTTTGACAAATTGTTTAAAACTGTTTGGTACTGTCCTATGCACTGTACATATTCTGTAATCTATTTGCACAATCAAGCATAAAAGACCCTGTAAATAAGTTCATAAAATAATTTTGCCTTCATAAAAATATTAATAATTTTAATATTTCATATTTCATAATTAATAACTTGCCCAGAACAGCTACACAGTGACTAGACTGACTGGACATTGTAGTATGACTTTAGTATACCACTAATTTGCTAAATGAAATGCAATTGTGAATGTATTTCTATAAAAACAAGGAAAGGCCTTTGTTTATCTTAAATTCTGTGCCTACAATGGAATGTACTTCTGGGTGAAATAAAGCTTCATCAGTTTTATCTGTGAAGCACTGTCATTATAGAAACAAGGTCCTATTTTTAAGAGCAATGTTTTATGTGGACAGTGGTTGAATTCTATCCATTTTTTAAAGTCATTTGACAGTGGGTATAATAAATGAAATGTAGGCAAATTGGAGTCATCATTATGATACTGTCCTAATGCAAATAATACTTTCTAAGGACTGTGAGTGTCTGTATAGGTACCCATCTACAGTTAATTCAATTCATCATGAACCAGGAATAGATTGTCTCACTCCTTTAAAATGCAATTAACAATTACTGTGAATAAAAGAAAGGATTCTGTCTTCCTTGATTTTCAATTCATTTGCTACAAAGAAGAAAAAAGGTCATCAGATTGCTTTGTGGCACTCCATAACTCCACTTCCTAACGCTGCTAAAAGGCTGAAAGCTTCAGGAAGATGCATAGATGTGTAAGNAGAGAAAAGGCAAAAAGGGTAAAAAAAAAAAAAAAAAAAAAAAAAAAAAAAAAAAAAGCAGAGGTTAAAGAGCAAAAGACAGGACATGTTAGAGATGTAAAATTACTGAAGACTCTGTAATGCTTTGTAAATATCCTACCGCTTTCTCTGTCTTTTTGACAAGAGAAAAGTAGAGGGACAGCATAATGCTGGGGTTATCATACTCTTAGTATTGATAAATATCTGCAGCTAAGAAAGTAACTGTACTGGTGAGGCACAGACTACATGTGCAACTGAATTTTCTTAAATAACTTTCCATTTAGTAAATACATAACTTGCATATTAATTCAGTAGAGAGAAATGAGATGAAGAAGTTCCTGATTTGCAAAGTACAAACAAAGCAAGTGGTAAGAACTTCTCCTACTGCCTTTTTCATCTGCAACAAATGTTGTTCTCATTTAGATGTGTTCTGTGAGGGGCTGCATGGAAATCCAGGTCTGCTTCAGAGACATTGTTTTAGAGATTTACACAAGAAACTGAAGAGAAGGAAATTATCTATGGATTTCTTAACTGTTTGAATAAGCTTGTTGAATGCATGATATATTAGAAGTGATCATGTGGAAAGCTGACCACACTTTCATGATGAAAAAATTTTTGCCTGGTGCATGCAGGGTGTAAGTGCTCCAGGAGTACCCTGTGAACTATTCAAATGTGGTCATGGCTTGTCACCAAAGTTCCTAAAAATGCTGTATTTGTGCAAGAGTCCTCAGTTAGCTGAAGTAGGAGTTAATACTAGGAATTAAAAAGGGTTAATAGGAAGGTGGAGATATGAGTGAAACACCAACCAGTAGCTAGAAAGAAGTCATCAGCACAGGAATGAAGAGGCTAAGTCAGATTTGCCTGACATGATTCAGTATATCCTCAGCAAATTTGCAGATGACACCAAGCCGAGTGGTGAGGTTAATAAGTCTGAAGGATGTGATGCCATCTAGATGGACATGGACAGGCTGGAGAGGTGGACTAAGGAGAATCTCATGATATTTAATAAGGCAAAGTATAAGGTCCTGCACCTATCTTGGGGCAAGCCTAGATATCAATACAGGCTGAGAGACAACAAAACCGAGAGCAATCCAGCAGAAAAGGACTTGGGGGTTGTGCTGGAAGGGCAAAAATCCGGCTAAACCGGTTTGGCTACTACCCTGTATCTGTTTTTCCCTGGCTCCATTGCAGAGTCCAGGGATGAGGTCAAGCAAACAGACAAAAAATGGAGGTTGATACCAACAAGTCAGCCTAAGGGGATAACAATTCAGCAACACGTCTCAGGTGTCTCGTGCAACCCAAAACACATGCCTTACTGCCTTTTTGGGAATATATATGTGGATTATATGAGGCACAACATATGGAATTGATTGGCCCAAGTCCTGATGCTCAGTGCCTATTGGATAGTTTAATTTTCAATGTGTAATTAATAGGGGAGTGATTTGAATGAGTGTGATTCACTCAGGCAATTTCCCTTGGAGATTCTTCAGAGTGATTTCTTTAGGGATTTCATCAGCAGCATTCCCCAGGGCTTCCCCTATAACAAAAAAAAAAAAAATATTTTCTATATTTGATAATTAATATTTCTACAACAATGATGCTGGTGGATGATAAGCTGGACATAAGTGTGTGCTTTCAGTCAGTGTCCTTATTTGTGTGAAGTGCCATCACAGTACCAGAAAGTGAAATTCTCTGGCAAGTCCTTTTATTTTGTCTCTCTTGATGACAAAACCTGCCTTCAACAGGATGTAAAGTATTTTATTACTTTTCTGGAAGACTTTCTCAGGAGTTTTACCTCACACAATTATATAATCAATGAATTGCACATGTTCTGGAGCTCTACCTTTCTCCAATTCATTATGGATTACTGAATGACAAGTTGTTGAACTGTATTTCCACCCCTGAGGTAACATTTTAATATGTACTGGATTACTCTCCAGGTAAAAGCAGACTGAGACCTCCATTCCTCTGCTGTGGGAACAGAGAAGAAAGCATTAGCAACATCTAGGATAGCATACCATTTAGCCTCTTTTGATTCCAGCTCACACTGGACCTCCAAAATGTCCAGTACAGCAGCACTCATGGGTGGAGTCACCTCATTTAGGGCACAGATATCGACTGTCAAATGATAGTCTGCATTTGGCTTTCACATAGGCCTAATTTACAAGTTTACAGGTGAATGAGTTTTGATGATGACATTCTGACTTTCCAACTGATGAATCAATTTATGAATGGGCACCAAAGAGTCAGGGTTAGTTCTGTGTTGTCTGTGATGCAGTTTGAGAAGCAATCAGTAGTTTCACATCTTCTGTGTTATGTTATCCCACAACTGCAGATTCGGCTGAGAGTTCAGGTCTAATAGACAACTTCAGTTTACCATCATCAATTTCTACAGTTGCTATTCCAAAAGCCCATTTATAACCCTTGGGATCTTTGAAACATCCTTGTTTCAAAAAGTCAGTTCCCAGAATGCAAGGCACACCAGTTACAATAGCGTGTTTCTTCCACTCATTCTCAGTTAGACTTATTTCAGCCTGCGACTTAGCTAATTCTTGAGATCAACCAGTGATTCCTGAAATAGTTACAGACTCTGTCCCTTTACAATTTGATGGAAGTAGGATATACTGAGCACCTGTGTTGACTAAGGCCCTGTACTCATGAACTTTTGAAGTGTCAGGCCACCTAATAAATACATTCCAATAGATTCTATTATCTCCATCATCCCCCTCCTCCTTCTGGCCAGAAGCAGGGTCCCCCTAATCATGAGCATAGCATGTAGGGTGGACACAGTGGTTAGTGTTATTTTGGGAACAACTGCAGTTGTTCTGGGAAATTGAGATAGTGACAGCTACCCCTCTGATATTATTACTTCTTGTTCTGCCCCTTGCAGGTTCCTCAATCTTTTCAGAAGAACTTAAGTGGGTTGACCATTCCATTTATTCATATTCTCACCAAACTGGTCACATAGGATTATCCAAAGAGACCCACAAAATTCTTGCTGTCTAGGTGGAACTTGCCTCCTAGGCTGAAATGACCTTGGAGCCAGATGTCTGTTTCTGATGGCAGAGATATTTATCCATTCAGAAAGTGAAGGAATGGTGTCTTTCTCCTTCACCAACTTGGATATTGAGGTCTTAAGTTCCTCCTTCACCTCTTTCATGCCATCTTTCATCTCTGTAGTTTTTATGCAGAAACCACTGAACTGTGTGATAGACTGTCCTCCAGCTGCCTCATTTGGTCAGTAAATTCACCAACAGTAGGAATCCTTCTCTCTCTGTTTTTTCCCTGCAAATATACTTGCCAAGATACTAGCATAAGGTGGAGCAACAAACTTAATAAGCTGCATTGAAAGTCCTATTCCTACAGGAATATCATCAGGGTTCTGCGTACCATGACCTCCATAAAGTGTTTATTTCACAGTGAATCTCCTCTGCTTGATTCCCTTCTGAATGGTGGACCACTTCCTAGTTGTCCATGGTCAGTCATCCCTGGAAGGGTACCTCAGTACCACAGCCAGTAAGAGGTATGTCCATAAGGTGACTTTATCAAGAGAACTAGCTATCTATTTTTCTATTTTGCTTTCTTTAATTAGTGGACGTAAGTGTTTTGCAGACTTGTTGCCTATCTCTAGAACACTGGCACCTGTATCATGGCATCTCCCTAACCAACCCAGTATATAGAATCACGGAACCATAGAATCGTTTATGTTGGAAGGGACCTCAAAGATTATTTAGTTCCAACCTCATGTCATAGGTAGGGAAATTTCCCACTACTACAGGTCATTCAAGGCTTTATTCAACCTAGCCTTGAACACCTTCAGGGAGGGAGCATGTGCAACATCCCTGGGCAATGCATTCCAGTGTTTCACCACCTTCACTTTAAAGAACTCCCCTTTGCCAGTTTAAACTCATTACTCCTCATACTGTTATTACAAGACTATGTAAATAGTCCCTCCCCAGCCTTCTTGTAGACCCCTTTCAGATACTGGAAGGCTATTACAAGGTCTCCTTGAAGCTTTCTCTTCTCCTGGCTGAATAGCTCAAACTCTTGTAGCCTGTCCTCATATGAGAGGTGCTCCAGCCCTCTGATCATCTTTGTGGCCCTCCTCCGGACTTGTTCCAACAGTTCAATGTGCCTTTTGCGTTGGGGACTCCAGAACTCTATTGTGTCCTTGCTGCCATCTTTCAGGTATTCCTTATGCACCTTCTTGATCTCCTTCCTGGGTTCTTTAGAAGCCTGATTATCATCCTCATTACCTGAATAATTTTCTTCTTGTTTAATGTTTGCAAATATATGAAGGATCCTCTTATAGTCATCAGAACCTCCATTTTTAACCTTCCTCTGGTCCTCATCACTATGTTGTAGCTTTAACAGTAATGTCCCTATGGCTAATTTTCTCATCCTCCTTATCTTTCTCACCTAGTTCTCCAGATGTGCCTTGCTCAGATGTGCCTTCTCCTGCATCCTTTCCATCCTTAGAATCACCCTCTCCCTTGCCCTGCACTGGAGCAAGGGAAGTAGTAGTGGTAAAAGTAGCCTCTAGGGGGTCATCGTCAGCTAGCACTGTTTTGTCTGTTTTCTGCTTAGTCTTTCTGGGTGGAGGAACAGGAACAGTTTCAGCAGCAGGAGAGGCTGGAGTAGAATCAGCCTTAGCCACAGCCACAGCTGGACTAGCAGAAGCAGACATGGTTTGGCAACTTGCACCCTTTGTGGGAGCAAACTAGCCCTGGACAGAACCTACCTTTGCCTCTTTATTGGTGGAGCTGTGGGCAGAATTTCCCCTGCCTCTCTAGGCACAGTAATGGAATCTGTGGGTGTAATAAACAGCACCACTCTCAGGCTAGGACAATTTGCATATGTGCTTGGTTCTGTGCCATCACCCCGGGCTGCCTCCCATTTCTGCTCACCTCCTGAGGAAGGGTGGCCGGCACCGTTCGTCATTACAGGGTGTGACTGCCATTACACGCGGGTTTTGCCTCTGCCGCAGCCTGAAACAACCTGGTGCCACTCTAGACAGCTCAGTGCTGGCTCCGTTTCTCTGTCTTGCTCGATTTGGAGCCAGACCTCCTACATTTTCTGCGAGGAGAAAGGAAATGCACTCTTAAAGTGGCATTGTGCAATTTCTCCACCCACGAAGCTACACACAAACATATTACAGCAAGGGTAATGAACAAATTGAAGCTTAGAATGCATGCTACTTTACTACCTGTAATAGTCCTTCCAGCTGTTTCCCAAGACTTTCAGCCATAACTGGAAGAAAAAGCTCAAGGAGCTCATGTGGAATAATTATGTTACTATTACTGTAAGTATTATAGCCCATAACACCAAGGTGGCAATTACGAAGCTTTCCCAACAGTGCCTTCAAAAAATTCCATAACTTTCCAGCAATATACCAGCAAAACTGGTCATACATGGAAGCAACAATCCATTTATGAATCAGCCAAGGCACAACTGCCATAACAGATGTTAAATAAACAAAATAGCTTTGTATTTGCTTCATCCAAACTAGCCCCATGTTGGGCGCAAATTAAAAATGTGGCGGGTTGAAAATCACCCCCAGATACAATCATTAGACTAGCTCAGACAACTTGGAAGCAAATTAAGCTATGCATTTAGCTAAAACCTACAAGTATATAATAAAACAATGCATATGTACAAGAATATTTACAGTTATTTACTATTTAGAAATAACACAAAAATCCCCCTGGACAAAGCCCAGAAGGGGCCAACTGCCACCTTCTTCTTTTCCCCACCCTACCCAGTGAGAAAATCAAAAAGGCCCCAACTGTTATCTCCTCAGCCAAGGTTAGTGTAGAAGTCAGTCAACATGGAAGAGGGAAGAGCAAGAGTGAGCAGGAGGCAGAAAGACAGAGGGAAGGAAATTATTTATATAGTAGATTATGTACTAGTCCATCAAATAAATGAAATTATATAGATTTGTCTTATTGTCGTTCTTCTGCATCCAATACAATTTTTAATTTAAAATTTCAAATTAACTAGACTGTTAACTCTAAAACTGTCACAGCAGTAAACTAAGTAGGATGATTAACTCTCTAACATGTTTGTTTTGGAAGACGGAATGTGAACAAATTTGAGAACTGAAACTCCACAGAGCAGAGAGAAGGAAGGAGGTTGGATGAAGACCTCTCCTATCTACCGAAATATTCATCCATTCCATAGAGTGAGGGAAAGATTGGAAAATTCACTTCCTATACTGACTTCTCTAAAGCACTGCACACTAATAAGCGGCTGTTATCAAGGTAAGTAGAGAAGAACAGTCCAGCAGTTTGGCTGAAATGATACAGTTCATCATCTATTCAATCATACCCATACAGGTCTATCAACAGAATGATTGCAGCAACATCAATGGACTGTGCACTCCAGCATTGTGTTAAAGCTCTGATTCATAAAATTTTACAATATAGAAGTAAAAAAAAAAATGCTACTGAAGACATAAGCATTAATCTTTCATACATGCACCAGACTTACCCAACAATGACTGAGGTTTAAAATGTATACACAATGAATTTCAAGGAAGCAGGTCAAAATTTAATACAATGTGGTCACATGGATTTCCTAAAAATATATCCATCAGAAATCTGTCAACTATTTGCATCTGGTATTACAATTATATGGCTATCACAGAACTACCATTTATCCTTCTTCTTTATTTTTTAAATGGTTCAATAAGCTTTTTGGCAGATGAGACAGAACCAAAATGTATGCTGTCTGGTACATATTTTGAGGTCAGAGCTACATAACTAGAAAACCACACAGGACAATTCTGAATGTTCACAAAATCTAAATTTTATGAGGATGATCAGAGGGCTGAAGCACCTCTCTTATGAGGACAGTCTGAAAGAGTTGGGGCTGTTCAGTCTGGAGAAGAGGAGGCTCTGCAGTGACCTTATTGTGGCCTTCCAGTATCTGAAGAGGACCTACAAAAAAGCTGGGGAGGGACTTTTTAGGCTCACAGGTAGTGACAGGACTAGGACGAATGAAGAAAAGCTGGAGATTCAGACTGGACATGAGCAGGAAGTTCTTCACCATGAGAGTGGTGAGACCCTGGAATGGGGCCACATCCCTGGAGGTGTTTAAGGCCAGGCTGGATGAGGCTCTGGCCGGCCTGATCTAGGGTAGGGTGTCCCTGCCCATGGCAGGGGTGTTGGAAATAATCCTTGTGGTCACTTCCAATCCTGACTGATTCTATGATTCTAAATGCTTGCCTTATTGACATAGTATATCTTTTGTAAAAACTACACTTTTGTTTAAACAATATAATTGATTTTTAGAGCTGCAAACAGCAGTCTCCAAATATTGATTCTGGTACACTTGGATATACTTCTGTGTTTTGAAACATTCAGTTTCTATTATTTGCATATCTCCTTGGAAATATGTGCAGAAAATTACAAACAAAGCATCTTATCTGTTGACTCTGCATAAGATATTGAGCAGTGGTATTTGCTACTTGACACACAAGCCTCAAAGTTAGTTATGTGATTAATCTGCCTGCTAAAATAAGTACACCATATCAAAATACCTATATTTGTTCAATTTGTGCTCCTTACTCTATAGGCTTTTTTGAAATATCAAGCATAGTCAAATCCTTGATGTGGTATTTATGCTTTACTACTCTGGGGCAGCAATGCTAGGCGAGCATTGTAAAATGTACTCCAGTATATACCCATATTTCCTCCTCACAGCAAATCTCAGACTTCAATTCCTGATGGTATAAGTGGGCTTAACCTAACAATTTTCTCTTTTTGGCATCAGCAGATAATTTCTAAAATCAGTGAAATTTCAGCACCTGCTTTAATCAGCTGATGCTTTGAACAACAAGGTTGTGGCAGCTACTATTCTGCAAACAGTTAAAACTTCCAAGATTAATGCAGAAGGCATGTGATTGTGAAATTTCCTTAACTGAAGAACTGCACTCTGCAAACTTGTTTATGAAGAACAAAACAAAAACATTGTGTGAGTGCTTAAAGAAACACCCTTCAAAAGCTGGACATACTGACATGCTTGACTTGCTTTTATAGGGAACTATTTTTAGTGTTTTTATAGGGAACTGTTTTTAGCTGGCATGTATGAGGCTGAATTCAACTGGTTAGGTGGGTTAGTGTGCAAGATATGAAATAGTATATAATCAGCTACTTTGGGTAATAAAGCAATTCTGGTGTGTAGCAGCAACATGGTTCATGGCTTTAATTCGTCACAAAGGTATTCATTAATAATTTCTTCTGAGCACAATAACAACAATAACAATATCAATATCAATAACAATAACAATAATTTGTGGCTTTATACCAGTAAGAAATAGTGATATTAGCCAAGTAATTTTCTATTGCTTTATACACGTAAATGTAAAACAAGAGCTGGGCAATGAGAAATACTCCTGAAAATTAAACAAACATCTACTTTTCTATCAGCCGTTGCTAAACTGTAATACCCACATATGCATATGACAATTGAATTATTATGATCAAACATTTTCTAACTGCCACAAAATTTACTGGGCAGAGACCAGGCCTCTTTTCATCTAGACATACTTGTTCATTAGAAAAGCTCTACTTGAAAGTGACAGCACAACTTCAGAATATTCTGTAAGCAAACTACCTGAACTCTTAGAGGCAAACTCCATAGCTGCAACTTCTGTCAAGAGTTCTGTGTACCTAAGAGACCCAGATACATTTTTTTTTATAGTTTTGGGAGAATGCTGACACTCATTCCCTCTTTAAGCTTTCTGAACACTCCTGTGTACAGGTTGCCCAGATATGTGGTTGAGGCCTCGTCCCTTGAGGCATTGAAAATCAGACTTGATGTGGCCCTAGGAAGCCTAATATTAGTTGGAGGTGTCCCTGCTTATTGCAGGTAAATTGGATAAGATGACCTTTGAGGGTTCCTTCCAACACAATGCAATCTGTGAATCTGTACACACAGCAAACAAGGAAGCAAATAGAAATGTTGACAAATAACTGACAAGTAAAGAAAATATTTCATTCAATACAGGTATCACCACTTAAACAAGATAAACAAAGACCTAGACCTTGTATCTCTGTCTGCAAAGAATCAAGAAAATATTACTTGCACTCACTGAAGTTTGAAGGTCTCTATTATATAAATTTCCATGCCACTAGACAGATATACTGCTGTTTGTTTTCAAAATTATCTGCTCTAATTCTAGGCTTGCAAATACAAAAAATAAAAAAAATAAAAAAAAAAAGACAGAAAGCACTTGGAAAAAAATTAGGGATAGAGTGATGAGTGACTCAAGGGTACTTGTGGTGGAATGCTGGAGCAATGCAAGTTTTGAGGTTGTAGAAACTGACTTTCAGTGTGAATCCCCCAAAGAAACATATTTGAAACAGGCTGTTGTCTGATAGGACTAAGTTGTCTATGTAAGTGTAGAAACATCACCAAGATCCTGAAAGGACAGTTCTAATGCTAATTAACTTTACCAGTAGTGTGGTGGTAGGGCCAAATGGCCCAAAATATGTCCAAAATATACCCAGAACATGTGTCTACATGTCTCAGACAAACCCCCTGTTCTCCCTCCCTCTTTACTGGGTCTGGGGAAAAGTGGGAAAGAGACAAAGAGTCTGGTGCCAGAGATTCTGATGACAGGAGCTTGCCTAGAGACGTTTTGACACATCTTGTGGTAAACAAGATGCACATACATGGCAGATGCTCGCCTTGTGAAAGAAGGCTCATGCCTTCACCAAAATTTGGGTAAATGCCATTCTGTTGGTTAATGGCTCTGTTTTCCTGTGTTGCCAATGGGCAAATCAATTCTCAGGCAATTCATAAATACAAGCCAGATTGTAAACGAGGTACCTTGTTGTGTTGTGCCTTGTTGCTTTATGCCTTATCACCTTGTCTACCCAGGATCTTTGCCATGCCTCAGTTCACCTGGGAGAAGCACAATTGCCCAGCGCATCACCCATAGGCAAGAAGCACAAGTGCCTGGCTCATCGTAAAGGAACCACTTGCTGAGTTTGAGCTTCTTGGTTCCACCTAGAACCCCAACACTGGCAGGCAACAGCAGTCAGCACTAGCTGCCTGCTGGCCAAGAGCACCCACGATCATCCACCAGCCATTACTAGCAAGTTTATCCCCAGCATCCAGCGCATGGTTCAGTGCCACCACATTCTCTGGATTATAAGCGCCCTGGAAAGATTCCAGATACACTAATCTGTGAGTAAATAATTTCTCTAAAGCCTTTCTGTGAAAGGTTCCTGCTCAGTACATTGTGCCCAGNAATGCTTTTTCTGGTTTGCTGTTTTGAGTTTTTCCAGATTTGCTTAATTGCATATGCCAATATTGGCTGCTTCTATACAGAAAAAGAAGTACACAAGGAAAACAACTCATGCTGCAGAGGATGAGGATGAAGCAGGGCCATCACAGGAGAAAAAAGAGCCAGAGATGCCAGAGATAATTACTTTATCACTGGGCAAGTTACAGGATCTACAAAAGGACTGTGGCTGCCAGCTGAATGAGCCATTGTCACCTAGTTGCTTCGATGCTGGCATATGGGAGTTAATGGTTAGGAGCTGGAAGGCAGAGAAGCCAAACAGTTGGGTCCCTTGACTAGGAAAGGAGGCATTGATGGGGTTGTTGGGAAATTGTACAGATCCTCAGCCTCTGGAAACAGCTTCTAGCAGGTGTGAAGCGTATGCACCACACCAAAGATGACATAGAGGATCATTTCGGGAGAGTGCCTGCCACTGGGAAAGTCATCCAGTACTTGAGGTAACTAGAGATGCTGGAGAAGTTCTATACTGAGATAGATGATGATCCTCAGTGTGTAGACCCAGATGAAGCAGTATGCACATCAGCCACATGGAATAAGTTCCTGCAAGCCACCATCATATGTCCAGATCCAGTCTGGATCTTGCCTTAAGCCCATACCTTCTTAGGATTTGATGTTCTGGCTGGTAAAAGGTTCCTGATGGCACCCTATGGTCTTTTGGTTTCTACAGGGTGGGGGCAAAGGGGGCAAACAATGTTTATATTAACAATCTGCATATTGCTCCAACTCTATCCCAATATAGCATCACCTGTGTTAATCAGCATCCCTTGCCAGTGGCAGCCAGACAAAGCATCTCAGAAGTGATTGCAGATCTGGAGCAGAGGCAGATCATCAGCAGAACATACTTGCCAATTTGGCCCGTGCAGAAAATCAGATGTGCAGTAGCAATTAAAAATGGAACCAACAGGTGGATGACCTGGCACACATCCATGTGGGTGAGTAATGAGGGGAAAGATTGGGATAGGTTAACTGAGTTGCATCACATCAAAAGTGGTCACTTAGACAAGGCTGATCTTTTCTATGAGTGCAGGTCTCACAGATGGCCAGTTTCCATGGCAACATACTAAACTATTGTTTCATCCTGTCCACTATGTGGGATCCAGCTGAAGGCCAATCCCCCAAATCTAGCACCTGCCCAACATACCTGTCAGGACAAAACTCTATAGAGTACTTGACAGGTTGATTATATTGGTCCCCTCAAACCATCACATGGAAAAAGGTATATACTGATTGGAGTAGAAGTGGTCTCAGTCTTAACCATGGCCACAGCCACCAGTACTGCCACAGGAGCTCAAACCCTTGAGGCTCTAAAACATTGGTTTAGCATCTTGCCAATGCCTGAATGCATTCAAAGTGACATTTCACCACAGCCTTAGTACAAGACTCGCCCAAGGGTGAAGGGGTCAAATGGATGTTCCATACCCCGTATTATCCTCAGGCAAATGGTATAGTAGAAAGGACAAATGGCCTTATTAAGAGACACACCAATGTCTCTAAAGGTAATTGGGACAAGCACCTAGCCCATGTCATTTTCACTGTGAACAACTGATGGGGAAATTAAGGTAGCCCCAAAATTAAAGCTGAAACAGTGGTGGATGTAGTTTGCATGCCAGGCAGGCCAGAGAGCAAATCACTGCACTGTGCTACAAATGAGGTGGACCAACCTGTATTAATCAACTGGGATAGTCCCAATGACATTGGCTAAACCTACAGGGTTGTATGCATGGGAAGCACTGGATGCCCACGGAAAGACTCACTGCATTAGTGTGCTGTGGATCATTCCCTATCATTAATTAATCTTCTTGGCTACTACACATTAAGGCCAGTTTTGCCTTCCTGTAGTTGAAGCCCAGATAGAGGGCTTGATTCTGATCAGCACCAGGAACCAAGAGGCAAACATCAGGAACAGTAAGTAATCCAGAGGGACACAGGACCATCATCAGGGTTGACAATGGAAGATATCTTCAGAGACCCAGTGCTGATTGACAGCCAGAGAGGATGCCTGCCTTCAGAGACCTATCAGCACAGGACAAAACTGATTGGACACAGAGCAACACTGCTCTACAAGACCCTGCTATAGATTATATAAGTCTGTAACAATGTTCATGTAACTATAAGTTACCATGTTCTACAGGGAAGTGAGAGCCCACACAGAGCATATGTAATATGCTCTGTAATATATATAATCATATATATGTAATCATCCTCAGCTTTGATGCATAAAACTGCCCAAAAGTCATTGGGGTGGAGTGTTGTGGAAGGGTAAAAAACCCAGCTAGACTAGTTTGGCCACTGCCGCTTCTCCTCCTGTTGTAGGGTCCAGGACTTGAGTTGAGGGAGTAGATGGAGTAGACACAGCAGACAAAACAGACAGTGGGGGGTGGCTCCAGTAAGCCTGGCCTAAGAGGTGGCAATCCAGCATCATGGTCTCAGGTGTCTTATGCAGCCCAAACATGTGCCTTACTGCCTTTTTGGGAATATGTGTGGCTTACATGAGACATGACACATCGAATTCATTGGCCAAACTCCTGATGCTTCTGCCTATTGGACAGCTTAATTTTCAAAATGTAGTTAATAGAGGAATGATTTGGAAAAGCATGTGATTCTAGCACTTCTGTGACTCCCTGTCCATGATTGTACATTGAATTCCTAGTGGCTTCTTCCTCATTAGTGGCTCATTAACTGTGCTCCTGTCTGCAACAGCATGATTTACAGCATTGATAGCTTTTGTTCCACAGTAGCCACATGCCCACAGAAGTCCAGTTTACAGTGACTTCTTTTCCTTTCCTCCCCTCTGCCTTCAGAATATATTGTATTTTTATCCTCAGGACTCTAATCATGGGTTTTTGGAAGCATCCTTACACAGGAAACTCCCTTGGGAAATCTGCACATCCTTTGTGAGTAATTTTGGGCTAGTTTTCTATAAGTCTCTATAAATCTATAGCTAATTTGGGCTCACTCAACAAGCATGTTTGGTACATCTTGTGACCAAAGTTGGTATTGCCTGTCACATGTACTTAGCATTTTCCTGTTTTCATCCTTCCTATTTTCCAAGTTCTGACTGCTTTAGACTGCTTAATTCTGTTTATAAATACCCTTTGTGTAAATACTTGCTGTCGACCAAGAATCTGAATTAAATTCACATGACCCAGTGATTTTTATATTAAAAAATAATTCTCATTATTATTATCCACTCTGTACATTAATATTAATATTTAATAATTTTATATCAAATTCTCACACAGGAATAAATAGTGGATGGAATGTTGTGGTGGTTCAGCAGTTACTCGCCTCCCCCCCCACACACACTTTGAAATAACCCAAGCTAGAACTCAGTCAGCTGGAAGTTAATTAATGAGGCTTTATATTTACAGCTTTGCACAATATACAAGCAGGTATTTACAATATATATCAGATATTTACAGATATATACGGTGAAAAGGTAATACAGAAACACCACGCTCCTCCCAGAGATCAGAGTCCATAAGAGGGGTTTCCAACCACCCTACCACCTTCCCCCCCCCTTCCCAATCTAATCCCACTATCTGTCTTACATGCCAGATAAGCAAGGTTGATCAGCCAGGGGGTTTAGAAGCAGGAAACTGGTTAGTGAAGTTACACAGATCCAGCTAAGAAGTGAAAGAGAGATGCAGCAGTGAGCATGGCTCAAGCAGCTCTGAGTTACCTATGTTTTGGTTCTAACATTTATACAAATTCAGTAAACAAAAGAATGGAGTAGAATCAAATTTTGTTTTCCTTTCTCAGCCTATAACCTAATTTCTCATTAAAATCCTTCAATTAGTTCAAACCTGCACAAATGGTTAACATGCACTGGCAAAACAAGGGAAGTCTCTTAACCAATCTCTTCTAATGTATGTGCTTGTGTTTCAGCTGGGAGGAACTGACCAACTCCAAGAAGATCCAGCTCAATCCCACCCCACACAGCCCAGGTCTTCAGCTGTTAAACTCAGGCATGTGGGGAGCAGATATCTCAAAGCATCCTCTGGTTTTCTTTGCTCAAAAAGGGGGAGGACATGAAAAAGTGGGATGGAAAGTGCACTTCAGCTGTAGCTGCTCAAGTCAGTGAATTTCTAGGAAGCTGTTCTTGGAAAAACATTGCCCTTGTTTCTGGTGGGAAATCCTTAAAAAAAACACAAACTAATTGATACTGCCTCTGATCCACTCGAAGAGACCTCTAAGGCATACTTACAATATGCAAGTTGTCGCTGCCAATGATCACACAAATGCAATGATCACCTTTGGATTGAAGCAGTTGCCCTTTATTCCATGCAAGTGAAAGCATAAGACCTGTGTGAGACAAGTGTCAGCATCACAAGTGTAACAAGTGTCAGCTATGTAACAAGTGCTGGGGGTGAGATAGTGAGGAAATCTGACCTTGGTTCTCATGGGTTGAGGAAGGCAGCCTGGCACAGGCCTCTGGCTTCCCATAACATGGCAGTTACCTCCTATAGGAGTAAGAGATAGAGAAACATCTGGTTAGGAATAACAAGTTGTCATAAATATTAATGAATAGGATTGTGCTTAATTATACCAACCAATTAGTATGCTTCTGGTTAGGATGAACAGCGTCCTGCAGAACTTATGTTGCCAAATGAGAATTGGACACGTTTGCCTTGGCTAATGAGCTAACAATATAAGAGAATGATCCTGTCTCTAATAAAGTGTTCGACTTATTATTCACCACATTGGTGTTGTCTGCATCAGTCCAGGCCTGCATGAGATAACACAAACCCCACAAACAAGTGTCCCCCCATCACCTAGTGGTGACTTATTTTATAGCACCATATAAACAACATTAACGCAATCCAGGCAATGTACAGCACAGTCTTTAACATACTTCATGTCTTGTTTTTCCCCTGGGCCAGGTGTCCCACTATCTCTCCTCCTCTGTGGGAGGCATCCTGAAGCTGTGGGAATGAAGGTCGAATGCTCTGTACACTGTTCATTATTTTTCTCTCTTACATTTCTTCTTCTTGGACTCCCACACAAATGATTGTGATCAGGATTAGAGGGGCCCTGTCTCCAACCAAGTGGAGGAGAGGGACAACTGAGTCTATTGGACTGTGTGGATCAAGTGATCTGGTACACAAAAACCAGAAAAATAAAAAGCTTTAGTGGATACAGGTGCACAATGTACTTTGATGTCATCAAACTATGAGGGGGTGAAACCTATCTACATTATGATGTGACAGGGGGATCCCAGCAGCCAAGTGTGTTAGAAACTGAAGTGAGCCTAACTGGGAGTGAATAGCATAAACCCCATTGTGACTGGCCCAGGGGCCCTATGCATCCTTGGCATAGACTATCTTAAGAAAGGGTACTTTAAGGAAACAAAAGAATACCAGTGGACATTTGGTATAACTGTCTTGGAAATAGAGGAAAAGGAACAATTTCCTTGTCTGGTCTTTCAAAGGACTCCTTTGTGGTGGGGTTGTTAGATGCAATGGTGCACCAGAGGCAATATCATACCGACCAGGACACTGTGATACCCATCTATAAACTAATTTGACAACCAGAGAGATGAAAGGTGATCATTCAGACTCACACACCCTTCAGCAGCTCTATATGACTGGTAAGAAAGTCTAATGGTGAATGAAGACTGACAGTGAACTATAGTGCTTGGAACAAGGTCACATCAGTGATGAATGCTGCTGTGCCAGACATGCTGGAGCTCCAGTACCAGGTGGAGTCTAAGGCAGCCAAGTGGTATGCCAGAAATTACATTGATAATGCACTCTTCTCCATTCTCATACAACCAGAATTCAGGCCACAGTTTGCCTTCACCTAGAGAGGTGTGTAGTATTCCTGGACTCAACTGCCGTGGAAATACAGCCCTACCATTTTTCAGGGACTGATACAAACTGTACTGGAAAAGGGCGGAGCTTCAAAACACTTGTGATAAATTGATGACATCATACTGGGTGGTGATGCAGCAGAGGAAGTTTATGAGAAAAGGAATAAAATAATTCAGAATCTTCTGAAGGACAGGTTTACCATAAAGCAAAGCAAGATCAAGGGACTTGCAAAAGAGATTCAGTTTTCAGGGATAAAATGGCAGGATGGACATCAACAGATCCCGATGGATGTCATCAACAAAATCACAGCTCTGTCTCCACCTATGAATAAGGAGAAACCCAGGCTTTCTTGAGTGTTGTGAGTTTCTGTAGAATGCATATCCCAAACTACAATGTGATTGTAAACCCTGTTTACCAAGTGACTCAGAAGATGAATGATTTCCAATAGGTCCCTGAAAATCAACAAGCTCTTGAATAGATCAAACAGGAAACTGTGCATGAAGTAGCCCTTGGATCGGTTCGGACAGAGGTTGTGAATATGCTCTACAGCACAGTTGGGCCGAATGGTCTCACAGGGAGTCTTTGACAGAAAATATTGGAGGAGACATGAGGCTGACCTCTAGGGTTTTGGAGTCAGAGACACAATGGAGCTGAGGCAAACTTCTCTCCAATTAAAAGAAAAAATACTGGCAGCATATGAGGGAGTTTGGTCTCCCTCAGAGGTGCTTGGTACTGAAACACAGCTTTTTCTGGCACCCCAACTACCAGTGCTGGGCTGAATGTTCACAGGGAGAGTCTCCTCTACCCATCACACAACAGATGTCACATGGAGCACATGGATCACACTGATAACAGAACAGGCTCAAATAGGGAGCTCCAATCACCCAGAAATTTTAGAAGTCATCACAAACTGGCCAGAAGACAGATTTTGAGATGTCATCATTAGAGATGGAGGTGACACATGCAAAAGAGGTTACACAATACAAAAAATTTGCCAGATAATAAAAGTTATATGCCCTGATCACTAATAGGTTGGGCCGCATTGGGAGAAAGCACCAAAAGTGGAAGGCTGCTGTGTGGAGTCCCATCCAGCAGGTTGCAGAGATTGCTGTGAAGAGGGTGAATCAAATCAGTTTGCAGAGGTGAAAGCCATCCAACTGGCTTTGGATATCGCTGAGTGAAAAAAATGGCCAATGCTCTATCTTTGTACAGACTCTTAGATGGTGGCAAATGCTTTCAAGGCGTGGTTTTGGCAGTGGAAGAGAAACAACTGACAGTATTGAGGTAAACCCATCTGAGCAGGTGAACTGTGACAAGATATTGCTGCTCAGGCAGAGAACTTGGTGGTCAAAGTACGCCATGTGGATGCCCATGTGCCCCAGAGCTTAGCCATTGAAGAACATTGCAACAACCAGCATGTAGATCAAGCTGCTAAGATTAAAAGTAGCTCGAGTAGATGGGACTGGCAACATAAACATGAATTATTTCTAGCTCAACTGGCCAATGATGCCTCATGCCATCAAAAAAGAGATGCAACACACAGATGGGCTCAAGATTGAGGAGTGGACTTAACCATGGACACTACACCACAGGTCATCCACGAATGCGAAACGTGTATCACAATCAAACATGTATTGCAATCAAACAGACCAAGTGGATAAAGCCTTTATGGTGTGGGGGCAGTGACTAAAATATAAATATGAGGAAGCCTGGCAAATTGATTGCATCACACTGCCACAAACCTATCAAGGCAAACTCTATGTGCTTACAATGGTAGAAGGAACCACTGGATGGCTGAATTCACATTCAAGTGCCTTATGCTGCCACTCAAAGCACCATCCTATGTATTGAAAAAGAAGTGCTATGGCAACATGGCACCACAGAAAGAATTGACTTGGATAATGGAAGTCACTTTCGAAGCAGCTTCATAGACAGTCCAAGGAGCACAACATTGAGTGAATGTATCATATCCCTTCTGACATTCCAGCTGCTGGGAAAGTCAAGTGTTACAACAGCCTACTAAAAGCCATTCTGAAAGCAATGAGAGGAGGGACCTTCAAACACTGGGATGCACATTTAGCACAAGCCACTTGATTGGACAGCACCAGAAGATCTACTAACTGGGCCCGTCCTGCCTAGTCCAAGTTCCCATGTGCTGTAGAAGGTGATAAAGTTCTCATGGTACACATAAAGAATATCCTAGGGAGGACGGTTTGCATTAGTTCTGCCCCATGTAAAAGCAACCCCATTTGTGGGATTCCTTTTGACCAACAACCAGAATGAACCTGGTGGGTAATGCAGGAAGAAGGAAAAATTTATTATGTGCCACAGAAGAATCATAGAATGGTTTAGGTTGGAAGAGACCTCACAGATCATTTAGTTGCAACCTCCCATCTTAGGCAGGAACACCTCCAACTACTACAGGTCATTCAAGGCTTCATTAAACCTGGCCTTGGACACCTCCAGGGAGGAAGCTTCTACAGCTTCCATGGGCAACCTTTTTCAGTATCTCACCACCCTCACTGTAAAGAACTTCCTCCTAACATCTAGTTTAAATCTCCCCTCTGCCAGTTTAAACCCATTATCACTCATCCTGTCATTACAAAACCTTGTAAATAGTCCCTCCCCAGACTTCCTGTAGGCCCCTTTCAGATACTGGAAGGCTACTATAAAGTCTCCTCAAAGCCTTCTTTTCTCCAGAAAAGCCCCACCTCTCATAGCCTGTCCGCATAGCAGAGGTGCTCCAGCCCTCTGATCATCTTCAGGGCCTCCTCTGGACTCTCCAACAATTCTATGTCCTTCATTCTGTTGTGGGCTCCAGAACTGTACACAGTACTCCAGGTAGGGTCTAATGAGAGCAGAGTAAAGCCGTAGCAGAATAAAGAATCCGCTTCCTTGCTCTGCTGGCCACACTTCTCTTGATGCATCCTGGGACACAGTTGCTGTCTGGGCTGCACATGCACATTGCCAGGTCATTTTGAGCTTTTCATCAACCCAGACCCCCAGGTCCTTTTCCTTAGTGCTGCTCTCCAGCCACTCACCACCCAGCCTGGATTTGTGCTTGGGATTGCACCAACCCAGGTACAGGACCTTACCCTTGGCCTTGTTGAATTTCATGAAGCTGGCCTGGGCCCGCCTCTCCAGCCTGTCCAGGTCCCTCTGGGTGGCATCGCTACCCTCTAGCAAGTCAACTGTGCCACACAGCTTGGTGTCATCTGCAAACTTGCTGAGAGTGCACTCAATTTTTCTGTCCATATCACTGACAAAGATGTTAAACAGCACTTGGCCCCAGCACTGACCCCTGAGGGACACCACTTGTCACTGGCCTCCAGGTGGATATTGTGCCCTTGATCACCACTCTCTGTATGCTACCATCCAGCCAATAACTTTATGCAGTGAGTGGTCCACCATGAAGCCTGTGCTTTTCCAGTTTGGTCATGTGGGACAGAGTCAAATAGCTTACTCAGGTCCAAGTAGATTATATCAGTCGTCCTTCCCCTGAAGTTCCTGTGACTTAATCATAAAGAGCCACCAAATTTATCAGGCATGATTTGCTCTTGGTGAAGCCATGCTGGTTACCACCAATCACCTCTTCTTGGTTTTGCATTTCCCTTAGCAGAACCTTCAGGAGGATCTGTTCCATGAGCTTCCCAGGCACAGAAGTGAGATTGACTGATCTGTAGTTCCCGGTGCCATCATTTTTCCCTTCTTGAAGATGAGTATTATGTAGGCCCTTTTCTAGTCAGCAGGAACTTCACCAGTCTGCCATGACCTTTCAAAATGAGGGACAGTGATTTAGCAACTTCATCTGCCAGTTCGTTCAGGATCTGTGGGTGGATCTCGTCAGGCCCCATGGACTTGTACACGTTCAGATTCCTTAGGTGCTCACGAACGTGATCTTCAATTATAGTGGGCAGATCTTCCTTCCTCCAGTCCTTACTTTTGCCCTCTGGAATTTGGACATTGTGGTTGGAGCCCTTGCTGTTGAAGACTGAGGCAAAGAAGTAATTGAGCACCTCAGCCTTACCCATATCCTTTGTCACCAGCTCTCCATTTCCCTTCTGCAAGGGTCCCACATTCTCCCTTGTCCTCCTTTTCTCACTAACATGCCTGAAGAAAATGTTCTTGTTCTCCTTAATGTCCCTAGAAAGATTCAGTTCTAGCTGTGCTTTAGCTTTCCTAACCTTATCTCTGGTTACACAAACAATTTCTATATAGTCATCCCAGGTTATCTGTCCTTGCTTCCACTCTCTGTAGGCTTTCTTCTTGCATCTAAGTGTGTCCAGGAGCTCTCCATTCATCCATGCAGGCTCTGCATTCTTACCTGCCTTCCTCTTCTTTGGAATGCATTGCTCCTGGGCCTGGAGGAGCTGATCCTTGAGCATTGTCCAGCTTTCCTGGGTTCCCCTTCCTTGCAGCATTTCTTTCTATGTCACCCTGCCAAGGAGGTCTCTGAAGAGACTGAGGTCTGCCTTTCTCAAGTCCAGAGCCACGAGTTCGCTATGCTCCCTCCTTGATGCGTTGAGAACGTAGTGGTTTGAAACACACTAATATTCCTCACTATCAGAAATAATGAATTTACAACATTTTACAACTGTAGTGCATTACCATCCTGGACATGAGATTCTCAGGTGCTTTCTTGCTTCCTCGGTCTCGAGTGTGTGGTTGCATCTTTGCTTGTATTTGGGATTCCAGACAGTATGTTTATTTTCTTCTTCTTTCTGTTTCATATATATAGTGAGGTAATCTGACACTTCTGTAATGGAGGAGTAAAATATACTATGTAAATCAACTAAGAAAACTCTCTCTGCCTTTTTTCCCCCTCCCTTTCTTATCTCTTGGAAAGAGGGGAGGGAGGAGGCAGTAGGGAGAAGGAGGGGAAGTGGGAGTGGTTTTTGCTCTTACACTAAAACTGTAACAACTGGAGAACCCAGTACTGGACACAGTAGTACAGATTTGGCCTCATCAGTGCTGCTTAGGAGGGAAAGATCACCTCTTTCAACCTGCTGACAGTACTTTTCATAATACATCCCAAGATATCATCAACCTTCTTTACGTCAAGGGCTTACTGCTAGCTCATGGGACAGGTGGGGGTGATATTATTTATTTATTTTACCACAAAGTATTTTCTGCCAAGCTGCTTTACAGTTGGCTGGCTCCCAGCATACAATCCTTGCCATTTGGAGGAAATTCCTGTCCAATTACAGGAGAGCTAATCAGTGGCAGTTGTTAATTTTTTTCAAATTTCAATTTTTTTTTTAAAATTTTCAATAATTTTCTATCTACTACAGCAGAATAAGTTCATACAGTAATTCAAATTACAACATACAGTAAGTTAATATATATAATGTTTGAAGGAAGATACTAAAATCTACATTGATTGCCAAGAAAGCAGATCTAGTCATAAAAAAATAGCTACATAAATTAAAAAACAGAATACAGAAATTCTGGACAGTCCTGTTCTTGGTGTCTCATCATCTGCATCTTTCTAAGTTTTAATGCCTGACAATAAAGCAAATTAAACACGCAATATTTGTACATAACAATTTGAAATGTATGCCTTTATGAGATTAAATCTATATTAGAGCATGAAGAAGAATGTACATTTTTTAAAAAACAAATAAGTTAGATATAGATTCTGTGGTCAGGCATAATTATATAAGATACAAACTTAAGGGGAATATGGTGTGAATATGGTCATGCTGCCACCTCTCTTATCTGTTAGAAAAGTATCCCAAATCTTACAAAGCATTAAGTCTGGAGAAGTATCTTATGGTAAAAGAGGAAACAAAACATGTATTCTGTCTCACACTGTCAATATGATAACCCATAAAAACTCTTTCTCTGCTTCTTCCTCCTATTATTACCATCCTGTCTGAGTTAAATGACCTGTGACAGGTGACAAATACAGGATAGTTCATGGACAAATATCACACTCAGAATTGGATATGTTGTGAGGGTATCCTGCTATGCTGAAGCTTAACAAAAATGCAAAATAATTTTCTTTCTTCAGTCTGGGACAAGTTTCCAGGTAGATGATTCAATTAGATGCAGGATGTGTTTTCATTGTGTTAGTCTTTTCTGATCCAAATGTTGGATTCTGTGACTTTATATGGAAGGTGGCACCAGCAGAAACTGACTGGTTAAATTTGTGATAGCAGATCAGTCTCAGTGCTGCAAGAAATGTAATACAATCTTCATGGCTTTGATGTTTCATTCTCTGAGGCTTTGGAGATATCTCAAGTTTTTACCCTTCAGTGCGAAGTTGGATGCTTGCCTTTCTTAAGCCCAGGCTGCACCATACAGAACTTTAAGGGAGAAGAGCACAAAATGAGGTTGGCTAGCGTAGTGGGCTTGGACTGAGACAGAGTTAATTCTCTCCCAAGCATCTTTCTAGTGCTGTGCTTTGCAGAGCTGCAGCTGAGTGTTGATAACATATCAGTGTTTTGGCTACTGCTGAGCTGAGCACCCAGACTGTATTTTTTCCAATATTTCCCCACCCTGAGAGTCTGAGGGGACACAGCTGAGCCAGCTGACCCAAGCTGGTCAAAGGGATATTCCATGCCATATGATGTCAGATCAGCTATAAGAATGAAGTGAAAGAAGGAAGTCTGGAGATTCATCCATGCCATCTATCCTCTGAAGTAACTATCCTCTCTCCTGTCCATTTAAGAAGGGGAGTGATAGAGCAGCTTTGTTGAGCATTTGGCCTCCAGCCAGGGCCAAAACACCACAGCTGAAAATAAGCCTGAGGACACTGAGGACAACACAGGAGTACCTGAGAACAGACAGACATAAATCAGTAATTCTTCCTACACAGAGGTAGGAAGACCTGTAGACCAACCAAAGTGCATCTTCAGGTTCCTGGAGCGTGTGGACAGTAACTTCCTGACACAACTGCAGAGGGAGCCAACAAGGATAAGGGTCCTCCTAGACCTGCTTCATGAGAACAGGGAAGAACTTGTAGGGGAAGTAAAGGTTAGTGACCATCTGGGTCTCAGTGGTCATGAGATGATTAAGTTCTCTATCCTTGGGGAAACAAGGAGAGGAACTAGTAAAACTGTCACTTTGAACTTCCAGAGGGCAAACTTTGGCCTGTTCAGGAGACTAATAGACAAAATCCCTTGGGAGGTCACTCTGAAGGATATAGGAGTCCAGGAAAGCTGGACATATTTCAAGAGGGAAGTCTTAAAGGCACAGGAGCAGACTGTCCCTGTGTGACAAAAAATGAGTCATCAGAGAAGGTATCCGTCCTGGCTGAATAGAGACCTTTGGCTGGACCTCAAGAACAAAAGGAGAGTCTATGGCCTTTTGAAGAGGGGACAAGCCTCTCACGAGGACTATAACACTATATTGAAGCTAAGCAGGGAGCAGATTAGGAGATCCAAAGCACAGCCACAGCTCAAACTAGCTATAGCCATTAAGGATAGTAAGAAATGTTTCTATAAATTCATCAACAACAAGAGGAGGATTAGGAAAAATCTCCATCCTTTATTGGATGCAGAAGAAAAGGCTGAGGTGCTTCATGCCTGCTTTGCCTCAGTCTTAGCTGTGGATCCAGCAGTCCTCTAGACACCCTGCTGCATGAACTAGGAGTCAGGGAGAAGAACCAGAACAAGGTCATCACAATAAATGAGGAAGTGGTCAGAGATCTGCTAAGGCAATTAGACCCCCACAAATCTGTGGGGCCAGATGGGCTAAACACAAGAGTGCTGAAGGGTCTGGGAGCTGGCAGATGTGCTTGCCAAGCCACTGTCCAGGATTTACCTGAAGTCTTGGTTAACTGAGGAGGTCCCAATGGACTGGAGGGTAGAAAATGTAACACCTATCTACATGAAAAGAAGAAAAGACAATCTGAGAAACTGTAGACCTGTCAGTCCGACCTCAGTACCAAGGAAGGTCATGGAGCAGGTCATCTCAACCTGCACTTCTACAAATCCTGTATAGAGAATGACCAGGGGATCAGGCCCAGTCAGCATGGGTTCATGAAGGGCAGGTCCTGTCTGACAAATCTGATATCCTTTTATGACAAGATGACCCAGCTGCTGGATAAGGGAGAGGCTGTGGATATTGTCTTAGACTTAGACTTCCAAAAATCCTTTGACACTGTTCCCCACAGAATTCTTGTGGGCAAACTGATTATTCATGGCTTGTATGAGCACACACTCTACTGGATAAAGCACTGGCTAGATGAAAGGGCCCAAAGGGTAGTGGTCAATGGAGTTAAATCCAGATGGAGGCTTGTCACAGGTGGTGTCCCCCAGGGTTCAGTTTTGAGACTACTTCTGTTTAGCATCTTTATTGATGACCTTGATGAGCATGTCATCAGTAAGTTTGCAGAAGACACCAAGTTGGGTGACAGTGTTGATCTGCAGGAAGGCAGGAAGGCTCTACACAGGGACTTGGATAGATTGGATTGATGGGCCAAGATCAGTGGCATGAGCTTCAATAAAGCCAAATGGCAGGTCCTGAACTTGCGCCACAGCAACTCCAAGCAATGCTACAGGCTTGGGGAAGTGTGGCTGGAAAGCTCTCTGGCAGAAAGAGACCTGGGGGTTGTAATAGACAAACAACTTGATATGAGCAAGGGGTGTCCCCAGGTGGCAAAGAAAGCCAATGGCATCCTGGCTTATATTAGAAATGCTGTGTCCAGTAGGAGTAGGGAGGTGATTGTTCTTTTGTACTTGGCTCTGATGAGGCCTTGAGTATTGTGTTCAGTTTTAGGCACCTCATTACAAGAAGGATGTGGAGGTGCTGGACCAAGTTCAGAGGAGGAGAACAAAGCTAATGAAGGGCCTGGAAAATTGAGGGAGCTGGGGCTGGTTTGAAGAAGAGGAGGATGATGGAGGACATCATTGCTGTCTACAGCTACCTGAAAGGACATTGTGGAAAGGCTGCTCTCTTCTGACAGGTAAATAGTGATAGAAAAGAGGGAATGGCCTCAAGCTGTAACTAGGTAGGTTTAGACTGGACATTAGCAAACATTTTTTCACAGAAAGAGTGGTCAGGCACTGGAATGGGCTGTCCAGGGAGGTAGTTGAGTCAGCAACCCTGGATGTGTTTAAAAGTCTTTTGAATGTTGTACTTGAAGATATGGTTTAAGGATGAACTTTGTAGAGTAGGGATAATGGCTGGACTTGATGATCCTGGGGGCCTTTTCCAGATGGAATATTTCTGTGATTCTGTGACACATGGCTCCCAAGTGTACTTTTGGTTTTGACAGCATCTTTAGCTCTTGCTACTCACTTGGCTTTGTGGTTGCACCAAGCACAAAATTTGGGATTATAATTTCCTTGGCTATTATCTCACCACAGTGTCTTGGACTGGTCAGATACTGCTCTGTGACTGAATTTGGCTATTGATTCCTTGGAGTCTCTGGGTTCTTTGTTTGAGAGCAAAAGGGTCCATCTTGTGACTGGCACAGAGATTGCTCTTCCTCCCTCCAGGTCCAAATCGTGTGTTGGATTTTTTTTTTTCTCTCTCTCTCCCTTTCCCAGACTGCCTTAGGAAATCACTGTTGTACAGACTGGGTACTCGATCCATTAATAAGTTATAAATAGTTTATCTTCCTTCGTGTTTTGCTTTGTTGTTTTGGTTTTTTTCAGTAAGTCCAACCATGCATTGTGACAAAGGCAGACCCCGAAGGGAAAAAACCATGAGCAACCCTCTCCAGACAGGAGCTGCAAGAAGCCTATCTCAGATGAGGACATTGCAAAGGAATGGAGCATCCCAAGCCCTTACCCTGGGAACATTTTAGGATTCAGTGTTCTGGACAGCAAAAGATGGCACCTCCCTGATGGTTTACTGTGGAGCTTCGACTCATATGGGGTGGAATGCAGTAGGGCAAAGACTACATGCTACAGGTCACTCCAGCTTTAACTCCCTCCAGCACCACATTCATTCCCCAGTACCCCCTACCAGTGACAGCCAGGCAAAGCCTCTTGGAAGTCATCTCAGACCTGAAGAAAAGGCAAATAATCACCAGAACTCATTCCTCATACAAGTCCCTGTGGGATTGTGAAATAATGAGGTGTCTGGCCTTGGTTCACACAGTTGAGGAAAACAATCTATGGCACATAGGATACAGGATTCTGACTCTCATAACATGGCAACTGCCTCCCACAAGAGAGTAAGAGATAGTGAAACATCTAGTTAGAGAATAACAGGTTATCATGCATATTAATGAGTGGGGTTGTGCTTGCCTGGGTTGTGTTAATGGATGAATATTTGTAGGCGTGATGCTTGGTACTTGGTCTATATAAGCATGTGTGTAAAGGACAATAAAAGACTTTTTACTAATTCACATTGAATTGCATGGGGTCCATTGGTACATCCTTCGCAGAAGCCCTGACAAGTGATGCCACCTGATGTGATTACAGATGCCATGATCCAAAAGGAGAATTTGTGGTGAGCAGAAAATCACTGACTAGCGAAGAATCATAGAATGGTTTAGGTTGGAAGAGACCTCAAAGATCATCCAGTTCCAACCCACCGCCATAGGCAGAGACACCTCCCACTAGATCAGGATGCTCAAGACCTCATCCAGCCTGGCCTTGAACACCTCCAGAGAGGGGGCAGCCACAACCTTCCTCGGCAACCTGTTCCAGAGTTTTGCCACCCTCACTGTGAAGAACTTTCTCCTAACATCCCATTTAAATCTCCCCTCTGCCAGTTTGAACCCATTCCCCCTCGTCCTGTCATTACAAGACCTTGTGAATAGTCCCTCCCCAGCCCTCCTGTAGGCCCCCTTCAGATACTGGAAGGTTGCTATAAGGTCTCCTCGATGCCTTCTCTTCTCCAGGCTGAAAAGTCCCAACTCTCTCAGCCTGTCCTCATAGCAGAGGTGCTCCAGCCCTCTGATCATTTTCGTGGCCCTCCTCTGGACTCTCTCCAGCAATTCCATGTCCCTCTTGTGCTCAGGGCTCCAGAACTGCACAGAGTACTCCATGTAGGGTCTGATGAGAGCAGAGTAAAGGGGGAGAATCACCTCCCTTGCCCTGCTGGCCACACTGCTCTTAATGCAGCCCAGGACATGGTTGGCTGTCTGAGCCGCGTGTGCACACTGCAGGCTCATGTTGAGCTGCTCATCTACCCAGACCCCCAGGTCCTTTTCCTCAGAGCTGCTCTCCAGCCATTCACCACCCAGCCTGGTTTTGTGCTTGGCATTGCACCAGCACAGGTGCAGGACCTTACACTTGGCCTTGTTAAATTTCATGAGGTTGGCCTGCGCCCACTTCTCCAGCCTGTCCAGAATCTCCCTCTGGATGGATCCCTGCCCTCTAGCAAGTTGACTGTGCCACACAGCTTGGTGTCATCTGCAAATCTGCTGAGAGTGCACTCAATTCCTCTGTCCATGTCACTGACAAAGATGTTAAACAGTACTGGTCCCAGCACTGATCCCTGAGGGACACCACTTGTCACTGGTCTCCAGGTGGACATTGTGCTGTTGATCGCTACTGTGTACGACCATCCAGCCAATTCCTTATCCAGTGAGTAAAGAAGAAGCCCCAACTAGAGGACAGCTCGGCTGAACCGTGACCATGCCACAGCATGAGCACTATGGAATGTAAAAGAACATCGCAGCGGACACCCTGAAGAGGTGAGCAGTCCAGGGGCCAGGTGGAAAACAGTGTGACTAGAGAAGAAAAAGTGCATTGTGAAGATCTTCTTGCATATCCTCTCTAAGAGAGGTCTTGTTCACAAGGTGTTGTAATGACAGGACGAGGGGGAATGGGTTCAAATTGGCGGAGGGGAGATCTGAACGGGATGTTAGGAAGAAATTCTTCACAGTGAGAGTGGTGAGGCACTGGAACAGGTTGCCCAGGGAGGTTGTGTCTGCTCCTTCCCTGGATGTGTTCAAGGCCAGGCTGGATGAGGTCTTGAACGACCTGATCTAGTGGGAGGTGTCCCTGCCTGTGGCGGGAGGTTGGAACTGGATGATCTTTGAGGTTTCTTCCAAACTAAACCATTCTATGATTCTACGATTAAGTATGAGGTTGATACTCTCTCTAAGACTGATACAGACTGGGGTCTCTATCTCAGACCCTACTATGAAGATATTATAAGAAAGCACTGAAAAATGCAGAAAACGAACTGTAAGAACTTTGCTAATTTGTTTTGAATGTAAAGCGCAGTTTGCCTTTAAAAAGAGTGCTTCAAGGCTTGTATTTTTAAAGCAATATTATTGTATTTCTAAAGGGCAATGAAGGGCTTGTACTAATTTGCATTGAATTGCATGGAGTCCATTGGTATATCCTTCACAGCGGCCCTGACAACTCCCTAATTTGGCCAGTGAAGAAGCCAGATGGGCGGTGGTGGCTCACGGTTGATTATAGACGACTGAATACCAACACAGCACTCTTGCAGCCGCAGTCCCAAGCCTGACTTCTTTGGTGACAGACATTCAAGCAACATCCCACACCTGGATGGCAGGGATGGACATCAAGGACATGTTCTTTATGATCCCACTGCGAGAGGAAGACAAGGCCCAGTTCACCTTCACTGTCAAGGTATTCAGCACACATTTAACCATCCCCACAGGGCTACAAACACTCAACCTACCATTGCACATAATGCCTTGGCAGCATTACTAGACACTGTCACAGTCCCAAAGGGTTTCATTGTCTATCAGTACATAGATGATATTCTCATCGGTGGAGACAACAAGGACCAGGTTGGCTTAACTGCAGCAGCCATCTGGGAACTGCTATCCAAAACCAGGTTGCAGATACCACTCAGTAAGTGTCAAGGCTCCACCCAGAAAGTAAAATTTCTTTGTTCTGGGTGGGTAGCAGGTGCTGTGGTAGTAACAGAGGATGTCCTGGATACCCAATAACAAAAAGGAATTGCAGCAATTACTGGGTATCTTGAGCTATTGGAGAAAGCATATTCCAGGCTTCTCTGTAATAGCATGGCCTCTTTATGCTCTTTAAAAGGCACAAATTCTGGGACTGGACACCTATGCATTCTGAAAGATTGAACATCTTAAAGGATGAATTCAAAGCTTTTCAGAAATTGGGCCTTTTACACTCACAAGATGCCCTAAAGGCCTAATGGGGCTTTTCAGAACACATCTCTTATTGTGGGATATTCCAAAAGGGACCCAACAACCCAAATTAAGCCCTTTTGTTCTCTTCAACAGCATTCAAAGATATTGAGCAAAGATACACAGAATGGGAAAAGGGACTCTGTTCTCTTACTACAGCTGTCAAAGAGGCAGAGAAGCTGTGCACTAGACAAGATACTGCAGTGCATGGTCCTTTCTCTCTGCTAAACGCAATCCCCAAGGGAAGTCCCGAACCAGAAGGCCACTGTGAGAAAAGGGTACACCTATTTGGCTGGGACTGCACAGCTCATGCCCTTGAAAGAAGGCCTCACTAAAGTGTCCAAATTGCAACAACCCATTAATCTAGACATGACTCTGCTAGGCCAACCCTACAAGCCATCTCCAATTCAGATGGCATATGAAGTGACCAGGGACTCTGACACCACAGGAGTATGGTTCATGGATGAATCTTCCCACCATGTGGGAGAAAAATACCATTACAAGACCATGGCCTTGGAGATTAGCATGGGCAAAACTGTCACTGAGGATGTTAAGGGCAGTGCCCAAGTAGGGGAAGTGCATGCTCTCATGCTGGCTGTACAGAATGGCACAGAGGCTATCTACACTGATGCTTACACAATCTCTAAAGGAGCCATTGAGTGGATCTGCCAGTGGGAGGCGAATCAGTAGGAGTCACACCAAAGTCCAGAGGGCTGGAGATAGGCAAAAGCCATTGGAAATCAACCAGTACTGACCTGTAGGGAAATTAATTTTTAGGCATTGCTCAGAGTACTGAGAGACTGGTATACAGGGATGTTTTAACTTTAGTGGGACAAAAGCCATGGGTACAGAATGCAACCGAACTAGTGGAAAACTACTGCTAGGGCACAGATAGATAATGTGAAGGTCTGAAAAGACACAAAGAGGAGAAACTTGGCAGATGTTTTTGTTAGCGATAACGAGTGTCTAGAAGTTAAGTAGTGTCAAGCAAAAGGAATGTAAGTTTTGTGTCAATAAGGAGTTGCGTCCCGATAATGTATTACTGACCAATCACTTGCTGTACACAGTCTAACCAATTATTATGAGACACGATGTAAAAGTTTCGATTTTTAGAATATATAAGCTGGTGCTTTGCACGCAATAAACTGACATCTTGCTTGCATCAAGTAGCATCCCATCTCTCCATTGCCGTTACAGACCCATCAAGGTGGGATGGGTGAAAGGACACTCCAAAAGAGACACTCCTGCTGCTACATGGAATCAGCAGGTGGATTATCTGGGCAGGATAATTGTGGTTAGGACTGAGGGGAAAGACTGGGAAAGTTGGCTGAGCGGCTCCATCTTAAAGGAGAACATTCAGGAAGATCTGATCTCTATTATGAGTGCCATTCTCATGGTTTGCCTATCTCTATGACAACGTGCAAGACAGTTATTTTTGGCTTGTTCACAATGTAGGATAAGGCTGAAAGCAAATCACCCTAACCTTGCCCCCGCTCAGCATACCAAGCAGGATAAGACCCTGTGGAGCACATGACAAGTGGACTATATAGGTCCCCTAAAGCTATCTCATGGAAAAAGTTACATACTGGTAGATGTCAACATAGTCTCAGGTTTGACCATGACTACAGCCGCCAGTACTGCTACTGGAGCCCAAACTATTGCTGTTCTGAAACACTGGTTCAGTAACCTGCCAATGCAGGTCTGCTCTAGGAAAACAGGTTTTTTTGCTGTGATGGTTCAGGAGTTTTCTACCTCCCCACATGTTTGAATTCACCCAAAATAGACTCAGGCGGCTGGAAGTTAGGGAATGAAGCTTTATATTCACAGCTTAGCACAATATACAAGCAGATATTTACAATATATTGTGAATATTTACAGCTATATACAGAAATATACAAGTTAAAGGTAATACAGAAACATAATACCCCTCCTAGAAATTGGAGTCCCCAAGAGGGGTTCCCAACCACCCTTCCACCTTTTCCCCACCTCCAATCTTATCCCAGAATCTGCCTTACATGCAAGGTAAACAGGGAATATCAGCCAGGGGAGGTTAGAAGCAGAATCGATTAGTTGGGTTACACAGATCTATCTAGAAGACAGAGAGGAAGGGACCAACAGACAGAGCTCAGACACAGAGCAATGCTGCCTTATCTATGTTTATGTCCTTGCTTTTGTACACCTCAGTAAAACACCATTGTTTCCTTTTCACAGCTTATAATCTAATTTTCCTCATTAAAATATTCCAATTAGCCTCAAACCAGCACAGTTGCTTTTGGGTTCTACCTATCTATCTGCACCCCCTATCTGTGCTGCTGATTATCTGCTTAAGGACACACAGCTCCCAATTCTACTTTAGGTTTTGGCAGCATCTTTAGCTTTTCCTACTCATTTGGCTTTGTGGTTGCACCAAGAACAAAATTTGGGATTATAATTTCCTCGACTATTATCTCAACACAGTGTCTCGGACTGATCAGATACTGCTCTGTGATTAAACTTGGCTATTGATTCCTTGGAGTCTCTAGGTTCCCTGCCAGTAGCTCTGTTTGAGAGCAAAGGGGTCCATCTTGTGGCAGCTCTTATTTGTATGTTGGAGATATATATATATATATATATATATATATTTCTCTCTCCCTTCTCCAAATTGCTTTCGGAAATTACTGTCGAACATTTTGTGGGTACTTGAACATTTAATAAGTTGTAAATAGTTTATCTTCCTTGGTTGTTTTTGTTTGTTCTTTCGATTTGGGTTGTTTGTTTGTTTGTTTGCTCTGGTGTAGAATTTGTGTTAATAAAGTTTTATGTTTTTATATTTCTGCATATTACTTTTCAATATTTATAGCAGTTCCAGAAAGAAATATAACTATAGCTAAGAGTTTAAATTCAGAGTGTATAATACAAGCTGTTAGGAGTTTCTGTTTCAGGTACAATGTGGCATCCAAAAGAAGAATCTGCAAAGAATCTATGGTACACAAGCACAAACCCTAAGTCACCTAGGAGTCCCTGTTCTCATCTTATCTGTGAAGAGACTCTTTCCTGTTTTCTGAGCTTTTGAATCACCTACATCTGAGGTAGACATAATGAAGAATGATCTGAAAATACAGAATTTACTAAAAGACTGGTTTAGATTAGACAGATAATTGTATGAAAAACAATGAATGATATAGAGGGGTTGATTGTACTGGTTTGAGACTAATTGGAATATTTTAATGAGAGAAATTAGATAATTGGTTGTGAAAAGAAAATAATGATGAAGTCTACATTATTCGTTGGTTTGCTGAAAAGGATAAAAAAACAAACTTTAAACAATTCTATCACTTTTGCCTCAGAACCATTGCTCCTTTCACTTCTACTTCGCTCAGATCTCTCCACTAACAGATAACAAATAAGCTTTGACGATTGTTTGTCTGTCTGGAAAAGAGAGGCAGAGAGAGAGAAAAGACTCTTAGGGCCCCTTCTGGGCAGTTTCTTTGTCCAGGAGGGAATTTGGATTTCTGTATTATTTCTCATTTGTATATAGCTGTAAATATTTGTAAATATATTGTGTATATATGCTTGTAAATTTTGCATTGCTGTTAATATAAGCTTTTTCTTACTTCAAAGATGTCTGAGTTGGTCTGGTAAATTTCAATAGTAGGGGGAGAAGTTCCTAGCCCACTGAAATGGTATGGAGAAATGGGATCTGGAGAAGAAGAGTCTCTGAGGTGACCTTTTTGTGGCCTTCCAGTATCTGAAGGGGGCCTATAGAAAAGCTGGGGAGGGACTTTTTAGGCTAACAGGTAGTGACAGGACTAGGGGGAATGGAGCAAATCTGGAGGTGGGGAGATTCAGATTGGATGTGAGGAGGAAGTTCTCCATCATGAGAGTGGTGTGGTCCTGGAACGGGTTGCCCAGGGGGGTGGCTTGGGCCACTTCCCTGGAGGCGTTTAAGGACAGGCTGGATGAGGCTCTGTCCAGCCTAATCTAGGGTGGGGTGTCCCTGCCCATGGCAGGGGGGTTGGAACTAGATGATCCTTGTGGTCCCTTCCAACCCTGACATTCTATGATTCTATTCCAAAATTAATATAATTCATTAATTTTGATATTCAGGAATCTCACCACAGACCATAATTTTTAATAATAGGTTCTTTGCACAGTCACAGAATGTATTATACAGAAAGAAAACAGAGAATGTAGAACACTTAAGAAATAACTAGCAATAATATAATAAACATTAAACTATTTTGGAAAGAGACTCTTGTGGCAAATATGCTGCTCACCCTCAAGGGAGACCCAAGAGGCTCCTTTCTACTAAGGCCAAAGGCACTTGGACTTAGTTAGAGAGACACTTTAAGTATTTACTCACAAAATATTATCTCCAGACTCCCAGGGCTGAATTATAATTTCCAGACAGTGCCCAAACATTTGAAGGGAGTACTGTCAGTGTCTTGATAGCCATTGAGAAGCTTCTAGATCTTCCCAGGCTGTAACGGGATGCTGAAAAAGAGGCAGATGATCTCTGACCTGATCCTGGTTTTTCTTGGACTCCAGACTTGGCATGGAGGTTTGGAGATGTGAAGGCAGGATGCCTCACAGACCCCTCTGACTCCTTTGCACCGTGTACTAGCCTTTTACTGGTAACATTTGAGGCCTTGCCAGTTTTCTATCTGTGGAGAGAGAATAAGGTGGCATTGGTCCCTTCTGGGCTTTCTTTGTCCAGGGGGAGAAGGCTGGATTTCCGTGTTATTTCTAAATTGTAAATAATTATATATAATTGTAAATACATGTAAATGTATTTTGTATATATCCTTGCAAATTTAGCTTGCTATAAAATACAGAGTTACCTTACTCCCTATTTTTCTAAACTTTTTGAAGACTGAAGTAATATTTGCTCTCCTCCAGTCCCCAGGCACCTCTCCTGTCTGCCATTACTTGCTGGTACAAAAATCTTCCCTACCTCTCACAGTAGCATTGAATTGAAAGGTCATATCTTCTTCATCTCAATCCCCATAGCTAGACTCCAAATTCTCCTAGGATTTTCTTATGTCCTTGATGAAGCTCCTTTCTACACCTTTTGCATTTGCTTGACATAGTGTTGTGGGTTAGATTTGGACCCCAACTAATAGGAGTTTAGCCTAAAAGTGCACTACCAAACAAACTCAGAATTCAGAAGCAAAAAATGAGGTTATATTTACAAAGACTTAAAATTTAGCAACAATATAATGACTCCCTTGTAAAATAGTTCAGCTTTTCCCCCCTGGACAGTCCAGAGGGACTGCTAGTAGCCTCCCTTCCCCGACTTGGTCTTCCTGCTATCTCACAGACACAATATGTGAGCCAGCAGAAGATCAGAAGGGAGACAACGGAGCCATGCGAGCAAGCAGAGCAGAGACAGAAAAGTGAAGAAAGGGGGCAAAAATAAGTTTGTGCTACCAAGTATAAACTATCCAGCAAACAAATGAGATGATATAAACTTATCAGTTATTATTATTCTGTGTCCTATACCTAACTTTATTTACCTTTTACTCAAAAATCTCTGGAAAATTCTGATTCTTATTGGCAATTAGGAACTAGACTAAAGTGTTAGTTCTAAACCATCACACACAGACAAAACAATTTTAAAACCACAAATCTGAAAATGTGTCCTACTTCAAGTGTTGGCAAATAGTGTTCCTTGTGTGTGAAATCAGACTGAAGTATCATAATTGTCTGTTTCTTAATATAACAGTCAATCACTGGTTCTTTTGTACTCACCCTCACTATTAGGAAGCAGAATATCAATGAGTAACTCATACACATGTCAAGGATTAAGATTGGGTCAGCCACTGAATGAATGACAGATGTCCTCTGCTAAACACTCCTTCTACCCAGAAGGGGAAGAGAAAGACAATAAGGGTGTAATGGGTTAGGAACTTACTCACACACAATTGAAATTTACCAGGCCAGCCAAGACAGGCTGGCAGTAACATAAAGCTACATTTGCAGCAAATTTAAATTTACAAGCATATATATATACACAATATATTTACACCTATTTACAATTATATACAATTTAGAAATAATACAGAAAACCAAATTGCCTCCTGGACTAAAAAACCAACCCCAGAAGGGGTCCAATACCACCCTCTCTCTCCCTGATATAAAACAACCAGCAAAGCTTACATGTTATCTGTTAGGCAAGGTTAGTGGAAGATACTGGAGTGGAGTGAAGGAGAAGTGAAGGGGTCCAGTGCTCAGAAGCAAAAAGAGAAAGAATTGTTGAGAATAGAATAGAATAGAATAGAATAGAATAGAATAGAATAGAATAGAATAGAATAGAATAGAATAGAATAGAATAGAATAGAATAGAATAGAATAGAATAGAATAGAATAGAAGAATAGAATAGAAAGAATGGTTTAGGTTGGAAGGGACTGCTAAGATCATCCAGTCATCCAGATTCAACCCTCCACCATAGACAGGGACACCTCCCACTTGAACATGTCACACAAGGCCTCATCCAATAGGTTAGGACCTTGAACACCTCCAGGGAGGAAGCATCCACCATCTCCCTGGGCAAACTGTTCCAATGTCTCACCACCCTCACTGTATAGAACTTCCTCCTAACCTTTAGTTTAAATCTCCCCTCTGCCAGTATAAACCCATTACTCCTCATCCTGTCATTACAAGACCATGTAAATAGTCCCTCCCCAGCCTTCCTTTAGGCCCCTTTCAGATGCTGGAAGGCCACTACAAGGTCTCCTCAAAGCCTTCTTTTCTCCAGGCTGAGGAGCACGAGCTCTTGTAGCCTGTCCTCATAGCAGAGATGTTCCAGCTCTATGATCAGCTTCGTGGCCTCCTCTGGACTCTCCAACAGTTTGATGTCCTTCTTGTGTTGGGGGATCCAGAGCTGTGCACAGTACTCCAGGTAGGGTCTGATGAGAGCAGAGTAAAAGGGAAGAATCATCTTCCTTGCTCTGCTGGCCATGCTTCTCTTGATGCACCCCAAGACATGGTTGCTGTTGGGGCTGCACATGCACATTGCTAGTTCATGTTGAGTTTTTCATCAACCCAGACCCCCAGGTCCTTTTCCTCAGGGCTGCTCTCCAGCCATTCACCACCCAGCCTGGTTTTGTGCTTGGCATTGCACCAGCACAGGTGCAGAACCTTACACTTGGCCTTGCTGAATTTCATGAGGTCGGCCTGCGCCCACTTCTCCAGCCTGTCCAGAATCTGCCTTATGTGCAAGATGAGTTGGAAGGATTGGCAAAGGGAGTTAGAAGCAGAATGATTAGTTGGGTTACACAGATCCAGCTAGAAATCAGGGAGAGACACAGACATCAACAAACTCTGACAGACTGTCTTATCTATGTTTGTGTGCTTGTTTTTATACATCTCAGCAAACCTATGAGTGAAGCAGACCTCATAATTGTTTTCTTTTCACAGCCTATAATCTATTTTTTTCTCATTAAAATATTCCAATTAGCCTCAAACCAGCATACACAGCTACTTAAATCAATACATGCATAAAGAGTTACTCTTCAGTGTCACGGCACTAGCTACAGGCAAGGATAATTCAACAAGACAGATCTACACTTGCATACAGGTGATGAAGGAAAGAGTCTCTAAGTTTTCACATAATCCAATTTCAGGACCTTGACTGCAGCAGGCACTAAATGGAAGAATATATTGCACAGTAAGGCTTGGTGATCCATCACTTGCAGTACAGTCTGATGAATTGAGCCTGTAATGCCACATAACGCACAACTACATTCTAAGACTTTTAGTTAAATGGCAAACTTCCCATGCGAGTCCTCCACAAAACTCATTCTCTTGCTAGGCTGGAAATGTGTCTGCTCTATAGCATATTCTGTTATGAAGGAAGAAATCTTCCTCAGAAAAGACATGAGCCTCTCAAGCAATTGCTTTTCCAGTACACAAAGGTTGAATGCTGCTATGAATTCAGATCTTTCAATGCATAATTAACAGAGTCTACCACTACTAAAATATGGCTCATTTGCTTTAAAAACGTAGATTTTCTTTAAATAGGGTCAAGGATGATGAGCTCTGGAGGGAAGAGATACCTTTCCATTGTTTAAAATGTTTCTCAATAAGAACAGTAGCTAAAATATCCTGAGAATCAGTAGTTACAATTTTCTTTAGGTTTATACCTTGCTAATTGAGTGCATTGCTTTCCAGATAGATGCTTTCCAAAACGGACTTTTCTTAGCCTCTCATGCTGCAGACTGCTGTGTAATGTACTTACCTAGTGGCCCCATGCTGCCTTCAATTTTGTTTAATGCTTGCTATTTTTCAAATACTGAAGCATTATGTTTACCTTGCAAATATAACACCTATTTCTATCTTTGTTACCTCCTGCAATTTATTTGGGAAAACTTTCGAAACACAGTACTCAACACACAAGAGACTTTCTACATGCACGCTGTGCCTAAAATTAAAAAAAAAAAAAAATTAGATGAGATGTAAATGTCAAACTTAAGCTGTTGTTTTGAAGACAGGTCATGTTATTTCACAGAGTTAACCAGGTTGGAAAAGACATCTAGGCTCATCGAGTCCAACCTATCACCTAATCCTTCTAATTAACTAAATCATGGCACTAAGTGCCTCATCCAGCCTCCTCTGAAACACCTCCAGAGACAGTGACTCCACCACCTCCCCAGGCAGCCCATTCCAATGGGCAGTCACTCTTTCTGTGTAGAACTTCTTCCTTATGTCCAGCCTAAACCTGCCCTGGTGCAGTTTGAGACTGTGTCTTCTTGTTCTGTCACTGGGTGCCTGAGTGAAAAGACCAACTCCTGCCTGACTACAACCTCATTTCAGGTAGTTGTAGAGAGAGAGAGCAATAAAGTCTCCCATGAGCCTCCCCTTCTCCAGGCTGAACAACCCCAGTTCCTTCACCGCTTCTCACAGGGCTGGAGACTACATCAATGGTTGTGACTTAGCTGCTTTATAAAATATTCTCAAAACGTCAGAGAGACAAGTTATACACCAAAAAAAATAGTATGTGAAGGAAATACACATTGTATATCTATATAATGGGCCATATCCCAGTTCCATTAAAATTTATGGGAGTTCTGCCATTTACTGAATGAGATCAGCAGTAGTATATAAAGACGAATTGGCTATAAGCACACACACTGGCATTTTATGGGTGTGACAATATAAAAGCTTGTGTGAAGTAATGAAATGAATTATAACTGTGCTGGGTAAGCCAATATTCCTTCTTCTGCATTCAGTTGCTGTATCAAGAACATTAAACATTTCTCTGGGAAGGCACAGAATCATACGATTTACACATAAAAATAGTCTACTTCCTGCCAACACACCTTTGCTAATCCTCTCTGCAGTCTAGTTTTACACTACTCCAATGTTGTGGCACCTTCTCCTCCCTGTAATGAATTACTCCATCACCTTCTTAATCATACACTCAAGCCAAGTTAGTTTTCCTTGAAAACAAATCTGCAAAGCAAAAAAACCCAACCAACCAATCAGCCAAAATAAAGCCAAAACAAACTTCAAAACTCCCACCAAATATTGCTCTAAATTTCTTCTTTTCTCAGTTTACTTTGAGCCAATTTGAAAAACACCTTTTGATAATTCTTACTAGTTATATATATCCCTGCTTTTCATAGTCCACCACATCCAAATATAGGCAGCAGTAATGGCTCATTTGTTACTGGTGAGATGGTGAACACCAGAAGCAGGCAAAGAGAGGAACTGATTGATTAGTTCACTGAATTTTGAGTAACATAATTCCAGAAGCATGCTCCTGAAACCTTTGAGGTAAAGTTTTACAACTTTATGGCAGGCACATTGGAGACTTACCAAAGGAGGGAACTGAAACTAGTGATACAGGAGACTATTTTCAGTATGTTCATAAGGCATACAAAATGCCAAATCACATTCTTGTGTTTGGCACTCCAGAACTGCACACAGTACTCCAGGTAGGGTCTGACAAGAGCAGAAAAAAGGGGGAGAATCACCTCCCTTGCCCTGCTGGCAATGTTTCTCTCGATGCAGTCCAGGACACAGTTGGCTTTTGGGGCTGCACTCGCATGCTGGTGGCTCATGTTGAGCTTTACATCAACCCAGACGGTCAGGTTCTTTTCCTCAGGGCTGCTCTCCAGCGATTTGCAACCCAGCCTGGATTTGTGCTTGGGATTGCGCCAAACCAGGTACAGGACATACACTTGGCCTTGTTGAATTTCATGAGGTTGGCCTGCGCCCACCTCTCCAGTCTGTCCAGGTCCCTCTAAGTGGCATCCCTGCCCTCTAGCAAGGCAACTGTGCCACACAACTTGCTGTCATATGCAAACTTGCTGAGGGTGCACTCGATTCCTCTGTCCATGTCACTGACAAAGATGTTAAACAGCACTGGTCTCAGCACTGACCCCTGAGGGATGCCACTTGCCACTGGTCTCCGGGTGGACATTGTGCCGTTGATCACCACTCTCTGTGTGCGACCATCCAGCCAATTCCTTATTCCTTATTCAGCGAGTGTTCCATTCATCAAGTCCGTGTTTTCCAGTTTGGTGACCAGGATGTAATGTGGGACAGAGTCCAATGCCTTACTCAGGTCCAGGTAGATGACATCAGTTGCCCTTCCCTTGTCCACTGCTGCTGTGACTGCATCAAAAGCCACCAAATTCACCAGGCACGATTTGCTCTTGGTGAAGCCATGCTGGTTACCACCAATCACCTCTTCTTGGTTTTCCATTTCCCTTAGCAGAACCTTCAGGAGGATCTGTTCCATGAGCTTGCCAGGCACAGAAGTGAGATTGACTGATCTGTAGTTCCTGGGGTCATCCTTTTTTCCCTTCCTGAAGATGGGCATTATGTTTGCCTTTTTCCAGTCAGCAGGAACTTCACCAGTCTGCCATGGCCTTTCAAATATGATGGACAGTGATTTAGCAACTTCATCTGCCAGTTCCTTGAGGACCTGTGGGTGGATCTCATCAAGCCCCATGGACTTAGGCAAGTTCAGATTCCTTAGGTGCTCACAAACGTGATCTGCAATTATAGTGGGCAGGTCTTCTTTCTCTCAGTCCTTACTATTGCCATCTGTGACCTGGACATTGTGGCTGGAGCCCTTGCTATTGAAGACTGAGACAAAGAAGTCATTGAGCACCTCAGCCTTATTCATATCCTTTGTCACCAGCTCTCCATTTCCCTTCTGCAAGGGTCCCACATTCTCCCTTGTCCTCCTTTTATCACTAACATGCCTGAAGAAAATGTTCTTGTTCTCCTTAATGTCCCTAGCCAGATTCAACTCTAGCTGTGCTTTAGTTTTCCTGACCTGATCTCTGGTTGCACAATTTCTTTGTATTGGTCCCAGGTTACCTGTCCTTGCTTCCACTCTCTGTAGGCTTTCTTCTTGTATCTAAGTGTGCCCAGGAGCTCTCCATCCATGCAGGCCTCCTGGCGTTCTTACCTGCCTTCCTCTTTTTTGGGATGCATTGCTTCTGGGCCTGGAAGAGGTGATCCTTGAACATTGTCCAGTTTTCCTAGGAGTCCCTTCCTTCCAGAGTTTTTTCCCATGACACCCTGCAAAGGAGGTCCCTGAAGAGTTTCAAGTCTCTGCTCTTCTGAAGTCCAGAGCACCGAGTTTGCTGTGCACCCTCCTTGATGCCTTGAGGATCTTAAACTCTACCATTTCATGGTTCCTGCAGCCAAGGCTACCTTTCAGCTTCGCTCACCAGCCCCTCGTTGTTGGTGAGGACAAAAAATCTACAAGATTTTCCCCCAACCCAAAACTAATGCTCCAATTCTTCCCTCCCAGCACCTCTGCCACAAATAGGTCAAAAAAAATCCTCTGGAGGCCACACACAGGCTTACTTCTTACATGTTTACTCCAAGAAGTAGTTCCCACCAGACAGCAGGCAGGAGAGAAAGGAAAGGAGAATGAGCTGGCCTTGCTGCCAGCTTATGAGATAGCAGAATTATGAGATTGAAATAACAATTTCACACTTTCCTGTGTCCACCCCTAGACTCATCTAGTCCTTAGAGAATTTTAACCCTATAGTTCCAAACCTAAGACACCTTTTTATAAGGCTTTCATTTTTTATTGTGTCACCACTCACTTTTTCCCAAAAAAACCCCACTGAAATTACTTTTTGTATGTTTGGAAAGAGAATGGCAGTAAAGCATGGCAGTATTTGAGCTCATTACCTCTGCTGTTTCTGAAGTACAGTGGTACTGATGTGTGCTATGCATAACACAATTGTGAGTAGTCAGAAAAACACTTTCTCAGTTGCTTCATTAGAGATCATTCTGGCAACAGATTTCTCTGGCAAGCCATTAGCTTGCTCACCCATCTTTTCCCTAGGTCTGTGATCTTCTGCAAGTTAGAGAACCTCACTTGTTTTCCTCAGAGTTGCATGTAAAAGAGGAGGCAGGACATAGAAATTAACTTAAGAGTTTCCTGAGAAAAAGATGACAAAAAAAAAAATGTTGCAGACTTGTCCTGAAAGTGACCAAGAGTCATCTTAGCACATCAGGTATGTCACAGATACTTGTAAACAAATATAAAAGATTTTCAAGTACCTTTTTGAAGTATCCTGCTGCTTTCCCACATGTGCAAACCTTGCCCCTTACCTCCAGAGACATGTCTCTCATCCTTTCTGATTTTCTCATTCTCTCTCCCTCCACATCTACTTACTGAATCCCTGTCATTAGCCAGAACTAATTGGAACAAAAAAAAAAAAATTTCTCAGCAGTAGTATTTATCTGGTACAAAGCTAAATTTCATTTATGAATTAGATGTATTTTTCCCTGCCTTTTCAGTGCACTTTTAGACCAGTGTTTGGAAAGCTAATAGAATTATTAGATGTCCTGGCTTGCCCCACCCTTCTGCTGATGGGGGAAACAAGGGCAGGAGGAAAACAAAAGCTTGGGCCATTATGTCCCTTCCCAAAGTGATAAACAGGCACCCACAAGTGTTTAGGTACTTGTTAGTGTCTTGCCCATATAAGGGTAAGCAAACCCTGGGTTCACCTAATATGGTCAGCTTTGCAAATGTGATTCTAATCAGTGAATCTGTGGCCAAAGGAGCCATTACACTCGGGCAAACAATACAAATTCAGCCAAGTTGCAAGCAGTAGTGCTGCTCTGTGCTGTCTCTGCCTCGCTGCTCTGCCTCAGTGTGTGTTGCTCTGCTCTACAGACTGCTTGGCTTGGACAATGTGGTCTGCTCTGCCTCATGCTTCAGACCAGCTTAGCCCTGATGTTTGGGCTTGAACAACCTGGAAACTTAAGTGTCTGAAGTTTACCAGGAGAAGGCATTAAATGCCTCACGCCATGGTGAGAAGTGCCACAGACACTGTGCTCTTTGCACATCTGCAAGAGATCCTGCCTGCACCTTTGCAAACCTCTGTGCCAAGAGGAACCAGGATCAGCTCAGAGATCATCTCCCTCTTTCCCAGCACCCTGCTAGAGTCACATAAGATCTAGAAGCCTCTCAACAGCTCTGAAAACACTGAGCAGTTTCAACACTGCCACAAAGGAGCCAGAGACTATCTCTGAATTCTACTCCACTGCTGTGTATAAAACAGACTTGTCCTAGGGCTCCAGGCTTCCTATTTATAAAAGCAGGGCAAAGCCATTTTGTGGTTAAACTTTTCCAATATTCTGATTTTTCTAAATTAATGAACTGCCCATAAGCATCCTTATGAAGACTTTTCCTGACTGAATTAGAACCCAAATTTAACTAGTTTGTACATAGTTTGTGGGCGGGGCTTTTCAGAAATAAAATAACTACATATTTTGTAATTTCTGCCTCTTTAATTACCCACAATCAATTCAATTAGCTGCAAACACTAGATCAGCAAAGGGTTATATAGAACTCAGTCAGCTTTTACACACATTAGGAGGCTTTGATGCATAATTTAGGTCTAATATGATGCAAGTTCATAGAGACTTGCCCATAGGCTGGGATTGATCAAAGTTATGTTTTCAAGGAGCCACCTTGTTCTTCCAGTGATTATCTAGTCTATGTTCTTCTCAACCATTCAGTTTAACCACGTATTTTAACTCTATCTCTGAGCAAATTACATTCTTGGGTTTCCATTTCCTGAAGGCAAATGAAACTGACTGAAAGCATTTTGACAAGGGTGCCTTACTGCATCTGGTAGCCTGAGATGTCCCCAAACTTAGATATCACATTTAGTATTTCTGGGAGTGCTCCAGTGAGTTCTTTTGGGAACACACTCACACATGGGTACCCCCATCCAGGTACAGTTTCAACACCTTATTATAGCTTAAACACTAAAACCATAACAAGAAAGGTATACCGGAAACCACATTACTTAAAGCTCAGATGCCAGGGCTGCTGCGAAGGATGCTCCAGGACTCCCACGCAATTCAACGTGAATTGGTAGAAGCCCTTTATTGCCCTTTACACGTGTATTTATATAGACCGAGTACTGAGCACCACATCTACAAATATTCATCCATTAACACAACCCAGGCAAGCACAATCCCACTCATTAATATGGAGGATAACCTGTTATTCTCTAACCAGATGTTTCACTACCTCTTACTCTCTTGTGGGAGGCAGTTGCCATGTTGTAAGAATCAGAGTCTTGTATCCTGTGTGCCATAGATTGCTTTCCTCAACTGTGTGAACCAGGACCAGACTCCTCATTATTTCACATTCCCATACTCAGATACCAAAATCATAGAAAGGTGTATGACAAAGAACGCCGAGTAATTCTGTTGATCAAAGAGCAGGTTATACTTGCTCTATTTAACTACCCAGCAAAACTCCTGAGCTGCATAGATCGCAGGGCTGGCCAGCACCCATCTTCTTAAGGTAGGCATCCCCACCAAGAACTGCACCATCATGGTGGTCTTAACTAGTACAGTTCCAACACAGCCATCTAGGCCCTCAGTATATATGGGTTCAGAATTCTGTGACATATAGCCAGGACATCCCAGAAGGCCAAACTCAGGAGAACGGAGCCCCTCCTTTATTCTAGAATCTGTTACTTACCATCTTTCCCTACTGCTCATGTGCATACTTGCAAGCCCTGTTTCGCCTGGATCTTATCTCTAAGTAACCTAGTGATTATCAGCCTTTTGTAACTATTGATTGGAACCATACTAACTCTTCGCTCTTGCAGGGACAGTTGCCTGCATCAGGTCTTTTTACAGGAACACAGTATCATCAACATACTTATGTTAACTTCTGTGCCTCAAGTTGCTTACACTTTATACCCTCTTTACATAGACACTGCTGACAATTTAGTACAACAGGGACATCAGAGTTTTCACCACAAAGTAGGGTAAAGCATAACTGTAGAAGCTGTTGGACCAAAAAGGCAGAGTAATTTATGCACTTATTTCCTTCAGGAAAAGGTACAGCAGCAAGAAAAAAAATGACAAATACATCCTCCTCTTAGTCACTGAAGCCTGAAGAACCATAGCATTTGATCACAAGCAGCATCTGCTTTTAAGCAACTAAAATTTATGCTGGTTCAGGTGCTGTGCTTCCGAACTCTGCCTTCTTACTCCTCTTGATACTAAGGACAGGTGTGGATGAAATTTCACTGCAGAGACAGCCAACTGATAAGGAGGACAAGGAGCAGTTTGTGAACAATGAATCAAGGCAATAGAAAGGCTTTAATGCCCAATTAGAGAAGACCTGATCCTCATCTCCCTAAGCATCTGCTTGTACATCTGCCCTTTTCATGGCTTTAGCTGTGTGCAAAGGAATGTTATCTATCTCTTAGACTGAGGGAGGATGCTCTGTTTATACCCATTGTAACTATAAAGCAGTCTATTGTTTCCTGGTCTAAGTGCTGTGCTGGGCCAGTCTCCTGCTGGGCCTGCCGGGCCCTCGACTGGCCCCTTTTGCCAGGCTGGCATCTTACATAGGGGACTACCTGTTGCTTATGCTCCATTATGTACATGAACTGCTTTCTTGGGAAATAAAGATGATTCTGCATACAGCAAGCCACAGGGTCCATGACCTCAATGCCACAGACAGAACCTTACCAGAAGTAACAGTATGGGGACAGATCTTGAGTGCTCCATGACTGTGGATGTACTGACAGAACAGGTGTGAATGCAGAGTCAAGGCTCATCAGAGTAACAAGGTGAGCAGAGAATAAAGGCTGTGAAAATTCAACTGAGTTTTTCAGAGACACAAGGCTGTTCAGTCACAGTTGTAACAACTATTTCTGTGCTCAGAGTAACCGAATCACTGGAGAATATCACACTGATGTCCAGTATGGTTACATGGCACTCCTTACAGAAGACCTTGGGAAATCAACTTTATTCCTGCCTTTGTTAACGAGGTACAGAATCACCAGTTTGGTAGCTTTTTTCCCCAGTATTTACAAGATGATATGCTCTCATATTGAGCAAAAACAAGAAATAGTCAAAACTGCTTTAAAAGGACACATTTGTAATTGAAAAAAAATAGTTCCATAAATACACAGGTATGTACAGCTAAACCACAAAATGTATAAATGTACACAGTCCAAAACACACATTCACACACAAGCAACTCATCTACCAGTGAAAAAACATCTGTTCTTTGAAATACTACTCCTTCAAAAAAAAATTATTATAAGCTTCAGCCAAGGAAAGGAGTCCTACTCAAAGAGGGATGAAAAGTCTCTGTTCTACTTCAAGACTAGCATTTGATCTAAAATATACGCAACTATCTTAGCTACTCATAAACATAGTTTAAGCACTCCTGGATCAGATTTTACACTGAATCCAAGGCAGTACATAGGAAGACAGTTTGCATGAGCATCCACATGAACATGTGCATATACACCTGTGCATTTATCCATAGCATTGTGTAGCAGAATCGAGGGAACTAAAAATAACATCAGCACATATTTCCTTACACACCGTTCACCTTAAATTCATGTAACATTTCTTAACTTGGTGGATAAGTCATTTCCAGATTGTCTGTTTTGCTTCTTATGACTGTCATTATGTAAGAAAACTCTCTAAATACTGTCTCATTATTGCAGTTATTAACTACTTTGCTTCTGTTTAAAACAGGTGCTCTAGAGACTGTGATATAATGCAATACATCCAGCAAACTGAGTACCAAAGCTTAAACATACCTAAATCTACTGAGTGTACTGTTTCAGAACACTTTTTTGTAAGATGAAAAAACATAACAAAAGAAAGAGTTGGCAGTGATATCGCTGCTGACCTTTGTGATTGTAAACAAAAGACAATTTTTAACCAGTAAAGAACTCCACAAATATGAAACCTGCTTTCCCACTGCTTGGAATAGTCACTGAGAGTCTCCATCAATGACAGACTCTGCACAAAATCAGTTTTTACAGGAAAGCAGATTTCTAGATGCGCTGCACATAGAATGCAGGATTTCCATGACTTCAGAAGCAGGCACCATTCAGATAATTTACTTTAAAATATAATGTATTATTAATTAAATAAAAACCAACAAAACAAACAAATCTCAGTTCAAAAAAATCAATGCATGGGCTTTTACAAGCATCACTCTGAAAATAATACAAATCTCTCTTGACTTCATAAGGACCTCACAGAGGTCCACAAGCCCTCATTAGTAAACAGTCCATATTTTAAGCTACATTAAGGTGAGTGTCTAGATTCCTTGGCATTAGGCAGCAGCTGATACAATGCCCTAAATTCAGTTGCTTTGGGTATGTTTATACACACATACTGTATTAATTACATATCCTTTATGAAAAACGAACAGGCACCAGATGGCCTATATTTTCTTTAATTTAGCAATATACATGGGACCCCATGCCCTCCCTTTTTCTGGGAGAACCAGGAGTTCATGCTGCTGCATACCACCAAGAAAAGTGAATTCCCGAGAAACAGCTTTGGCCATTTCACTTATGTCTACAGGCGTAACATTACTGCAGGAGTTTAGAATGAGATTTATTACATTGCTGTTTTCTGCCTTTGAGAGAGTGCACGTAGAATAGACTAACGATCCACCAGGACGCAAAGCTTTAATAGCAGACCTGTAAACGATGAAGAAAAAAAAAAAAGTTATCAACAGTGACATATAAAAGCTGGAGGAACATGTAAAGACTTGTAAATCTAGGGCTGTAAACAGACATAAATAAACGTGATAAAAATAACATAATGAAAACATCTTAACAGTACGTGACAGTTCATAACTAACTCCATTCTCATTTATTAATGCATTTTCCATTAACTGAAGGTATTCACTATGCAACAGTGACAAGCAGAAAGAAGCATCCATTCAGAGTCACAGAGTATTTATATGTGCAGCACAACTGTGAAAATACAGCAACTTTGCATACAAAATGAGCAATGCCACACCATGACTGCTAGTTATCAACACTTAGTTATCTACTAATGTGAACAAACATTAGAATATACAGTTGCAGTAATAGTCCAAAATTATTACTGAGCACTAATTTTACAGTGATTCCTGAAAATTTTGCAACTTATTTAGTAGGCACTGGGGTTTTCACTAAGCCACTATTTCAACCTGATTTCCTAAGGAAATACAACTTAGCGGATCATATTGTCTGTTCATGGACTGGTAGATAGACAGAATGTAAGTTCTTTTATCTCCCCCACTGAAACTGAGTTGGAACAGACTGTTTATTTTCCATTAAAGCAGATCTGCAAAGTCCTTTATCAGACAGATAAAATAATGAAGGATAGAAAGGAAATCCTCAAGTCATATTCACCTAATCTAAGTTAGAAGAGTAAGGAGAACAATCCTAAATCCTGCATCACATGAGTATTCTTCAAATCTGGTACCTCCACATAACTGAAAGGAGAAGCTACACTAAAGGTTCATTTGCTATTAAAATGCCATACACTTTGGAGCCTTCAAGAGCATAATGGATCATAGACTGAATTGTAAGGTAGTATTCAAACAGACTGCTGCTTCTGGAAACCAAATGCTACTGAGATGAAACAAATACCATGCTAAAATACTGTTGTTCCCCAAACAAATCTTCTTCTGTTAAAGACAAAAGAATCTGAATAGCTGAACCTGTAGATATCAGACAGACAACAAGATAGGAAATCGCAAGTGTGCCACTGGGAAATCAGTAGATGCAAAAGGGCAAGGCAGATACTGGAAGTACAGACTTGTGCAGCAGACTGACACGCACATTCATGCTGTATGGAAAGACAGGGAAAAAACGGCAGGGAAAAAAAACACAAGCAGATGAAGAGAGCAGACTCCAAATGCAGCAAGCCTGATTCTAAGCCCAGATAAACAAACACAACACCATTGAGACAGCAGCTCCTGTACAGACAATTTGAGGATTTGCTAAGGCTGTCAGCTGAACAAAAAGAGTTGAGAAACAAGCAAACAAAAAATAAATAAAAGGGGAAAAGATAAATCCTTTTAACAGAATTGAGTTGTTTCAGGAAAAGAATCAATAAAGAAAAGTCTCCTCACAAGCAGGATCAGAGCAAATCAGAGATGAAAGCTACTTTGAACATCCTGTCCAAAATAATAAGGAAACACCAGAACAAATGACTGTTTCAGACAGAGATAACACAACTCTGTTCACCTTTCCAGGTGAAAACTCCTGTGTATTACATTCAGTCTGTTCCTCTGGGAACTGTACATGCTATCTAGCTAATTTCTTCTATAAATCTTGGTTACTATAAATCAGCAAGCCAAGTACATATTTTACTGGAGTCTATACTATTCTAATTTTAGTTACCTTAAAAGAACAGAGCTCTTTTAGCTAATGATGCTCAGAGGAAAATCAGTTTTCATTAAGAAGATGGAGAGTGAGCAGAAGGCTAGCACATTTAGCCTGAGCGTGCACTTTAAGTTCAGTATATTACAGGTAAAGACAGGTTACAGAGTACTTAGGTAGTCTGAATACTTTTCATTTAGCTGGGCCTAACAGACTCATCCTAGAATTTTGAAAATTAGCTAAAGCTATTACAAAATGGAAAGCTTATCTCAGACCTCTGAGCAGCTTTTGAGAGTCTGCAAATATGTTTAAGAATGTGTTAGACACAGGGCGCTATAGGATGACATTTACAACATCACCTTGAGACTACAAAACAGAGCAGGTGTCATCTAAACTCCCCCTTCCAGACTGTGTTTGCTAAAATGCTTCAGTTACCTGTATACATTTGAATCACCCATCTCCAAATATTTATCCTTTTCCCCTTCTGCATCCCAATGCACATATACTCCTTGGCACACTACAAAACCACTAGTACTGCACCCAAGGCCCTAGGCTGTCTCCACTGTCTCTCCAGCTACCTTCCTTGTTTGCAGTTGCCTTTTATGGCTACAGCTCTCCATCTAAAAGGGCAGGGCCTATGCTTCTGCTTTCTGGCCTGAGCAACCACGGTGCACCCAGATGTCTGAAAGATAATTATTCTAAAGCAGAACAGGAAAATACAAATTTCCCTTCTAATAAATAAGTCAGAAAGAAACACATACTGATCCTCAGTCTCCCTGATCTTGTACCAGTTATGGAAAACATAAAATATTTTTTTTCCCCATGTGATGCTTGCTTACTTTCTCACTTTCAGATGAGAACTCAAAGGGCTGAAGTCTAAATGGGCTTTCATAAAGATCAACTGATCTTACCAGTAGTATTTAAAACCATCTACTTTACTCATTTTCATAGAATTGCTCCCTCCAGCTACATATTTTTCATGCATACAGTAATGCTGAGTCACGAGAGGGCAGCTGGTTGGCTTGAAAATGTGAACACACGAAACTTGTGTGATATTCAAGATGTACTTCTAACTAATATACTTGGTCACTCATAGAAGCAGGTAATGGCAACTGCAAGATGGATATCAGATGAACAGTTAAGCATGTGATGAAAGATTTTTACCATGTAGAAGTGGAAAAGATAAAGGTATATATATATATAAATAAATAAATATGACTACAGCTTATAGGGTTAAAAGCCTGGAAACTTGCTAAATGTACTTTTCCTACCACAAATAAAGTAACAACCATTCAAGACAACATTCAAAGGACCATGCTCCTGAGTCAGTGAGGCAGTGATGTAGAAGAAAGTACAGCACAGAGTTCCTAATTAAATTCTTTAATTATTGGCTGTGAGAGAGGCACCCTCTGCTGTGTCAGATTGTGATCTCTGCTGAAGTTTATTAGTTGGCTAATATACAGATACTCATTGCCAAGACCATCTACCCTGGTAATGGTTCAATTCATGTTACAGCCTCTCTCAAAGCACTTTATCTAGATTTATATTTTCTAAGCAAATGTAGATCTTTACAGACCTCCATTCACTTGTGATGTTTCTTTCTCTCATTACAACAAATTTGACTGAAAGGGTTAAAAGTCCTGAGAAGGAAGAGAGATTGAAGAAGAAAGCTGGCAGACAGATTCACAGCAACCATATGTAAGTCACTCTCACATCAAAACCTGTCTCTTTAGTTTGGGAATCTTCACTGGCCCATGATCCAAAAAGGTAAGGTTTTTCAGTGCAATTATCTACTCTGATAACTAAGTTACAGATTAAAATATCTGAGAAGGATTACTTACATTGCAAAGTTAATGTCTCTGTCCATCTTGCCAAGTTCAGCTCTAGTAACACATGCAGAATACTCCCCACAATGTAAATGAGGTTTTAGCAAAAAAAGCTAGATAAGTATTAGCAATGCTTTTTTTTTTTTTTCTTTAGGGCATGTTTTTGGATACAGGTTCAAAGGCACATACTGTACTATGGAAGATGCATTAATCTATCTATGTAAACTGCTCATATTACAGGAGTACTAAATAAAATTTTTGAAAGAAACCTATTATTTTCAGGAAGTTATATTTAGTTTAGTTTATTTCTCAAGATTCACCTTAAATCTAACAATGGAGAAGACACTAACAATATATTAAAGGGAGCAGTTATATTATTTAATATTTGAGGGGGGGAAAAGATAATTTGAACCACACAGTAACTTTAGAAATAAAAAGCTCTCATTTGGAGCTAAAAATAGTTAGCCAGAACCTAGAAAGAGGATTTTACATACTTTCAGAAAATTATATGATAGTCTGACATTCTGTTCATTCTAGAAGTCTTGATGTCTCAAATATCCTTCATAAAACAGGCAAACAACAAAGACATATTTCATACTATAGCTACCATCTGCATGTCCAGCATACTCTGCCTGTGCTTGGGTTTATGTTACATGCCATCATGCCATCAGAAGGGTCAGCATTAATTATGTTCATATTTCAACCATTTTCAATATTAAAGTAAAAAGACTACATGTATTTTAGGGAAAATTTAAAATAAAACCCTTCAACAGTGCCATCTTCTGGCAACTGGGAAGTATTTTGGCTCAATATACAAGATAATTCTTGTTAGAATAAAAAATTACAATCTTATCCTAAACTATTAAAGAAATAAAGAATCTCAAGTTGTATTTGTTTTTATTCTCAATCCTATACTTCTTGTTTGAGGATATCCTTCTTCCATTAATCTCATAAAGTTCAATAAGGACAAGTGCAGGATCCTGCATCTGGGGACAAATAACAGCAGTCACCAGTACAGGTTGAAGGCTGCCCTGCTAGAAAGCAGCTCCATGGAGAAAGACTTTGGAGTTCTGGTGGTCAGCAAGTTCTCTTTAAGACAGTAATGTGCCATTGTGGCCAAGAGAGCAAATGGTATCCTGGGATGCATCACAAAAAGCATCCCCAGCAGGTCTAGGGAGGTTCTTCTCCCCCTCTACTCTGCCCTGGTGAGACCACACCTGGAATACTGTGTCTAATTTTGGGCTCCCCAGATCAAGAGGGACAGGGACCTGCTGGAGACAATCCAACAGGGAACCACAAGGATGATTAGGGGTCTTAAGCACCACCCTTATGAAGAGAGACTGAGAGACCTAGGGCTGTTTAGTCTGGAGAAGACTGAAAAAGGATCTGATTGATAGGATCTATAAATATATCTGATGGATGGGTGTCAAGTGGATGAGCTCAATCTCTTTTTGGTGGTACACAGTAATAAGACAAGGATTGACAAGTACAAACTTGAACATGGAAGGTTTCACTTCAACATGAGTAGAGACTTCTTTACAGTGAGGGTGATGGAGCACTGGAACAGGTTGCCCAGAGAGGTTGTGGAGTCTCCCTCTCTGGAGACATTCAAAACCCGCCTGGAATGTGTTCCTGAGCGGACTACCCTACGTGATCGTGCTTTGGCGGGGGGATGGCCTCAATGATCTCTGGACTTCCTCATCTTCCTCTTAAAGCAGATCTTCAAAATAAATAAAGCAAAAAATAACCAAGTGCATGACCAATCCCAGAAAAACAGATCCTCCCTGCCAAGGAAGATCTGCTAAAAAAAAAGCAAAAAGTGAAAGATGTCCAAACTCAGGAGAACAGACTTCAAGATTACAAGTGAGGCATTTATTTAATTAAGAAAGAGGGAAACTAAAATTCTGGGCTGTGTCACTTGACAGCCCATATTGACAAAAATATTTTACCTGATAGCACTTGTAATCTATAACTCTTGAACCTAAACATTTATTTCCTACGGTCCAAAATCTTTTAAAAGAGAAAAACAAATTCCACTGTAGATAACAAGAGATTGGTCATGCTACAGAACTATTGAGATCTATGTTGAAATGAAATTGAAATTACCATTCTTTTACTTCAATTTACATATCAAAAGCATATCTTGTGTTGTGGAAGTCCAAAAAATAGTCCTAAAATGTGTCCTGGCTTACCCAGACATGATCCCCCATTCCCCCTCCCCCTTCTGAAGTGTGAAGCAACAAGTTAAAGAAGATAAAGCACCTGGAGACACTGAGTCTGAGGACCTGGCTTGCCTAGACTTGTTTTGCTCCTGTGGTAAACAATGTACATACACTTGGGTTGTGCTTACCTCGTGCATGGCCTATGTTTTCCCAAATATAGGTAAAGCAAGCCCCTGGCTTCCCCTAATAGGGTTAGTTTTGATTGATTTGCCATTCTGATCGGTTAATATCTGCATGCTATTGATAAATACGAGCTAAGTTGTAAACAACTTGCCATGCCATGCCTTGCTTTGCTGCCATGCTTCGCCTTGCTTTGCTATGCTTAGCTAAGCCTTGCCTTGGGGACCAGGAAGCCTCACTGCTTCAAACCAGCTTTGCTGATTAACAACAGCTTTGATTCTTCAAGCTTGTCTACTTGGAAAATTTGCTGTGCCTCAGTTTCCTAGAGAGGCACAAGTGCCCTTCATGCTGTAGGCAAGTCTTTTCTGAAAGTGGCCTAAAACTGGCCAGACTTAGCTGGCAGGTAATGACAGCCTAGACCATGAAGAAGGGAAAGACTGAGAGAACCAATTGCCCTGTAGCAAGCTGTATTACTGCTACCAGCAGCTACCACTATTGAAAGCAATAAGCTGATCCTAGCTGGAGAGCTCACTTAAAGAGACCTTACTGCAGCCTGCATGGTGAAAGACAGCAGGTTGTCACGCCACAAGGCATTGTACTTGCCTGCACATCTGTGAACCTCCATGCTAAGTCTGGAGCCCTGGGAGGATCATTATCTGCCCGAGAGGGATCAAGACCAGGTCAGAGACTGTGCAAGCTGTAGCATCCTGCCAGTCTGGGGAAACTCTAAAAGCTTCCAATGGTTACTATACCACTGACAGCACTCATCCCAAGTGTTTTGGGTACTGTCTGGGACTATAATGCAGGCCCAGAGATCCGGAGATACTAACTTGTGAGTAAATATTCTAGAAAGCCTCTTTGTAGTGAGGCGTACTCTGTAGTTGTGCCTTTTGCTTTGGCAGAGACTCTTGAGTCCCCCTAGAGGGCAAGTGATTCTTTCCAAAAGCTTACTGTTTGTGTTTTGCTAAATTGTTTGGTGCTACTCTATATATTGCATATATCCTGTAATCTATTTGCACAACAGAGCATAAAGACCCTGTAAATGTTAAAATATTTTGTATTCATAAATAATAATTGATAAATTTACTTAACTCATATTTAATAATTCCATAAGAATTTTGTCTTTATAAATCCAACTCTTACTGCTGTTGCTATAGTAAAGTATACTTCAATAGAAACAAAGTTCTCTTTTTTGTTTTGATCTGATTTGGTCTGGCAGAAGGGTCTCCTTTTAAAAAAAAGATCCCTGCTGTCATGAGATTCAGGATTATGATCTAGAGTGATCTATGCAAATTCTTAAAATTATTCTGCATGACATATGCTTTAATAGGGGTAAAAAACTTTGGATTTTATATGTCAAATATTGAAATGGGAAAAGTTAAACAGGTCAGTATTTTAAATGTGATTGATTTTTTCAAAGGACGCAATGCACTACTGCAATAAGATCCTCGTATTTCTGTTATAAATCATAGGCTTCTGCTAGGCCTTTGTCAACTGTAAGGCATAAAAAACTATTGTGAGCTGCAGCAATGGGAAATTTCCATTAAAAATTACTTTTTCTTCCTCGTGTTATTTTCCCCTCAATTTCCTTTGACAGATAGACTTCAGGTGTGACTGTTACTTTGCAAAACACCACTGAATTATTGGGAAGTCACTACTATTTTCTTCCTGGTAAGAATGTATAGTTTTAAATGCTTCACAAATATTCTAGCCTATGGCTGAGATCACTAAAAAATGTAATAATGTACAGCAACCTTCACTTTGATCATTCAACGGATGTTCTTGAAAAATAAACAATCCTCTCTCCTCCACCAAACCCCACATTCTTCTACCCTTTCACCCTATCAATTATGATCTTCTGTGCTACAAATAGTCATATGCGTATTAAATTCAAGCAGCATCTAGGAAGGTGCAGTAGTGAACTCTTCATGTAAATAGCCAAAAAGCAAATTCTGAAGCTGCGTTAACTAATGAACCAAGTGATGGTTGGTAACCAGTTCTGATTTAGAGCTCAGTTATCAAAAGTACTATAAAGAACCATAAGGGGTAACTATTTGAAAGAACAACAACAGCAATAAACAAAGTTTGAGGCAGAATACCTAGTTTGGCAGGTATATAGAATACTTTCACATATAGATAAGAAAAAAAAAAAAGCTATTAAAAATTATAAGGTTGATTTTCATCTGAGGAATACACCTGAAATCAATTTAGCTGTTTCCATAAAAAATATTTTGACATGGTACCAGACTGTTCTGAGTCATCTGGTAAAGGACATAAGCGAGTTAAGAGGACTGCTCAGCAGTAAGGTAGTAAAGGCATCATTTACATTACTCCATACAAACATCCATGTTCACATTAACCAAGATCTAAATAGCATTGCAATGACATACTCACCAGATTTTTCTCATATGGTGAAACAGTTTTGATTATTAAGCATAACTTATCTTGCCTCTGTATCTTTTTATTAATTATGAAAAGCTCCTTTAATAGCATCCCTTTACACTTCTCACCTTAGCAGCTGGAACTGTAGAGATGGTAACTCCTTCCTTTGTACTAATCTAAGTGTAGCTTGCAGAGTATCAGAAGAGAATAGCCAACTTCTGTCACTTGAACAAGGAGCATCAACCAGTACCTGTAAAATAAACAATAGTAAATAGTTTAATTTACAATGAAAATATTCATGTTCTAAACAGTGTGTGCCAAAAATCTACTCAGTTTCTTTTGCAAACACTTAGAATAGCCTTTTCATTTTCTATTTCACATTAAAATTATTTAATTATTTTTAGTTAATTTCACAGTTATTTGGGGAGGAGGAAGATAAGAAATAACTACAAAATTCTCTGTCCAAATAACTCTCACTTGCTCCCTTCCTTCCTAATAACATACTGTGCAAAGAACACTGCTGCAAGATTGTAAGAATTTGCCACCAAGGGCAAATGGGTAGCACCATAATAAATGCACAACAGTCTTCATACAGCAATTCCTGAGGCTCTGCAAATCCTGTACTTGACCTTGATTCCCCTTGACAGGTCAGGTATTTTCGTGGAGGCCAGAAAAAAATTGCATGAAAAAAAAAAAAAAGAGCAGCATAGGAAAAAAATGAAGCAAAATACAGAAATATAACTTGCTAGTAAGTAATAACATTACCTTGTCATAAGATTCAGGCTTAAGGTCTCCAATCTGTCTACCATCCAGTGTAGAGAACATTATTAAGTTAATAAAAGCATCTGGGATGAAGGATTCTATTGTCTGTTTCAACCATCTGGACCTCAGAACATCAGATTCATTACAGTGAAACTGACCTTATAAAATAAAAAAAATAAGTAAACATCCTAAAATAAGTATTTGTTTTTTGTTTCATTCTTATTTATAAATATAAGGAGTTATACTGATTTCAAAAGTTCTACTGTTTTACTGTGACTGCCATAGTTTATACTTTATGTGCTTGTGTTACTGCACATTTTAAGACAATGCTGAATTTTCACAAACTCAACTAAATTTAAACATACTCCCACAGAGCAATACATAAATATTTACTAGCAAATACTTACTGTAGCAATAAACTTCCACAGTAAAACTTTAAACATGATCCACACCCAAAGACCAATAAATGAGTGTCTTTCTGGGCTTCTCAAGCCATTGTCTAAATGAAGTACATGCTCCTGATTAATTCAGTTATAATCTTTTAAATAAATAAAACATCAGATTTGTATATCCAAAGACGAACAGTCCAACTCCTTTTGTTTTAACAAAAGCCTTTTGGTTGCACTCACTTTTAATAATATAGCCGGAGTAGTTACCCCTTGAGAAGAAACAATGATGTTGCCTGTACTCAGACCAGAAATACAGCACGGTATTTTTTCCTCTTAGTTCTGTTTTCTAATGTAGTAAAATTCTATTTTTGTGTCTCTATAGGTTATCGTACACCCCATCTGCCACACAGTATGGTAAATCTTAGCATCCTCGTATTAAGAATCAATGTCCATCTTAAGTGTCCAGCAACAATTTGGTATCTTCAGAAACACCCATGAGGTAGAAGTGTAGGGTTTTTTCAAACCTTTTGAAAGGGAAATCCACATTTAATTTATCTCACTGGTATCACCTTACTCAAGAGGCAGAGAGAATTGGCTGTAATCAAGAGGTGCAGGTTGTGATGGTTTCATCAATAAGAATACAAGGTGCTTTGAGACAATTAGCATCCAAGCTAACATACAAACCTGGAAACAGCAACCACAGATTGTTTTAACTCCTTGGCCTAGAAGACCTGCTTGCTATTGCCTTCTAAACTCTTTGATTATCTTAGTGACCTTCTGCAACATCTAGGTGGACTGAGGCACACTGCATATTAAATACTGATACAGACCAATTCCACAATTAGCTTTGTCCCTCTGCCTAAACCTTGCACATTCAATCTGTTATGCTCTGTTTTACATCAGCACACTTAAATTTATTAGCAATGTTTGCATAGCATTGGCCAGAGAGGCAACAGAGGAAAAAGAAAAAAAAAAAAACAAAAAAACCCAAAAGTACAAGTATTCTGAGATTGGTTGGCACACGGATGTAAGTAATCCACAATTTACATGATTTTGAGTAACTTCTTGAGAAGCTGCAACAAAGGAACCAGTAGAAGAAGAAAAGCATTTGCTATTGCACTTTTGCCTGTCAGTCTGCAATAACCTATATTTAAATAACTACCATGTTTCTCACCCTCTTTCAAGTAAACAGACTTCATAAAAATCTTACTCAACAGTATAGAACTACTTGGAATATAAACTGCTGTTTGCTTATTTGCCCCCAGTACAGAAAACAGGCACAACTGAAACAGCCAAGGCACAAGAGCCAGAGATCACAAATGGCACCGTGATACATTACCTGGAGAGGCACACTGCAGTATAGCTACTGATTTACCCCCAGGAGCAGCACAGAGATCTAAAACATCTTCCCCATCTTTCACTTCTAATGCCAACACTGGCAACAGTGAAGCAGCATTCAGCAGGAAATACTCTTTCAGTCTACCAGCCTGGTGTTTTTGTGCAGGAAATCTTCCAGGAGTTCTGCTGATGTAACACTGAAACGATGATGGAAGATAGGGCAAATTTTCTTGAAAGGCAGGATAATATCCCTTCACACGCAAGGTGTTCTCCAGTTCAGCAGACTGGCTGAACTTGTTAAGCAGAACAGCATACTGCCAGCACAACGGATGCGTGAGTATATCTCTAGAGTGAAAACCAGGAAAAGTTATTTAGTAATCTGAGAAATAAAATGAGATTTCCATACCGTAAGGAAGCCTTTTCTTACATAAGGATCTCACCCTTGGATGATTCTGATGTAATCAAAAAGGAAACACTTTAATTAGATACAATAAAGAACACTATACAGGAAAATAATTTTAATAGGAAATCAAGCCACTGTTTAATTATTGCATTTGAAACACTAATTTATTCTGAAATAAGGTGTTCTCTATTTTTCCTAATTCTTTACCAAATTACTATACAAATTATTCAGTGTAATGCACTGATTATAAAGTGTACTTCCTTAAGGACAACTCCCTTGCCCCCCAAAAATCTTAGCTGTAAATATCACAAAAACAACCAAAAAATCATATTGGCTTTGCAACACTTATTCCAGCTAACACCATAAAATACAGTATTTAACAAGTGTTCTTTTCAAAATTTCCTTTTATGTTCTGCAGACACTGGGCCAGAAAATCTTAAACCAATGAATGTTTATTGAAAGTAAACAAGCATGGTAAACTTACATGGCAGGAACACACCTATTTCAGTTTACTTTTTCAGAAGTTTCTTACATGGATTGCTCTCATTTTTTATTTAACTTTCTCTGAGTATTTTTTCATTTATCTTAAAAAAACCTATTCCTCTGGAATATTCATTGTCTAGACCAAAAATGGTGATCCAACCTAAATAAGTTGCTTCACTTAAACCAATGCTATACATCTGTGCTTTTTTTGTTTGTGGGTTTTTTAGTATGTTTGTTTGTTTGTTTATTGGTTTTGGGGGTTTTGGTTGGTTGCTTGTTGTATGGGGTTTTCCTTAATCAATGGAGACATCTATTTAAACTAATTTTTAATCTGAATAGGCTAGGCTGAAGCAGTAACTCAAAGGAATCACATGATTTCTGAGACTCCAATTACGTACGATTCTTCTCTCTTCAAAGTAACATGGCACTGATCATGAGAGCATTTCTCGTGGACTTTAAGTCAAAGTCAGCTGCTTCAGTTCAAATATTTCTTTAAAAGTACAAAAGCCAAGCAGTGAACTTCTCCAGAAGGGCTCTTCTAATGGCTTTTCTGCAAGTGAACAACCATTACCTACCTTGGAAGCTAGCTCTCAAATACCACAGACAGTTCTTCTGCAGCTGTGTATTCAAAGCCCAAATTCAATCATTCAGTCTTTTCTGTACATGTTCTTAATATTTCTTCTAATCAAAGAAATTAGGGGATGTATTTCTAACGTATTTGCCCCAGTTTCTCCAGATACTATAAATCTATAGAAAAACACCCACAACCTCTAGCAGCAGGGATGCTTTCTGGAGTATAACAAAATAGCGACCAAACACGTAACACGGCAGTCTCCTTGCAGTGCTTATGCATAAAGCAGAACGGAAATTTCATCATGTCCAAAAGAATCAAGTATAAAACTAAATTAATCCAAATTTAGTCCTGCTATTTAACACATTTGTGCTAGTTCTAAACTGAAAATAAACTACAGCAGTTGTGAGTTTATTACTGTTTTCAAAGTTATTAGATGAAGCACTTAAAAATAACAGAACCTCTTCTCTCTCCCCCCCCCATCTTCCCAAATCAACAGACCTGATGCGTGTCCATGTATCTCCCAGTTCTGTTGTGTACTGCTTCTCAAAATGATCCAGAACAATCTGACAAATCTGCTTTTGATGTTTCCCTTCTGTTTTATTTCCCAGCTTCAGAGAAAGGAAAAACAGAAAAGTAGTAAAACCAGACAAATGAAACCCTCTCTAGTTCTCACTAGAATTACGAAAAGAGTACTTTATCAATTTAAATAAATTTCAGGTCAGTGACACTAGGATGCTTAAACATCAAGGTCACATCACACTGGAAATCAACATCTAACAGAAACTTCAGAGCACAAACAAGTTAAGCTAGTGTACTCTCCTCTTTCCTACTTGTGAACAGGTCATTCAAAGCTTGCTGGTAACACTCCTCCATAACTTTGCTGATAATACAGAGATTTTTTTTAACTCTTTAATACTCCAGAAGCAAAATAAGCAAGGCATAAATTGTGATCCTGTACTACGATCACCCCTACTAAGATATACTCATGTGCTTAATT